>CM055439.1:346153-824213 GCA_029228465.1 Salix viminalis | reverse complement strand
GATGTTATCCGGGTACCATATTAAATGGTGCAAGCGAGAAGCGGGCTTTGAAGGTCTGAGAAGTTCCCAGGCTGATTTGGTTGTGTATCTTCCTGAAGGGTTGATTGTCCACACTGGATGGTCCTGCTAGTTAAGGGAAGGGAAAGAAAGCACCTGCTGCCAAATTCTTTGAAGAGATTGGGGACTGTTCGGGAAATCCCAATGAGAGTCTCTGATGATGGAAGCCACCTTCGCATTCCATTGAAGACCTGAAGAAGTGAGCGTCCTCATGGGAAACAGATCGAGGGGCCTCTTTCCATTTGGAAGCCAATAATCTAGCCATAGGAAGGTTCCCTCCCCGTTACCTATGGACATAGATATACTGCCTTTACACCATTCACGAGCTTGCAGGATCTTCCTCCATGTCCAAGAGGGTCTAGAAGGGATGGGCACATGCCAAATAGAATTGCCCTTTAGCAGAATAGAGTGAACCCACTCCGACCACAGAGAGTTCCTCCGGTGAGAACTTGCCATAGGAGATTCCCAATGGCAGCCTGGTTCCAATGCTTTAAGCTTTTAAGGCCTAGACCTCCTTCCTTGACAGGATAACAAATAGTCTTCCAAGCCACCTTGGCCCCCGTTGATTTCAGAGAGGGGCCCTTCCACAGGAAAGCAGCCATGATTTTTTCAATCCTTCGAATAATGGACTGAGGCAAGACAAATTTGGTGGTCCAATAAACCTGCATGCTAAAAAGAACAGATTTTATTAGTTGTAATCTACCTGCGTAGGTGAGAGAGGCCGAAGTCCAGAGCTTAATCCTTGAGATGATTTTGTGGATCAAAGGGGTGCAATCAGCATTGGTTAACCTTGTCGTAATTAGGGGCACTCCCAAGTACATGATTGGAAGATGGGAAAGTCTGATGCCCATTGTTTCTTCCAAAGGCGACCTTGGTACTATCGTTGACTCCCGAAATGAAAAGTTGACTTTTAGCTTGGTTCATCCTCAGCCCAGCCATTCTTTCAAAAATATCCAAAGACTCCTTTAAGATCCCAACAAATTGTATATCTGCTTTGCAAAACTTCATTAGGTCATCAGCAAACCCAATATGAGTGATCTTGTTGGGACGACATCGCCAGTGGTAGTGGAAATTTGGGTTCTCTGTTGTTTGTCTCAAGATCCCTGAGAGACCTTCCATAGCTAGAACAAAAAGGTAGGGGGATAGGGGATCCCCTTGCCTAAGCCCTCGAGCTGAACGAAAGAATCCTTTTGGGATTCCATTAAAGACCACTGAAAAGCGCGGTGTTGTGAAACAGGCTGTGATCCAGTTGATCACCTTTTCTGGGATGTTGATGGCTTTCATGGCCGCAATGATATAATTCCAATTAACCGTGTCGAAAGCTTTCCTCAAATCAATCTTGAGAGCACATCTTTGGGGGCCTGTGTTGGAATGATAATTACGGAGGAGTTCTTGGGTGAGAAGAATTGCATCAGAAATCTGACGACCTGGGAGAAATGCTGACTGAGAATTGCCAATAACATGGTGTAACTCCTGCTTCAATCTATTGGCAATAATTTTTTAGATGCTTTTGTAAATTACGTTACAACAAGCAATCGGTCGGAAGTCATTCATGGAGATGGGGTTCTCACACTTCGGGATGAGCACGATATGAGTAGCATTTATAGATCGAGGCATACTTCCGGTTTGAAAGAAGTCTTTGGGACTCGCTGAGATGTAATCCTCCCCCGTGATAGCCCATGTTTTCTTGAAGAACTGGCTAGAAAACCCATCGGGGGCTTGGAGACTTTCCATCCCGGGAATTGAAAAGAGAGCGACCTTTATTTCCTCATTTGAAATGCTTTCTTCCAAAGTCTCCACGGACTCGGTGTTCAGCCCATTGATAAAAACCCTCTCAATGTTATCCGATAATGCAATAGATGGATCAGCAGCCAATATTGTTTTGTAATATGAGAGAGCATGTTGGGCTAGGGCCTCCTCCTCGTTTATGATGGTCCCATCCTCTCCTTGCAGGCTTTGGATCCTGTTGCGGACTTGTCTATGCGGGATGGATTTGTGGAAAAAAAGCACGTGTTTTTTATCTCCCAATTGCAACCATTGAATCCTTGATCTTTGTTTCATTATCGCTTCTTCCTCATCACAAAGCTGGGAGTAAACAGCAGCGCATTGTCTCTCATTGTTGATATGAGATTGGTCTGTGGGATTTCGGTTAAGAAGAAATTGGGCACTGTCCCAACGCTGCTTTGCTTCAATAACTCTGGATGAGATGACTGAGGTATTGAGCTTATGGAAGTTCTTCAATTCATCCCTCAACAGTTGCATTTTAGTGGTAATTCTGAACATGGGGTTCCCCCGGATGGGTGTCTGCCAAACTCTCTTCACTAAAGCCATGAAGTCTGCTCTTTCAGTCCAAGCATTGATAAATTTGAACCTAGGAGGAGTTCCCATTGTGCGATTACGCTTGGTGGATATGGGACGATCATATCATCGTGATCGATATATGGCGAGTGAAACATAGCTTGTTGTTGCAGGCCAATTCGAATCGGTTGTTGATTCCCAAAAACCCAATCTAGTTTCTTACGAATATTACTGCTGCCTGATTGCCCATTATTCCAAGATAACTTCGGACTGAGTAAGGGAGGTGGATAAGCTCCGATTGATCAATGCAATTCGGAAAATCCTCCATATGACTGGCCAAAGGCTGAGACTCCTCCGACTACGTCCCGAGGATGCATGATAGCGTTAAAGTCCCCTAGGAGGATCCATAGGGGGCGTAGTAATAGATCTCTGCTGTTGGATATAGTTCCACAAAGGGCTGTCTTTTCTGCTGGGGGTATTGTACCCATAAACCACTTGTGATAGTGATTGAAGCTTGGGTGCGTCTTGTTTGTGACCCTACAAGTAGTCCACGAGGGGGATTGATTTATTCCCGAGCACTCTGCGTGAGTTTGGGGGGTTCCAGCAGACTAGTATTCTGCATGGAAGGTGGTCCTCACTATTGGCAAAGTTTGCTCCAACCTTGAATTCCAAACCTATGCATCATGGTAGCCAATTTCGATGGCTTGGATTTTTGTTTCAATAAGCCCTACGAAATGTAGGTTATTTCTTTGGATCCATTTACGGATTGCTGTTTGTTTTTACGGGGCTATTGAGACCCCAGGTATTCCAACATCCAATACTGATCATTTATTGATGGGTGGGACTGGCGTTCTAGTATCCCTTGGGCCCCTTGCCCTTCTTACTCCCCTTCTTCCTCTTGACTGTCTTAGGGGAAGGGGGTGTGCTCTCCATCGTGTCACCCCAGTCTTCTGGGGGGTCCCTTGTAGCATAAGACGCTGCATCGTCCTCCTTGGAATTGGAACTTCCAGATTCAATACTTTGGCTGAGCAAAGGGTCTACTCTGCTCTCTGTGCAAATAAGCTGAGTGTTTGGATTTTTGGAACTCTCCTCACTCTGGCAAGTTTGGTCGTGGATGTCTTTTGTGGTGGGGTTTTGGGCGAGGATATTTTTGTGTTTTGGGATAGGGGCTGTCGTGTTTTGGTTTGAGGTCGCTGTTTTCGCTCTTGATGTGGGTTGAGCTAGGTTTTTGGCATGGCTTCCCTGAAGATGATTTAAACCTTCACGTGAGTTTGTTGAAGTCGAAGCATGTGTTGGCTGGGTGTTTAAGGTATGGTTTTGTTTGTGGGTTACAAACTTAGGTATCTCATTTCTGAACTCTAGGGTTTGTGGATGGGTTTTTTGGATCGGTTTCTGCATGGTTGTTTTTGGTGGCGGCTGTAGGGTTAAATTTTCTTGGTTGATGGTGGGAGTTCCACCTTGCTTGGAGACGGGCAGTGGGTAGGGGTTCAGGTGTAGTTGTGATAAGGGTTGTGGTGTTTTTGTGGTTTGTTGTAGGATTTGTTATGGTCGATTGGGGAGGGGGTAGGGGTTCTTCAAGGTTCGGTTGGGTTTGAACCAAAGTATGTATAGTTGGTTCGGATGTTACAGTAGGTGTAGCTTTAGCAATGGAAGTACAGGAATGGCCAAATACCTGACAATCCTTACATCTCGTAGGGCGCCATTCATACTCAACCTCCACTCGAATGGGGACCTCGGACAGCGGCGTGTCCATTTCAAAGCTATGAACATAAGAATTGGATGCTTCCACTTCAACACAGATACGAGCATAATCCAAGCGGGTGCAGAAATGGGTATGCTCGTCACATGCTATCGGCCTCCCTACCATACTGGCGGCTAGACTGAGCCCAGCTCTATTCCACAAGGGAAAGGGCAAGCCTCTCAAGCGGATCCACACCGGAAGGGATGTGATCTTGTTTCTGTCAAAGAGAAAGTGGGGATGCCATTGTTGAAGTATGATGCTCTTACCCCCAAACATCCAAGGACCACGCTCAACGACTGTGTGCAGACCTTCTTCCTCCTTGAACCGAAAAAGCATAAACCCATTTGTGGTTGTCATAACCTGTTCAAGCCCAAACTGTTTCCAAACCCTGTTAACAATGGACCTGACAGCTGTGAAAGGTAGCCTAGCCCCCGGAAAAAACCCCACTAAGCATCTCGTCCAAATGCAAGCAGAATCATCTATCATTTCATGTGGGATCTGTAGGCGGCTACCCTGGGGTTGCTTAGGTAATTTTTCCAAAGAAAAACGCATGCTAGCATCCGTAACTCTCACTTTGTCTGCCCATGACCCATTGGGTTGAGCGGGGGGTCTGTTTTTTGCCATTTTAAGCTTGAAAACGAAAGGTGCAGACGAGAAATCCTGACCTGCCTCAGTAGTGATAGCTAGGCTTTTGGGAAGAGAAAGAGGCGTGGAAAGGACTCAAAACTGTTGGGTGGAGTTTTTTGTGGTATTTTGACGGTGGGGTCTCCGCAGTGACAAGTTGACAGGTGTAGTGGACTTTGGGGACGATGAGAAAGTGAAGTGGTTTTGGGGGCGATGGTCTGAGATGGACAGGTGTTGATTTCAGGCGAGAAGAGTGGTGAAGAGATGGATTTTCAGGTGGGGTCTCCGAAGTGACTGGTGAAGTGGACTTTGGGGACGATGAGAAAGTGAAGTGGGGTTTTGGGGACGATGGTCAGAGATGGGTGTTGCTTTCAGGCGAGAAGAGCGGTGAAGAGATGGATTTTCAGGCGATGGCTGGGATTAGGTTGGCTGGGTTTTTTGGGAGCTTCTCTCTCAAACTTCTCTCTACATTTTGAATTTTACATCTAAGAGAGTTTGTCTTGGAATGCTAAAGTTGCAGAGATAGTTCGAGGGCGAGCTTGGCAGTTCCCCACGAGGGTCCCATCCCTAGACACGGTTTGGCAATCGATCGACTACCTCCCTAATTCCAATCAAGAGGACACTCTCTTCTGGAAGGGGACTTCTTCAGGGATGTACACCATCCACTCAGCCTGGGAGATAACTAGGCCTCACCATAACACTTGCTTGGCTCGTGATTTCATTTGGCATGTGGGTCATATTCCAAGGCAAGCGTTTATGTTGTGGCTAACTTTCAATCAGAGGCTGCAAACTTTGGACAGGGTGCAGAGAATCTGGTATGAGAGAAATCAACGCAGCTTTAACAACCACTTCTCTCCGGCGAAGAAAGTGGAAGAAGACATTTTCCAGCTCATCCGAGCCCACTTGATCAACGGAATGAAGGTGGACGATCTGCCCCCAGCCCAGCGATTAATATGGGAAGTCTGAGCCTAGAGGTGCGGGTTCGAGCCCAAGGCCGCGAGGCCCGTCTTTTCCGTCCAGGGCTTTTCGATCCCTTCAAAGCCCATTATCGGTCTGGGATAAGTTGACCCCAGATTCGCTGAGCCCAAGCGGGCGGCGATCCATCGGCCCTTCCTCAAGGCCTTTTTGTTTTCTTTATATGTCAACCCAAGTTGTAGGGCCTCCTTTGTTGTTTCTTGTTGCCTTAGCCCATGCCGAATGGGCCAGGCTTCTTCAGGTCTTAGACCTTCTTTCAAAGTGGAATGCCACTTTCCTTTTTGGGCCGGACCCATTGTAACCGGAACAGCAGGCCTTTGTACAACCCTTTCTTTTTTTAATCCATACAATCTTGTTCCAAAAAAAAATTAGTGGATACGTGCAAAACAATCTTTGGTTGCTACTTCTACCACCGAAGTGGAGTTTGTTTCATATCTTGAAGGGATATCATTTGCTATATGATTAAGGAGTTTTATTTTGAGGCTTGAAGTTTTTGATAATTTCTTAGTTATCGACTACGATAAAAATTCTTTTGCAATGTTTTTGGCAAGAGCAGAGTCGTAATAAGCACATCGACATTAGTATCTAGTTATTCAAGAACATGTCAAAGCAAACAAAATGGTTGTTAAACACATCATTACTAGCTATAACTTATAATAGACAGGTTGAGCATATGAGACTCCGTTCTATTATGTAGTTTTATGTGATTGAGATATCTTTGTGTTTGACTCGTATTTTATCGATTTGAAATGCTCCATTAATTTAATACTTATTTTCTTTTTATTTAGTTGTGCACATAAAATCTAGAAAATGACAATACATGTTAGATTTTTATTTGTGACCCTAATGAATGTTCATTCATAAAGACATGTGTAATATGTGGTTCTCATTCAAAAGAGAAAGTTGTGTTGTGATATGTGGGAAGTAATGCCTGCTCCAAAGAACTTCATCACAATTCATTCAATTTAAACTCCTTTTGTTTTGGGTATAAAATATTGTATCCATGAAATGTTTTTAAGGATATATCAATATTAAATTGATACATATTAAGTATTAAATGAGTCAAGTTAGAGAATGTTAATGACTTTTAAATTGTTAATTAAAATTTTATTTTGTAACCTATTATTCATTAATATTTAAATAGTAATTTTTTCCACATTAATTTTTTTTATATATTTTGAATATGCTAATTGCCCATCAGCTATAAATATCTTCTTTTGATGGGAAAGAAAAATCAAGAAAAAAAAGATATTTTCACAAAGAAAATAAAAGGGGTCTTTTGCTAACAAGAAAACATGTGTTTCTCCATCAAGTGCGTAGATCAAGAACTCAGATACCCTAGCAAAAGAGTTATGAGTTTTCTTTTTCTTTAGCCTAGACAACTTCCAACCCCCCCCCCCCCCTCCCCCTCCCCCTCCCTCCAAATTGCATATCATATAGCATAAAAATCTGACTTGAACTTTCCTTGTGGAATCGACCTCTTGTTTGCTCTATACTATCATATGTGTTGTGTTTTAAGCTAAGACAATAAATTTATACGACCGTGACATTTCAACAATATCATTTAGTGGATACATGCAAAACAATCTTTGGTTGCTACTTCTACCACCGAAGTGGAGTTTGTTTCATATCTTGAAGGGATATCATATGCTATATGATTAAGGAGTTTTATTTTGAGGCTTGAAGTTTTTGATAATTTCTTAGTTATCGACTACTATAAAAATTCTCTTGCAGTGTTTTTGGCAAGAGCAGAGTCGTAATAAGCACATCGACATTAGTATCTAGTTATTCAAGAACATGTCAAAGCAAACAAAATGGTTGTTAAACACATCATTACTAGCTATAACTTATAATAGACAAGTTGAGCATATGAGACTCCGTTCTATTATGTAGTTTTATGTGATTGAGATATCTTTGTGTTTGACTCGTATTTTATCAATTTGAAACGCTCCATTAATTTAATATTTATTTTCTTTTATTTAGTTGTGCACATAAAATCTAGAAAATGACAATACATGTTAGATTTTTATTTGTGACCCTAATGAATGTTCATTCATAAGGACATGTGCAATATGTGGTTCTCATTCAAAAGAGAAAGTTGTGTTGTGATATGTGGAAAGTAATGCCTGCTCCAAAGAACTTCATCACAATTCATTCAATTTAAACTCCTTTTATTTTGGGTATAAAATATTGTATCCATGAAATGTTTTTAAGGATATATCAATATTAAATTGATACATATTAAGTATTAAATGAGTCAAGTTGGAGAATGTTAATGACTTTTAAATTGTTAATTAAAATTTTATTTTGTAACCTATTATTCATTAATATTTATTTTTTCCACATTAAAAATTTTTCCTTGAAAGATTTTGAATATATATTAATTGCCCATCAGTTATAAATATCCTCTTTTGATGGGAAAGAAAAATCGAGAAAAAAAAATTTATTTTCACAAAGAAAATAAAAGGGGTCTCTTGTTAAGAAGAAAACATGTGATTTCTCCATCAAGTGCATAGATCAAGAACTCAGATACCCTAGCAAAAGAGTTATGATTATATTTTTCTAGAGAGTTTGGTTTTTGTGTTTTTCTCTTTCATGTAATCTAGTTGTTACTTTTAGGTTGTCGGTTTTAATTTATTTAATTCGAATAAAAACATCCTCGGGTTTATAAATAACAATTAAATAAATTAAGTGCGATTCATATTAGATTTTTTCCTTGGATCCTTTTCTTTAATGCAAATACATCCCGAGTTCAGTAGTGTTAAACATGTGGATTTGTGAAGGACAAGTGATCCTATCGACAGATAGAACCTGTCTGCTTTCTTGCTGCACCGAAAAGGTTCAAAAAGACAAGAAAAGGTTGGGAAAAAAATGGCCCTCGAGCAGAAAGCTGCCTGCAACGTCCAGGAAGTCTTTGGCTTACCTGCAACGTTACCACCCTAGTCAACATGAATATAGGAGCTTGATGAGGACCTATATCTAATCTCCTTACTGATAACGTGATTAACCTCATCACAAACATCATCGACCTTGAATATTTAAGCTAATAAGGAGGATATTGATTAATGGAGCTGACATGCCCATCTGTAATCAGCTGAAATCATCACCTCAGAACGACGGCGTAGCAGTTCCGTTTGATTCAGCAAACCAAGAGGGCCAGAGCTTATCCATGCATGAAAGTGAATGATAACAGAGACACGTAATTTGATCAATAAAGGCAGCTGGCTGAATAGGCGGCTTTCTAAAGATGATAAGCGAGCGAGCTTCGCAGAAGATATTTAACTGTGCTTATTCATGGATATATATATATATATATATATATATATATATATATATATGTATGCATGCATTGACGGTCGTGTTATGTTTGTGGGTTGTGAGGTGATAAGCAATTATGAATATAGCAGCCGTGCATGACTTGAATACCAGCTGCTTTTCAATTCCATGTCGCTATCTGCAAGGAAAAAGGGAAGTAGGATTCAAAGTCTGACCTAGCATCTTGCATCTCTTCTGGCCTCCAGAAATAGACTCCATCAATGTCATTCTCCACGTCTTCTCTAACCAATGACATAATTGACAAAGTTCTTTATCACATGTTACGGCTATTTTAATATATAATTAATTAAATAAATAAAGAGTAGGGTTTTTCTTCTACTTCTTTTTTTATCAATGATAGCATCTAGACCATTTTATCTACGTCTCGACTAATCTCATAAATTCTAAAATTAATAAATATATAAATTTCAGTGATTATTATATTATCATCAACTATTAAATAGCTAGAGTAGAGTTTTACTTTGAAATGACATGTTCTAGCTATTTTAGTACATATATAAATATAAATATAATTAATTGAAGAGAAGGTTTTTTCTTTGAAATGACATGGTCCTTTACATTGCTTTAGATTATCACTTAGTGATCGCTAGCTGGAATCTTTTTTGGGTTTATAGGCTGCAGTGCGCGCCTTTGGGGGCAGGGAAAATGCATCGCACTATATATTATTATAATATATGATCGATAAGCTATTAATTACTTTGCTTGTAACTTATCATTTCACATGAAGGGGCGACGCATCTTTTAACTTTCCTTCTTTGAAATTTCAAAATTAATATTTTTGAAAAAAAAACATTAAGTAACTTTGAATTAGGGTTGTCAATACCGCTTTGTTCCGGTCGGAATGGCCAGAATGTTCTGTGCCATTAAAAAATCAAGATAAAACAGCGTAGTTTTCATCTCGGTTTTAATTCCGGCCTGTTCTAGAAATACCAGACGGAACGTCTCAGTACCATTCTGGGTGTGTCATTCCGACCTTAAAATCCTCCTTATTTTGATGAACTTGTGATTGTGTTTCTAATTTTGAGATTATGTCTGTTTGACTTTGTGTTTATATTGTATAATTTAAAGTTAATTTATCTTGAATTTTAATTATGCTTGTTAAATTAATATTTTAATTTTTTTCATATATATATAATTAATTATATATGAACAGTACAACGCCGAAACGATACGCTGAAATGCTCCGAAACCGAAACGTTCTGTACTAATAGAAAAACCGGAACGGTATTGACAACCTTGAATACATTAAGAACTATACTTATTATCGTTGAAAACAAATTAATCCTGTTTTGATGTATAAGCCGGCCGCCGGGTTTTTTTATCCTCGGAGAAAGAAAAAAAAGTCCCTACAGCAATTGCATTGAAGGAAAGAGAAGCGAAAGGAGGAGTCAATCTGAACATATCACCCTGATCGTTGTCGACATGATCTCCAACGGCTGAAAAAATGGAGATAGAGGAGCTCTCTTTCTTTCTTTCTTTCTTTCTTTCTTGAACAGGGAGATTGTTATCATTTCTCACACGAATATCTTCCTTCGTTTGAAGGAAAAATAAGTAAGCGTTAACGTGGCAGGAGCCAATGGTCTCGATATAGAGATTAATGGGGAGAGAAAGAGAGGTGTGGAAAGTTAGGTTATGGACCAGACAGACCGATTTGACTCTGGCAAATTAGTTTTTGATTTCCATGCCATACTTAACTAGTTGTGGCTTGAGTTAACTCGATCGCAAGTCCTTGACGATTTGGGGATGTCATGCTCGCTAAATTGTCAAACGACTGCTGCCTTACTCTATACGCTTGCTTGGATTCCATAGCAAGAAAACATGAATCTGCACGTTAACTCAGTGCAAGATTTTTCTCCATATAAATGTGAAGGATACATCTTCTATATTCCGTATAATAACTAATCAAATCTAATGCATGTAGTGGTGGTTCCTTGTGTTTGCAGAGAAACACGTACAGAGACTTTCGGCTCCAATTTTCCTAAATCCAGGGGTGCGTGCGTGTCATCCAGAGGCATGCAAATGATCTGTGCTTGGCGTGCACTTCAGCAGCAGAGGCAAGCACACCTGTGCGTGGCGTGTACACCTTATCCCCGAGCCAACACTAATCTACTTGTAAATCTTAATCCATCACGTAAACAATACAGAAAATAGCCTTTTATACAACTGGTGCATGCTGCCAGCAGAGAGTTTAGACACAATGGCTCCAGAACTGGATTTAGCTTACCCTCTTCAATTCTTGGATGAGTGCTCATGAATGTATCCAGATTTATTTGAAATGACATCCGTGACTTGTGAATTGCAGATACTGTATTTTATTTGTTCAATTGTATTGTTTTGTATTTTATTATTATTTGTTAAAAAATATAGTCTGCCTTCAATAAGTTTTTCTATGATATCCTTTTCACGTAATTTCTGGATTGTGGAACGTATTCCCGATACGACCTCCGTGTTCCCATCACCTCTTTTTTTTTTTTGGATAAGCCGAAGCTTACCACGGGTATTCAGGTTGCTGGGCCTGACTAATCCCGGGGATGCACAAGGCATCGGCAAGCATGTTTCCCACAAGTGCACCACGGTTAAGTCAAGGGCTTCGTCCCAAGTCCGATGGCCCCAAGGAATTATTTGCATCTGAGCGGATTCGAACCTGAAACCTCATGGAGAGCACACCCACGAGCCCCAGGCCTCCACCGCCAACCCCCTGGGGTTGAAGGAAAATTAATTGCTATCAGAATAAAGTTAAACTTGTAGTTGGAAAGGGGGGGAAATTTTCTCGTCGCTTGTGAATTCTTTTTTCTCCGGCACACCGACGATATTTTGTAATGTACTCAGTATTTGACTTTTCACTAGCAACAATTTAGTTCGTCTAAATTATTGTCTCAAACTTTCAAAACTTCAAGTTTAGACTGATTTGAGGGTCATTTTAACCTTGAAAATCAAAGAGTATAATTTGTTTTTCACACTACATTCATGGATTTCAGTTTTAAATGCCGGATTGACACTCCATTTTAAAGAGTTTTTGAAAAAAAAACGATATTTTTTTATTTAAATTAATTTTTTTAATATTTAAATTATTTAGACATATTAATATATATAAAAAAAAAAACCTTAAGGCTGTCAAAATCAGAAATGTCATTTTCGAGGCACGAGATATTTGTGGATTCTCTTGGTCACTAAATTTCAAAATAAACCATAAAAGTAAGTGGGATATATGATTGCATCAAGCTCTCTGTAGAGCTTGTAGTTTTTCTTGACGAAATTAGCATCGGTCTTTTGCTTATATGACCCTCATGCCTTGTATTAAATTTCCCCATCCACCATGAAAAGAAGATAAGAAGGAAGCACATAGACAAGGTACAGTCCCCACAGTAAGCTACTCTGGAAGATTTTAACTGTGCTTGAAATTGCATATCCATGTATATAGTGTATGCTCTTAGATATTCGAGCGTCAAATGGAAATGTGATCAGACTGGTATGCTTTGCCGGCAATCTTCTGTAGCTACTGGTTTTTTCAATCTATAAATACATAGGAATATTTTCGGCTGATGATGTGTTTAACGTGTATCCATCCGAGTGCAGTGCTAAGAAAACTCAGCTTTAGCATCAATTAATTAATGCTCCCTGTATGGCAGGCTTGACGTTAACAGACAGGACTGTATTTCTGTATTCTATTTACTTTCATGGCCAGTGGAATCAACGAACTAACATGGATCAGATTAAATTAGAAGAAGGCCGTCCTCCTGGACCGAGGTAGCGTTACTATCCCAGCTGGGTTGCACGATAAATCCCAGCACAATTGGACTACAGTGTGACTGATAGCCAAAAGCTAAACAACTTCTCACTACTGCTCAGAGGGTCAGAGTCATGAATGACCGGCACTCGAGTGGTGTCGGCAGCTGCTCAGCCTCCTAAATGGTGATTAGGAAAAGATTTCAAGCTAAAACGGCGGCTTCAAACTCCGACTAATTAATATATTTAGAGTTTATATAATATAATGGCTGCTGCAAAAATGAATCTAATTCTGTTGTCTGCCTGAAACAACGTGCATGGGATTCGGCAGAGAAAAGAATGTCCACATGCTTTGTACCATATTATTCTCTTACGAATCAACTAGATCAAGTCCTCATATATATATATATATATTTCTCGAGAAACTGAAAAACCCTCAGGGTCGTATTGATCAACTAACTTCATATATAGGTTATCTTCAACGAGGAGCAAAATAGGGTACGTATTCCACTCGTTCGATTTGATCAGAAGAAATAAGAAGATGAGAATGGCTGGATCGCATGTGATTTCTTCTGTTATTTCGATTATTGTCTAGCAATTAATACAGAAGACACTTCCCCAGATGGAAACGACACTAAATAGAAATTGCTAGCTAAATAGAAACAGTGCATGATGAATGATTGACAATGACCATAAAAAGCTATAAATTGCGCCCAGCACTATACTAATTGTATGCACCCATGCATGATTACTGATCATATATAACATCAACGACCACACAATGTGCTATAAATTATATGCACCCATGTATGTATGTTGTTAACTAGGGAATCATCTAATAGGTAACTTAGTACTAAAAACTTCGAATTAGAGAGTTTCTTAGTCATCTCAGGTTTGATCTCTGTGATTAATATTATGATATTCATTTAAAGTTTATATAGTTATTAATTTCAGAACTCATAAAATTAGTTAAGATATACACAAAACTGACTGACATAAACAATCATGCCAAAAAAAAAAAACAAAAAAAAAGCCAGGAGCCTCCTCCTGGAGGGGTCGGTCGCAACCACGAAGTAGCTAAAAGAAGTGCTGAAAAGATTCGGCTGTCGACTCCTGCTAGCCAGGAACCCTCTCAATAACATGACTAGCTAGCTACGCATTTTCCTGGAGATTCTTGCTTACAAAAGGCATGAAAATAAAAATAGAAAAGGAGAACAAAACCAAGGCCATCACAGAAAATGCATGTTTCAAAAAGGTCCAAATCAAAGACAGCTATTGCTTAACAGCATCACTTGTCCCTAATTACGTGAATCAGACAAATCTTATATTAGTCATCGATGATTCACCAAAGCCGGTGCTGATGAACTCTCTGCATGACAGTATTCAACGTTCTCACGCTGCTTGCCTTTTTTTATTTTGCTTCCGGTTTACTTTTTTCATAAATATTAAATTTCCCCATTTTCATATTTATACAGTGGAGCAGTGTTCCTCAACTTTATCCATGTAATCTCAGCCGTTAGTTGCTTCATGCCATCCTCTATATATTGCGTGCATGCACCCTCTTCTCTCACACACTTCGATCGAGTTCATCCCCACCTCCCTCCCTCCCTCCCTCCCTCCCTCCTCTCTAATCAAAGCCAGCCTTCCTCACAAGTATCGAATCCATATATATATATATATATCTCCTCTCTGCAGCTCTAATTAATTGTTGCTTTGCATTTCTGAAAAGGAAGAATAATATATATATATATATATATATATATATATATAGAGATATATATATAGTGATCGATCAGAGTGGAGGTACCTCTATATAACATGGCTTGCTTAAATATTTGTATAGAGGTTGGTGAAGCTTATTGTAACTTCTCTCTGCATTAAAACCTTAATTTCTCCTTCTACTCTGTTTTTCATGGCTAGGTGTAAATGAATCCATGCTCTTCCAGCCGGCATGAGCTAGCTAGGAATTAGTGGCAATTTTCTGATTCTGATATTTTCTTTAATTAGAGACTGCTTAAAATCAATCAAGTAATTAAAAAAATCATTCCGTGTTTGTTGAGATTAGTTTATTGTCTTCATTTTCATTTCTGAATATAATTATGTAATTAAATATTAATCAATATCAGCAGGCACATAAATAATATTGTGCATGCATGGTAAAATCTACAGGGGAAGCTCATGAAGAAGGAGCAGGAGGTCTGCACTAGGGATGGAAGTGTTGATCGACATGGCGATCCTGCAATCCGAGGGAAGACTGGGACTTGGTTTGCTGGAATTCTCATATTAGGTATGTAGCCACCAATTAATCAACAACTGATCATTACTTTTCCTCCTCTAATCACTAGCTTGTTTAAGAATTTAAGAAACAATAAGATGATCAAGATTTCGATTCAACCGTTTCATATATTTCCATTAATGAACTGATTATGCATGCGTATGCAGTGAATCAAGGGCTGGCGACGTTGGCGTTCTTTGGGGTAGGAGTGAACTTGGTTCTGTTTTTGACAAGAGTGTTGGGTCAGGACAATGCGGACGCTGCAAACAACGTCAGCAAATGGACTGGAACTGTTTACATATTCTCTCTTCTTGGCGCCTTCCTCAGCGACTCTTACTGGGGGAGGTACAAGACTTGTGTCATCTTCCAGGCCATCTTCGTCGCTGTAAGGAATTGATTCTCACCCTGATTCCATTGATAATGAGCTAGCTTAACTCCCTTGATCAGGAGTTAAATTATTTTATTTCATCTGGAATTGATGTCTAGATCTCTTGGCATGCAGGGTTTGGTATTACTGTCACTGTCTTCCTACGTATTCCTGCTCAAACCGAGAGGCTGTGGCGATGAACATTCCCCATGTGGATCCACCCATTCAACATACCAGAATGTCTTCTTCTACTTCTCCCTCTACCTTGTCGCCCTTGGAAATGGAGGCTACCAGCCTAACATTGCTACTTTTGGGGCTGATCAGTTTGATGAAGAGGACCCTGAGGAAGGCCACTACAAGATAGCTTTCTTTAGCTACTTCTACTTGGCTCTGAACCTTGGCTCTCTCTTTTCGAACACCATATTAGGCTATTTCGAGGACCAGGGCATGTGGGCGTTAGGATTCTGGACATCTGCTGGCTCTGCTCTTATGGCACTGATCTTGTTTCTCATCGGGACTCCCAGGTATAGACACTTCACTCCCAGGGGCAACCCCCTCTCTAGGTGTTGCCAGGTGATGGTTGCTGCAACAAGAAAGTGGAAGGTGCAGAGGGTGCCGGACCAAGATGATGATCTGTTTCAATCGGATGTCCCAAAAGACTGTTCCAGAAATGGGGATAGAAAGATACGATACACCCAGGGATTCAGGTATGTTCTTTTCTATTCATCAAAGAAATTTATATTCCCTCAGAAACACGTCGTGCTCGTATAAATTACAAAAACTCCTTGCCAGATTCTTGGATAGAGCTGCAATTATTACATCCAAGGACTGTACAGAGAATCGCATTCACAATCCATGGCGTGTTTGCACAACAACTCAAGTTGAAGAATTTAAATGCATCCTACGACTCCTCCCTATCTGGATGTGCACAATTCTCTACTCTGTAGTTTTCACTCAAATGGCATCGCTCTTCGTCGAACAGGGTGCTGTCATGAAAACCACGATTTCGAAGTTCCACGTTCCTCCAGCAAGCATGTCCAGTTTCGATATACTCAGTGTTGCAGCCTTCATATTCATCTATAGGAGAGTTCTCGATCCCCTCGTTGCCAGAATAAGAAAGGATCCGAAAGGCCTGACAGAGCTTCAGAGGATGGGAATCGGTCTGGTTATCGCGATAGTTGCAATGGTATCGGCAGGAATTGTAGAGCTCTTCAGGTTGAAGTACGCAAAAAAAGAGTGTCCAAGTTGCGAAAGTGCAAGTTCTCTGAGCATATTCTGGCAAATTCCTCAGTATGTTCTGATAGGAGCATCTGAGGTGTTCATGTACGTGGGGCAATTAGAGTTCTTCAACGGGCAAGCGCCTGATGGATTGAAGAGCTTTGGCAGTGCACTTTGCATGACATCCATATCTCTGGGCAACTATGTGAGTAGCTTGCTGGTAACAGTGGTGATGAAAATATCCACCAGAGATGAGATGCCAGGATGGATCCCAGGAAACCTTAACAAGGGTCATCTGGATCGGTTTTACTTCCTCCTGGCATTCTTGACAGCTGCCGATCTAGCTGTGTACATTATCTGCGCTAAATGGTACAAGTACATCAAGTTTGAGGGGCAGCAGCAGCAGCAGCAGCAGCAGGAAGCAGACAGTAAATCAAGCGATGATGAAGAGGCAGACCTTGCAGTTTGATTGATCAAATCCTGCCCTGCGGTGGGAATTTAAGAGCACCAGAAGAAATACATATATATATTGTGTCATAAATAAAGTGAAAACGCGGGTGGAGGGATTCTTGATAAGGAATAGGTAGGAGGAGGGTTTAATTTTCAGCGATGAGACTAGACAAGTGCGTTATATTTTTCACTTGTCCAGGTGGAGCTCGAGAAATGGTGGAACTACTAGCCAGAACCAGTCTATAAGGCTTAGAGTTTAATTTCAGAGTCTAAACAAAAAAAAATAAAAAATAAGAGGCTAGCTGGTGTAAATTTCCCAGCAAGCAGTGATATAATAATCCCTATGGAAAACCTTCTCAACTGGCATTTTGTAATTTGCTCTGTTTTCTCAGTTTTTCAAATCCTTATAATATATATACCGTGTGCACTTCTGAAATTCAAGGATACAAACATTAAAAAATAAAAATAAATAAATAAATAAATTAGCTCAATCTTACTATCAATCTAGTAAAAACAAAACTATGGATTAAAATAGTGTAACAATTATTTTATCTTGTCAGATTTGGACTATAATTAAGGTAAAAATATGTAGTACAAATATGTTTTACATGAGATATTTTTCCTCAGTTTTTTTTTCTCTTATTTTTTAGAAAAACATACCTAAACTTCCAAAAAGACATTTGTGTCCTCCCTCCGGTTCTTGTCCTTCGATTTGTGATCTTATTGATTTTGATTTTTCTTCTTTTAATTATTTTTTATTTGGCTTTTGATGCTTTTTTTTTCAATTTCACTCATAGGCATTTTATTAAAAAAAAACATTTATACTACTTGGTCTCTCTGCTTTTAATTTTTCTATTTGTATGCTTTATATTTTTTTATACTTTTTTTTTCCCATTATCTGATCGTTGAAGGATGTTTTTCGTCTTTTTATATTTTTTTGCACAATAAAACTATTAATTTATATTGGAAGCATAAAAACAAAACAAAGAAGGGTCAAGGGTATTATTGGTTTTTGTACACTGATCGTCAACAATAAATTCATTTATTTACCTTCAACGAGACAAAAACAATGCACTAACGGTGAATAGTAGAACTACAAAATTACTCTCATAAAAGACAAAAATAGAGCATTGGGGCTTGGGGTAGAATAATATTTTGATACCAGTTTTTTTTTGTTATTATCTCCGGGTTGGGGGTATTTAAGTAGTTTCATGTTTGTCTATTATTTCATTATTATTTACCTGCAGACGTGTCTGCTGGATGCGCCTATCGTTTTTCCCCTATTTTTTCCCCTTATTGCTTTTATATTAGTTTTTTTTTTATATAATTTTACCCTTTAATTGAAATTAATCATATATGTTATTTTTCATTTTAGCCCTTATTATTTTGATTTTTTTGTTTTTTTTCCTTTAATTTTTTTGGTCTGTATGTTTTGATTTGTTTCAATTTCACCCCCCCAATTTGAATTGATTATATATGTTATTTTTCATTTCGATCTTTATTCTTTTGATTGTATTTTCTTTTAAATTCTATTTATTTTTTTCAATCTCAAGGTTTGAATTTGTTACAGTTTTGACGTCCAATTGAAAGCGATTATATTTTTTTTTTCATTTTAGCTCTTATCCTTTTAATTTTTAGTTTTGATTTTATTTTTTTTAGATTTTTCAATCATTCTTGGACAATCTTTATTATTTATCCCTAACTATGTGTCTATGATTTGAAATTTAGTTTTTCATTTCTGTCATTTTCTTTTTTATGTTTGGATTAGTCTCTAAATTTGAATTTATGTTGGTGATAAATTTAGAATTAATATTTGTTTCCCTTTGTTGTTTTTTTTCGTTACTTTTATATGTTCTTTAGATCCAATAATTTTTTTTTATTCTCTTATTCTTTATTTTGATTATTTTTTTTTGCTCTTTTGTTAAAGTACTTGTTTTTTTTTATTCTTCAAGATAATTTCATGGTTTTCATTTTTTATAAAATTATTAAAAATAAGTTTAATGTATTTTTTTAATTTTTTTAATTGTCAAAGTTTTTTATCATGTTTATATGTATATGCTCTTAGTTTTGGTTTGTAATTTGTTTTTTATTAATGAAAGAAGTTTCTTTCACAAGGACCCAATTGCATAGATAAAAACCTCTCTGCTGCGACTAGAACCTTTTGGATGGGGTCAAACCAAATTGTTGTTTCAAGCGAGGAGAGGAGCGGCATGTCGTTGATCCACCCCCAGAGGAAATGGTTGGCTAAGTTGACATGTCGACGGGTACCGAGCTGAAGAAATAGGGAAAAAAGGACCCTTCTCTAAGCCAAAGCCAGCCGTTGTTGAAGGAAAAAAAGTGAAGATGGGCGGAGTGAGACAGAGAGCGATGACGACAACACTTCCAAAGCTGATACAGAGTCTCCGAAAGGAATGCCCAAAGCCAAGAACGAAGCAGCTGCCATCGCTGAGACGCTCTTTCTCTCTCTACGATCAGATCAATCTCATCGACAACGTCCCTGAAGATCATCTCCGTTTTGAAGGGTATTAAGTACTATCAATCGTTTGCTTTATGTTCTAGTAAATCAATTTTATAATTTATTCAAATAATCAATTTTGTTTTTGAAAGGTATACTGATACGGGATTCAGAGTGAATGGGGTGGAGTATGAAGGTAGCTTGCTTTGTGTGGGCAACCTGCTCACCTCTTGGGCACCCAGTTCCTTCTCTCATATTACTCCTGACAGGTCTTGTCTCTTCCCTTCCTTTCCCTTCCCTTCCATCCTTTCTTTTTTGTTTTTGTTTCTTTCCTTTCTGGTTTTTGTATGTGTTTTATTAAGCCATCCCATCAATCAGTGCTTAGGATACTTTTTTTGTTCACATATATGGGGCATTAATAAAGATTATTAAGTTTAGTTAGCCCAAACTGATATTAGTTACTGTTTTATAATGTTCAAAATCACGTTTTCTTTCTTGGTAAACTGATAACTCGTGCATATTTACAACGAAAATTCAAATGTTAGGCTTTTTATATGCTCTTTTTTGTGACATTTCGTCATTGTTGTGGCCATTTTGCAGTTTATCCATCTTTCGAATTGTGCGGCCTATACCAGGTGAGAGAGAGGGAGACTTCAATAACATTATATAAATGTGATTCTATAGGAGTGTTGTTCTAGCATTTTTACTTGATTTATTCCTTGGCTCATTGCATGCAGCTTAAAATTGCAAATAATGTGATGAGAGAAAATCACCTGGAACACAACTCAAGCTCATTTTTCTACTGTTGCATGCTCTTATGTTATTTAGTGTTTTTATTGTTTATTTACATGAAACATTAAATTCATATTGAATGTATGATCCCAAGTTAGCGTCTAAAGTTCTTTTTTTTTGTAGTCTCCTTGAGGGCTTAATGGGGCAAATTCCTAAGCAAGAGGATAGTTCAATTAATGATCAGCTAGGGTAGCCTTGGAAAATGATGAAAGGGTTGAGAGACAATATGTAGAACTTGAGGCAAAGACAAGTCATAGGTCACGGGTGTCGAGAAAAAGATGTTTGTCTTGAGGAGGGCAATAGCGAATGCTTCAAGTAGTGTTAGCACTTCCAATCCTAAAGTTCCAAAATCAAAATCATTTGGTGGGTTAAGAATCCCAAGAAATTGGAAAACTTTATGTGGGACATTGAACGTTATTCTAATCTTCCCAAGATTGGTTTGGATAAACAAGTGGACATCATGATGATGCACCTAATGGGTGACACAGAATTATTGTGGCAAACCGGTCCAAGGAAGATTTGAATGCCAAAAATCCCAAGATTGAAACATGAGTGTCTGAAGTAGGGGTTGAAAGAGCAATTTTTACTGTACAACACCTTTTGGATTGTCGAGGGAAGACTTGAAGAAGTTGAAGCAAGACAAGTTGACTTGATATTATGTTAAGAAATTAAGTTATTGAAGAGGTAGAAAGAGCAATTTTTACTTGAACAACACCTCTTCTTGATACAGAGACGGTTTGTGGACAATTCTATGTCGGGACTCCAATTGTGGGCACAATTGGAGTTGAGGAGGTAGAAAGTTTTAGGCCTATCTTTTGCCGCATGGACGTTGAAGGGTTGGTAGATGTTAATGCAAAGGCTAATGAGGGGAAGGAATGGTGGATTTTAGTGCATAGACCAGTGAGGGGAATGTTGAAGATTCGTTAAATCCAAAGACGAGGAGATGTAAAAGAAGAAATTTTATGGGGATGAATCCAAACATGCTGCATGCAATGGACAATCAAAAGCAAAGGCGAATGGCAAGGGTTCAAAGCCAAATTTAGGTTGCTTTATTTGCAATGAAAAACATTTTGTAAGGGATTGCCTAAAAAAGGTACAACTTAAGCTGTCTCGGTGGATGGTGTTGTTGAGGAAATAACACATTAATCCATACTATTTGTCACAAAGACAAATTTTATCCTACTGTGCAGCAATCTAGTCCCTTATACTCAACCTTTACTCGTTGATTTGCTTGTTTGCCTACAACTAAATGTTTCACTCACATGAAAATGGTTCCTCACTCTTGCTGTAAACAAGTGGAATATACACAAGCAAATGAACAAAACAATGTATAACAATTATTGAAAAAATCTCAACCTCTATTTCACTTTTAACAAAAGAATCACACGAGCCTCTTATGTGTGTTATGCAAATAACTTGCATGCTATATAACATTTTACAGCCTATTTAAAGAACAAAATAAACAAGTTACAAATGAAAGTTGTTTCGCCAATTTTTATTAAACTTTTGAATGTATGACTACATGTTTTGACTAGTTTTATCCCAATAAGTAATTGTCTGATGCAACTTCATTGTATTGTCTCCCACAAACCATTAGGTCAATATGCCAAAGCCCATGTTAGAATTATCATGTTTCTGTTTCTGTTTCGTTTCTGTTGGACAATTCACCATCCAAAATAGAATTCACGTAATGCATGAACCTAATGCTTTCTTATACCATTGTAAGATGCCTGCCAATTTTATTATTATTCATGTAGGTTACCAATGCTTATGACATCTTTCAAACATTGTTTTCAATAGCATGACCTTTTATTAAGCTTCTAACAAATCACCCTTACCAAGGTACTCATACTTTATCATTAAACTACCACAGAATTGTGTCCTCCCTACTTCACTGATTTTTTAATGTTGACCAAGTCTGTAGTGGTAAAGGACTTTGGCATTCCCATTGCAAAACTGTTTTCGAATTGGAAGAGATGCATGTTGTTGACTTCCTTCTCTTTGGATTTTCATGGAATGATTTCAAGTAGTTCATGTGGAATATAAAATGAATTTTCTTTTGTTTTGGTAACTTCAACCTTTATGCCACTGCTCCCACTTTTTTCATGATTTCAAAAATCTCATTGTATTTCAGCACCAACTCGATGTCATGGTGATTAGATTGTTTGATCTAGAATAATCGAGAATGAGAGATTGCTCTCTACTAAGATGGATTTAAGGACAAGAGACATGGAAGACAAACAAAATCAAAACCAAGGGTTATGTTGAGAAAGACTCTGATACTATGAAAACTTTTTTTTTTATGCAAAACTAGAGTTATGCTGATAAAGGCTTTGATACCATGAAAACTTAGAAAACTTTGAGCATGAAAAGTTATGTTCCTTCTCATGAGAATCATTATTTAGTTTGAATATGATTACAAGCTAAACATTAGCTCATATAAAATAACTATCCAACTATATACATATTTTCCTAACAACTAGCTTACTACTAGTTTATCCAAAAAAAAGAAAGAATGATATATTTATAAATATAGAAGGTAATTGTAGTCAAATATATCTCTAAGTAGACAACTAATTATTTTGATAGGTTGTGGATGCTCTAAGCAGGCAAAAGGTGTTTGTTACTTTGTTCGCTATATTGCAGTTGGAGTCTGACTAGCTGGTGAGAGATTGCACTAGGCTATCAAGGAAGACATAACCTATATGAAACTAATTGACCTCATATGGGAAGGGCAATAAAAAATATTTGTTGGAGAATGGCCTTATTAATGCAAAAAAAGTTAGATGTATGTTTTGAGTGGGAAGCTAAGGAAGAACTTCATGTCGAAGACTCATGACCTGTAATGGGTAGGCTATCTAGTAACAGAAATGGTTTGAATAGGTTTGAAATACCCTTCTCTGGATTCTCATTGCATACATATAGCTTACATTTACATTAATTACAGTAACTGATCTAGGGGGTTGTTTTATAGTAACTGAAATCTTCCTATTTACTGCATATAATTGATATTTACAGCCTACATTAATATAGAATCTTTCCTATTAATTGCATTCTAACGGCTGCTGTCTCTTTCCTTCTTTCCTTTTATTGACACTTACTGTCATCCCCCCTCAAATTGATGTTGGTTTGTCCAGCAGCATCAATTTGTCAACTAGAAATTGATGTCTCTGTCGAGTAAGTGTCTTGGTAAAGATATTAGCAACTTGAAGGTTGCTGGTTACATGAGGTAGAGAGATTAATTTATCTTCAAAGGCATCTCGAATAAAGTGACAGTCCACTTCAATATGCTTAGTTCTTTCATGGAAAATAGGATTAGCAGCAAGATGTATGGCACTTGTATTGTCCCCATAAAGAGGAGTAGGTGTAGTTTGTGGAAAACCAAGTTCTGAAAGAAGCCCATGTAGCCAAACTACTTCGAGCATGCTTGAGACATAGCCCTCATGATTCGACCTCGATGGATGACTTCGAAACCCTATCCCTGTTTCTTGCTTTTCCATGAAATAAGTGTTGGCCCAAGGAACATACACCATCCAAGTAGTTGATCTTCTAGTGTATGAACAACCAGACATAATCAGCATCACGAGTAGGCATGTAGATCGGGAGAAGTACCGAGTAGGGATAGCATAACCCTCTTTGTAAAGTGCCATGCACATACCGTATGATCCTTTTAACGACCACCAAGTGAAGATGTCTAGGAGAATCCATAAACCGACTCACCCTGTTGAACCGCATAAGAAATATCAGGCCTAGTATTTGTTAGATAGATCAGACTCCCCACAAGTGTTCTAAACACTGTGGGATCAGGTAGTACTCCTTCATCCTTTCGAAGCTTGACATTGATTTCCATTGGAGTATCCATTGGTTTTACATCCTTGAGTCCTGCTGCAGCCACCAAATCCATGACATATTTGTGTTGTGATACAAATAATCCATGTGTACCAGCCTGAATTTCCAAACCAAGAAAATAGGCTAGATTACCAAGGTCCTTCATGTGAAAGGACTGTTGTAAGTGCTGCTTTAGGTGTTGTATTAGGCTTAAATCAGTGCCAGTGATGATTATATCATCAACATAGACTAGGACAAACACAACACCATTGGCAGTAGTACGCAGAAATAAGGAGGCATCATACTTGCTTTTTATAAACTCAAAATCAATAAGAGTAGAAGCAAATTTGGCATACCAGGCACGAGGGGCTTGTTTAAGTCCATACAAGGACTTTCGTAACTTACACACAACAGCAGTAGGCTTAGAAAACAGACCAGCAGGAGGTCGCATGTAGATATCTTTAGCTAGATCCCCATGAAGAAAGGCATTCTTCACATCCAATTGGTGTAAACATCATTGCTGTGAGGTTGCAATGGCCAGAATAGTTCGTATTGTAGTCATTTTGACCATTGGTGCAAAGGTTTCTTCATAGTTAATACCATATTGTTGATGATTCCCAAGAGCTACCAACCTAGCCTCATGTCTTTTCAAGCTGCCATTAGCTCTAACCTTTACTGAATATACCCATCGACAGCCCAAAGGTGTAACATCTGCAGGGCACTCAACAATATCCCAGGTGTGATTAGTGTCCAGGGCATGAAGTTCCTCCTTCATAGCTTGTTGCCAACAAGATTCCTTAACTGCCTGTGAATAGCTAGTAGGTACTGCAGTAGCATGCAGTGAAGCAGAGAGAGCAGACTGAGAATCTTGAGTCTTAGAGGAGTCAAACCCATACCTGTAAGGAGGAACAGAAACTCGAGCAGATCTCCTTAGAAAAGGCATTACAATAGGTAAGTCATTTACCTCACAGACTGTAGGATGCCTGGGATCTGATTCCAGGACAGTAGCAGAAGGGGGCTGCACATGTGTTTGTCTACGTCTATATACTAGCAATGGCTTTGAAGATACCTGTGGTAGGTTATTAATGTTGGAAGACACAGATTGATCAATAGCAGCTGAGTGTAGAGTTTCATCATCACTACTTGTGTTAAGATTAGGGAATGAAGGTAGCATGGCAAGTGTGTTGGATGATGTTGAGGAAAACATAGGAAAGAAACACTGATTTTCAAGAAATACAACATTTCTAGAAATATGAATGCGATTGGTATGAGGATCAAAGCATAGATAACCTTTTTGATTAACACTATATCCTAGAAATGCACATTTCATAGACTGGGCAGTAAGTTTGTTTCTGTAAGGTGGAGGCAGATGCATGAAACATACACACCCAAAGGTGTGTAGATTCTCATATGTGGGCTGACAGTGATGAAGTCTAAAATATGGAGAGTCTAGACCTAATTTTTGTGAAGGAAGTCTATTGATTAAGTATGTGGCAATAGCAGGGCTTCTGCCCAGAACTTTGGTGGTACTGAAGTGTCAATAAGTAGGGTTCTCACAATATCTAAGAGATGTCTATTCTTACGTTCTGCTACTCCATTTTGTTGTGGAGTATAGGGACAAGATCTATGATTAATGATACCTTTGTTTTGTAAGAATGACTGGAATTCATTTGACATATACTCTCCTCAAGAGTCTGATCTAAGTATTTTGACAGTAGTCTGAAATTGAGTGTGGATCAGTTCTAGAAAGAGTTTGAACATAGCAAATACTTCTGATTTCTTTCTTAGTTAGTAAACCCATGTATATCTACTGTAATCATCTATAAAAGTTACAAAATATTTGTAACCTACATGAGATAAAACTGGACTTATTCCCCATACATCACTATGTATAACATCAAATGGTTTTACTGCCCTACTGCCTTTAGAAGGAAAGGGTAATCTTTTACTTTTGCCAAGCTTGCAAGTAGCACAATCAAAAGACAGATTAGAAGAGGAAAACATCTTATTTTTTATTAGACCAGATTTCAAAAGATGTGACAAAACTATATGATTTGGATGCCCAAGACGTCTATGCCACATTTCTTGTGATACTTTTGGAATAGTACAGAGAAGAGAAACAATAGGAAAGGAAACTAAGCTGCGTGGAACAGAAAATTGCAAGAGAAATAGACGTCCATGCTTAGACCCCTTCAGCTATCAGTCGTCCCTGTCATTTGATCCCTCGCACAATACAACCTTGTTTAGAAAAATGAACCTTACAATCAACTTCTACAAGTTGCCCCATAGAGGCCAGATTAACAGCCAGTTTTGGAGAAACAAAAACATCCTTTAAAGGAGGTTTATCACCAATAGCCACAATAGGAAGAATACTCCCATTAGCTGTTTGAATCTTTGAAGTTCCACAATATTTTCTAAGATTTTTTAGACCTTTCAAAGAATTTGCCATGTGATTAGAAGCACCCAAGTCTAATATCCAAGAAAAAAGTGCAGAGGCATCATTACCTTGTAGGCCAAGTGTGGTGAAAGCACTTACAATCATTTCTTGCACCATTTCTCCGGTTAAAGTCGTCTCTCGTAGAAGACACATTACTGCTGACCACATTGGCGATGTTGGTCGTGTGTCGACTCTTGTTGAATCTTGAAGGTGGTCGAATGGGACACTCCTTAATAATGTGTCCAGTACGCTTGCAATAATTGCGGACTTTGTTTGGACGAGTGAGGGTGCAATGTGTCCATACCTCTTGCACTTTGTAACATCGAAGTCTTCTTCATCTCGGATCCTCTTCCCTCGCTATAAGCGGCATAAGCCACGAGAGCAGCTCTTGTTTGTTCCATGGTGTTACGAGTATGAAGACGTTGTTCTTCACGCAAAGAGTTCTCCAAAACAAGCATCTAGAGATGGGAACCGGATCTCTATTCACTAGGGAGGCACGAACAGATTCAAATTCAGGGCCTCAATTTCATCGAAATTGATCTCTTTGGCTGACTTTATGAACCTCGTTGAACTGCTACAATCCCTTCTCCCGATATCTTGGTCTGTAACTAGATCGGAATAGTCATTCCATAGTGTTAGGAATTCAAAGCATAATACTCCCGGATTGATAGATCTCCCCGAGTGTAGTTTCCAATGCTCAATTCAAGTCTGAAATCTTCGAGCATTGTTATCTTGGTTATAAACTTGTGCAAGATGATTCCACATAGCCTTTGGTCGACCTATGAGGGTCTCAAAGACATGATTAACCGAGGTTCCATAGAACCTAGGATCCAGGACATGATTTGTGCATCCTTTGCTGCCCATACAGCCTTTGCATTGGCTGATTTTTCAGCATCCTTCTCACTGTTTGATTCTTCAGCATCTAAGGCTTCCTTCTCACTGTCATCTACATGACACCATAACACCTTTCCCTCGAGAAAAAATCTCCATTTGAAATGCCCTGGGCAGAGCATAATTTTTTGCCGATGAAATCGACACAAACATTATCTGCCTTCTCCATCAAGCTAAGACTCTTAAACTCTAGAGTTTCTATGAGGGTTTCTAAGAAATCTGGGAATTCTATGAAAGCAGCTCTGATACCATAACAGAAATGGTTTGAATAGGTTTGAAATACCCTTCTCTGGATTCTCATTGCATACATATAGCTTACATTTACATTAATTACAGTAACTGATCTAGGGGGCTGTTTTATAGTAACTGAAATCTTCCTATTTACTGCATATAATTGATATTTACAGCCTACATTAATATAGAATCTTTCCTATTAATTGCATTCTAGCGGCTGCTGTCTCTTTCCTTCTTTCCTTTTACTGACACTTACTGTCATCTAGGCCTAGAAAAAATTTGGCTCTCTTATCCTAAACATATTATTGGTCGAAGATGGAAGAAGTCATAGAGTTGTAAGCAAGACATGTCTTGTGTTCCAATAGGACAAAGTGTTGTGGCAAAAAGTAGGCTTGTTTCAGCGTGTGCCGATTCCAGTAAAACCTTTAGGTATTGATTTTGATGGATTTTGTTGTGGGGTTTTCGAATGATGATGGAGTGAATGCTGTAATGATGGTCATGAACATGTCACCAAGTATGCATTATTCTTTGCCATTGCAACACTATGCTAGGTTGAGGTAGTTGTGGGTTTCTACCAAAATATGGTGAAATATTTTAGAATTTTATTGAACATTGTCAACAGTTGTGATGTTTTGATTCACGAGCAAATTTTGGAAAACATGTTTAACTTGAATGAGACTAGGCTAAAACTTTTTAATGCTAATCATTCTCAAACTGATGGGCAAAATGAAGAGGATGGATGCTTTGTTCGAGTGCATGAGACATTATGTGTTGACAATGCAAAGAAACCTGTTAGAGCTGTTGGATAGTGCTAAGTTATGCTACAACCTCCACAAATCTTTAGCAACAGAAGCAAGTCCATTCAAGTTGGTGTTGGGAGCATAACCCCAAATTGTTGTGGAGATAGAAAGCTTGCTATGGAGAGGCCTAATTTGTTTGAATAGGTTGAAGATAGCTTGCATAAAGTGAGTAAGAGGATGCTAAAGTACACAAGCATGAAGAGGAGACCTTTGTAGCTTGACAAAGTTGACAAAGGTGACAAGGTGTTCAAGTTAATCGTGCAAAGTTGGAAGGAAAATGTTGGGCAAAATAAGGATTAAGGGTTGGTGCATAGATATGACAAGCCTTTTGAAGTTATGGAAAATGTGAGAGCAGTTGCGTTTAGGTTAAAATTATCAGAGTTGTTGAAACTTCATTCTTTATTCAACGTGAGCTATTTGAAATCATCCAATGAATATCTAGAGGAGCAGGTGACATCAAGCACCTCTTACGATTCAGAAGTAGTTTGATAATGAGATTATCTAAATCCTGGATCATCGTAGACTTGGCCATGCATATGAAAAACTAGCGAACCAAATTCTTGGTGAAATTGGAGAACCAAGAAGATTTGTGGGTGGACACAAATTTGTGGTAGTTTAAAGAGAGTATAGAAGTACTTCGCTTCTATATTCTGACTAGGGTGCCAAACTCGTCTAGTAGGAAAGGTTTGCAAGAGATTTAGTTGTGAAAGTCACACCAACAAAAACATTGTCTGGAAGATGTCATAGGCATTGATGGCCTGCATGGACAATGACAAAATTAGCTGACAATATACAAGGGTTTATGCCTTGTGTTAATTCTGACTTGGATGATAGACAAGCCAAGCCAAGTCAAAAAACGACAATTCTAGCAATATAGCTATTGATAGATTGACATCATGGTTTGTGGGAGGCAAACCAGTGAAGTCGCAACAATTATTAACAATTACTTGTAAGGATAAAACTAGCCAAAACTTGTAGCTATCTATTAAAAAGTTTGATGAAAATTGGCATGACAATATCCATTTGTAACTTGCAAATTTTGTTGGTTGTAAAATGCCATGTAGCAAGCAGGTTTATAAAGGTTGTGATTATTCCTATAATTATGGTGCATTGTTTTGTTCATTTGCTTGTGTACATTCTGTTTATTTACAACAAGAGTGAGGAAATTCTCTTTAGTGAGGGAAACACCTGGTCATAAACAAACATGAGTGAATTGGTTAGTATGGTTGACTCTAGGGGGACTAAATTTTTGTGAAGAATTTGTTGTGTGACAATTGATAGTGTAATGATGAAAAAGAGATGACTAGTGAAAACCATACATGACTTGTGCTTAATTGGATGATGGATGTGGGAGGGTCCTATATATGAATTGTGCTTAATTTACCCCATTCAATCTAACAATTGTGTTTTTGGAGACTGGGCAAACTGACTAGAAGACTTTGTTTAGTGACATCCAGTCAAAATGTGTAGTGACAGCATGACTCACCTGAATGGTATGTTTCTAAGGTTAATAATACTAGAAGGATCCATGTGTTGTGCCGTACTGATGGATGAAATGCCTGCTATATCGACCATTCACTTATCTGTGCATGGGTTTATTGTTTGACAAGGCATAGCAGAGGAGATTTCTTTGTTGCTTTCCTGTGGTGTTATTTACATGCTCCTCGCACCATGCTGTGCCCATTTGATCTCTGTTTCCTTTTTAAAAAATGTTCTAAAGCTATTCTACACTTTCACCCTTGTTGCCTGGAAAATGGTTTTTGAAGGGCGCGCGGTAACCAATATTGCATGGAATGTTGTAAACATAATGCAGCATTTACCACTTAGAATGCAACAGAGTACATAAGAGGCAGACTTATTCCAAGTGTGAAGTTAGTAACTTAGGATGTATCATGGTCATGTTGAATGGGAATGCCATGTTGCACTGGTAACTAGAAAATATGAGTTCCTTAACTAGTATTTCTATGACTTGATTCATAAAATGAACTACCTGTGATACTAGCAGTGTGAAATAATTGGAATATTTTAACAAGAAGTTTCACTTAATATTTGTGTAGTTTTGAATTTTACTTGTCCAACTATACTTAATTGTTAACAAACATATAATAATTGGATCACTGAGAGTTCTGTTCAAGATTTATCATCCAAAGATATGAAATGCTCTCTCAAGTATGTGTAGAAAATTGTCATATCTTACTGTGACTCTGCTGGTTGTATTATAAATGTTGTTTTGACTCCCAACTCCCTTTGTTAGCTGTTTCACCTGTGAATTTTTGTTTCAGAGATTTCAGAGATTTGTGTAGTTTTGAATTTTACTTGTCCAACTATACTTAATTGTTAACAAACATATAATAATTGGATCACTGAGAGTTCTGTTCAAGATTTATCATCCAAAGATATGAAATGCTCTCTCAAGTATGTGTAGAAAATTGTCATATCTTACTGTGACTCTGCTGGTTGTATTATAAATGTTGTTTTGACTCCCAACTCCCTTTGTTAGCTGTTTCACCTGTGAATTTTTTGTTTCAGAGATTTCAGAGATTTGTGTAGTTTTGAATTTTACTTGTCCAACTATACTTAATTGTTAACAAACATATAATAATTGGATCACTGAGAGTTCTGTTCAAGATTTATCATCCAAAGATATGAAATGCTCTCTCAAGTATGTGTAGAAAATTGTCATATCTTACTGTGACTCTGCTGGTTGTATTATAAATGTTGTTTTGACTCCCAACTCCCTTTGTTAGCTGTTTCACCTGTGAATTTTTGTTTCAGAGATTTTGATTCTTGGCTGTGGAAGATACACTCAGCCTGTAGATCCTGAACTTAGGCGCTTCATCCGGTCTACTGGCATGAAGTTGGAAGCTGTTGACTCGGTATTAATTTTTATTTAACTTTTTATGTGTTTGTGAGTAAAAAGTAAACTGACTTATGAATTCTGTAATTGTTTATGGAATTTTCCAAACTCTAAGCTGCCTTATTGTAATCTCTGGATGATTAAATAGCAGTAAATGTTCTGTTTCTGTAAAGGAAAAAACCTAGTAACCTTCCCAGAAAAACTGATAACAGATGTCAAATGCATTCGTCCCACATTTTAAACTTGATGAGATGATGCTGGCTACCCCTTGAATGTTCATGATACTTTCCTTTATTCTGTTTCAGAGGAATGCTGCATCAACCTATAATATACTGAATGAGGAAGGGAGGCTCGTGGCTGCTGCACTTCTCCCATATGGACTTTCTTCATAATGCCTAATTCTTGAGCTGCATTCTTTTCCTGTCAAATCTCCATGATCAGCTGACCGACTTCACCTTTATTTCACGTGAGGCCTCTGGAACGATCTTGACTCACTACATAGCCAGTAGTGACTTGCTTGCATAAGATTGTCATTTTACATGTATTTAGAAAAGGTTTTTGTTAGGATGTGTAATATTCTGCATTTCTTGTGCTAATAAGAGAGGCTCATGCCACAAATAACTGCACTGACCTGTTAATATCATCCTTTCCTTTTGATTTCCTCGCAGGTTGTTATTTATCTATTATTATTAGCCTTCTTGGTTGGGATGTTACACTGATATTGAAATATTGCTATTTTTCCACAAATATCTTGGGGCATTTCCAGTTTGTGGTTTGTGAAGTGTTAGAAAAGTGATGGTGACATGGTAGATTATCTGCTGATCTTTTTCTTTCTCATTGCATAGCTGTATGAAGTGATGAAATTGAAGTTGGATTCTGACTGAAACTTGATTGAGAAATAAATTTTGACTTTGTGCATTTTTCTTACGAAATCTGGAGCGCAACCTTCCAGAAATTTTAGGTTTTTCTCATGGTTGGTTGGTGGGCTTTGGAGATGGTGAGGAGAGGACATGTCTAAGGACAGGCTGACCGGTAAAAAATATGCTTTAATTTGAAAGTTTTTTCAAGATGAGATTTTTCTTTTAACTCTTAACATGAATTTCTTAGATTGATTTGCTAAACTCGAATTTTATTAGATTTAATAGTTTTCTTCTTAACTATGTTTTATTGAATAATATGATAACTAAAAAATACTCGTAAAATTAAATTGAGATATTTGTTTAATTTTTACTTCTTGAATTATTTTTATTTAATAAAATAATAATAAAAAGTATTCAAAAAACTAAGCACCAATCCATTATCGGTATATTTTCTTAAGATTGCAATAACCTATAAAAATAAATCATGAATTTCAATTCATAATTATTATTTGTTTCAAAATTATTTTTTATTTAATAATATGATAGGAAGAAAGTAGACAATTGTATTTTCTAAAACCATGATAATCTCATATAAAAAAAATAGTAAAATCCAACTTCAATAAACTTAATATTATAAAGAAAAAAACATTTTACAGCTCTAATAAACATGTGAGAACAATGCTTCCCCTCCTCATTTAGCTTTTGTTAATCATTGAAGGAATGCAGAGAAAATTGATCATAGAGATGTAATAACCTTCATTATAAAATAATCTTCCAAATATAAATTTTAAAGCTTTTACACTATGTTTGTAGCAAAGTTTAAATTAAATTCAATCCCATATATTATTTAAACACAATTACTAACTCATTATAATTCTTATATTTGGAATAAAATACTAACCATATAATCAAATTTGATTATATTATATGAAATACATATGGAAAAGAATTAAATTCAGTCTCATATATTATTTGAACTCAATTCATACCTCATTACAATTATTAAATCTAATTACATGATTTGGATTACATGTGGAAATGAATTAAATTAGCAGTTTGACCATTTTGCCCTCAAGTCATATTTGAAAGACATCTAGTGAAAAAAATCATTAAAATCCCTCGGCTTGATGGCGTCAATCTATCTCTCTCGTTAGAGAAACAAAGGGGAAACCTCTGGACACTATGAACGGGCTTCGGCAACCAATGGTTTCTCAAGAAGCGAAAGATCGGTGTCAGCTTTTACATTCTGAGTTCATTTGGCTTTAGAAGCCAGCAATGTAATCGGTTCCTTCCTTGCATTCCCCTCCCTCTCCAACTCTGAGTCATGACCCACCGGTTTACTCTTTCCCGGCACTCCCTCGGCTTGATTGTGTCCATCCATCTCTCTCGTCAAGTGGAATCAGTTCTGGAGATACTGGGTTTTCTCAAGGGATGGGGGAGGGATTTTGGTCTGCTATGAGGGTTTAAGAGGTAATTTTGTATTTAGGGCTTTCTTTCTTTTTTTCATATATACCATTTGTTATATAGATAGATCCAAAGAGAAAAGGATATTTTTTTTTAAGAGTAGAGTGCAGAATCAATTATGATTAATTAAAAGAATTTTTATCAATATGTCTGTCGATGTGTGAGCCACAGCGGCAGTTGGTGTAAGTGGGTGAAAAGAACAATGGCAGTGAGCGCCGCGACGGCGACTCTGCAGACGGCTGCCCGGTTGGAGCAACTACATTTGGACAGCGCGAAGAATAGTAAGAAGAGAGCTGTTGTTGCGGGAAAAGAAGAAATTTTTGGTACAAGTAGAAGAAACCCACACCACCTTTCCCTCACAAAGCCATCTTGGGTTGTCAGAACAGAGGTATTTTATGCAACTATCAATTTCATCTCCATTTCCATTCTACACCTTTTCTTCCTACTACAACAACACCCTACACTGCTAATACTTGTATATTTCGGACAGTCAAATATACGGAGAGAAATAAGGAAGAGGCCAGACCCACCTTGTGAGGTCTGCCATGGAACTGGTAGAGTTGATTGCCCCCCTTGCTCTGGACAAGGTGTCAACCAGCCTCCCAGCATCTCTCTTTCCATTTATCCCGATATAATAATGATATCCATGGTGTTTACTGCCATTTACTTGCATTTGATTTAATTTTGGTTGTAACTCTATTTAAACTCTGTAGGCAGGATTAACTCTGTGCGTTTAGCAATGCTTCCTAAAGGTGAATGGCCTAAATGGTGAGCAATCAGCAGATTAATGGATTAATGGAATCAGTGCTGCGAGCTAGCTACTATATTGTTAATATATGGAAGTTAACGACACCATTGCAATCAGCAGATTACAATTGTTTTGCTGCAGGTGCAGGACTTGTGGTGGTAGTGGCCTCAGCTACTGCTCCCGTTGCCTTGGAACTGGAGAGTATAGGTACATCATGGGCTTCCACTTCATGATGGCTTCTGATGAACCCAAAAACCACCCACAGCAGCATCAGAGTACAGCTGCCCGGCCTCTCCACGGAGAAGATTTGGATTCAAACCATGGCATATGAAGATTCAGAAGATAATTTTGGTCAAAGCAGCTTCCGAATTTGCATTCCGTGCTCAAGGGTGTAAATTTTAGATTTGATATGAAGAAAGCTGCTCCGTTTGTGATTGTAACGAAGAGGTTGTTTGTCGTCGTTTTACAGTATATGTTCGAGTGCTTCTCAAAATAATGTATAACATAAAATTTATGTTTTTTTTAATGATTTTAAAATTATTTTGCATTACAATACCGAAACACAAAATAAAACTCAAAAAGCTTTATCCAGGACCTGAGATGAAGGTTCAAATTTACAGCACAGCATGGGACGCCCATGATTATATTATATACTAATCCTTGGGACATATCGTGCGCTACGCTTTTTTTTAAAGAAGAATCAGACTTTTTTGGCCATCCGGAATCAACTTTACTTTTCAAAGACATTCTCTAGTTGATTGTAAAAGACGTCTTTACCATAATTCACATGAAGAGACTAAAGAGAATATTTAACCGACTGAAACAACTTCTGTTATATGATTTTCTCCGAGCAGTAGCTTCATCTTTTACACCAGATCGCCGCAGCAAAGCATCATCCAAACAACGCACAAGCAACCACATTTGCAAAATAAAAAAGCAATTAATAATAGGTCATTATACATCAGTTCGGAACAAGGATCGAAACAAATCCTCCATGCATGGGATATCTATTGGAGGCTAACCAAAAAAAAGAGAAGAAAAGGCGACTAAAAGAACAAAAAGATCGTACAAGCACCCGTTGTGTGATTGATAATATACTCTTTAAAGCCTGGTAAATACACTAGGAATCTTTTGTTGATTCATCAGCTGGTATATCATCTTCATCATGGTAGATATTCTCTGCCATCTGCCATATTTGAAGGATGTTATCTTCAGCTACACTTGCAACAACCCAATCTTCACATGGGTTCCATGAAAAATCTGATATTTTACTGGTGTGGCCACCATGAATGAAAAGCAATTCTGGTGGGCCATCTTCAGCATCCTCTGGTGTCTGCTCATCATCAATCCTGCAAAGGCAGCCCCACATTAAACAAAGCAAATGTAGCTCAAAACAACCCTCACGTAATGTTGTCCTATCAAAATAAAAGCTCGGGACATTCCTCACGTAATGTTGGCTTCTCAAAATAAAAGCTCAAAGCAATCCTCAATCCGGAAACCAGTAAACTTAAGAAGTATCAATCAACCAGCTCACTGGGTTTTTTCAAAGACAAACCTGCTAAGATCCCAGACCATGAGCCTTCTACCAAGGCAACAGGAAGCTAAGATAGTCTCATTCTTTGGATTCCACCCGACTTGGAAAACCTCCTCTCTGTGTACATCATGGAAAAAATAAAGTACAGAAGATATTATGTAACAGGTTTTTAGTTGATCTGTACATGCATCCATGCTGCATGTCAATGCACTCATAAACAATACCCGTCACAGATATATGCCTGAAAGAATAATATAGAATTCCCCAGATAGGGAGGATGCTTACTTGTGACAGTTAAATGTGTAAAGTGCAGAATTGATCTTCCGTGTGTCAAATAACTTGACAGTCTTATCAGTAGATCCCGTTGCCACAACCCATTCATTAAAAGGATTAAAAGCCAAGCAGTTAACCTAAGACAAGATCATGGAAAAGAAATCACATCGATTAAAATAAAAAAGGGATACAAGTCACATGGCATGTCAGCACTGGCACACAGCATGGTTTTTAGAATAAGGACATAAAAAATAAAAACTCTATCAGCTTTCTAAGCAACGAAAAACTCGCATGTGTATCAGGAATCCTTTTGACAAATACGAGTTCACCTGCATTATGTCACACAGAACCTTCTGATTGCAAGGCACAAGTCACAAGTTTTTGAGCAATTAATAGCACAATTACACATCATTTCACATGAAACAAGTCAAGTCACAGGTCTCCGATAGTAGTTGGATGTGAAGGTAAGAAACCATGTCTCCGCCACTGAACAATTAGTTTATTAATTTACGAAGGAATAAAAAAAATGCAATGGCATACCTCACTCTGGTGAGCAACTACAGAATGGACAGGCTTGTTAACAGATGGAGTTCGGAGATCCCATATAAGCAGGTATTGATCATCCCCAACAGAACCAAACAAATGTTCATGTCTGAGATGCCATGCTACATCTTCTACAACACCTTCATGAACCTATAAGACCACAGCACTTCTCAAAGTCATCATACACATTTGCATATCTTTCTTTTCTTAAGAAAAAAACTTATGCTTGATTTCTCAATAACTGCTCAAAAAAGAAATATCACAATGAACATATGGGCATGCAAACCAACCTTAAAGATTTGCATTGCATCAAGAGACTTATTCTTAGGAGTGGTATTAATGTCCCACAAGCAAATTTGAGCATCATCGGAACCACTAAGCAAATACCCTTCTTTAAACTTACTCCAAGACAAACCATAGCCTTCAGTGCTGTGACCCCTCAATCTCAAATCAGGAGTACAAGCACCATCAAGAGGCGGCTTAGATGGGTGCTTGCTATAGTCAAAGACATAAACTTCAGCACTAACAGTCTTGGTAGCTATCATGAATGGGTTTTGCGGCATATACCGTGCCCTATTCACCTCCCCTTCATGATTGATTTGCTGAATTATTTGCACCTACAAAGTCAAAATCAATCACATCAAATCTGAGAAACAAAATAAAACCAAAATTTTGAAAAGCCACATAATCAAAAGCAAAACCTTGCCGTTGGCGGCGCCAAATCCGCCAAAATCGGAGTGATCGTCATCGTAGTGACGGGCGTCATTTTCGGCGTCGTCAAGAGGAAGCTGGACCTGGGCAAGCATGAGATAGTTAGGCTCGTTCTCGGAGGTGTGAGTGCCAAGAATCATCTTTTGAACGGAGTAGTCCTTGCCAGGAGGCTCCTCGCGATCGGGAAGCCATTCGACTGTGAGAGAAGGCCATTCGAGGGCATGAGTGATGACAAGGTCGTAGAGGAAAGGTGTGTTTTTTTTCCATATCTTGTACTCTTCGTTTATCAATCGTTCTTCTATCTCTCCCCTCATTTCCTCTTCGTCTTTCCCCATCACCCCCTCCTCTTTATTTCTTCAGCTTGGATATGATTTACTACTCTTATCTTGCTTGCTAGGGTTTCTTCTTGTTTTTTAATTTGGGGATTACTTTTTTTTTGAGAAAGAGGGTAAAGTTAATTCCCGCCAAGAAAACAAATGGGAAGATTACATTAGATTTCCAAAGGAAAACAAACCTTGAGGTTTTCCATATCAGTGTCGGTGAGGGAGTTGTTGTTTTAGCGGTTGTAACCTTTTTAACCGATATTATATATTTTTTGAGTATTTTCAGTCTTCATATTAAATATAATTTATAAAAAAATAAATATTATTTTTATTCAAAGTATTTTAAAAAATAACCCGAAAAAACTTATAAGGATTCGCTGTATTGTTTTTTAAAAACTGTAGTATTGCTGTGATTTTTTAATTTTAAACTGCGATATGGCAATTAAAAAAAAGGATTTTATTGCTTTTGAAAAATGAATGGAGTATTTTTTTTATTTTTTTTTGCTTTAGGAACTAATTATATTATATATATAATATTTTAATTGATTTAACATGCTGATATGAAATAATAAAATATATTTTCAAATAAAAACATTGCTTCCATTGAGCAGGGAAGGAAGAGGTTTTGCTTTCAGTAAATAAACTTGGGATCAGTTCTTCATCAAGCAGCCATGCATTCTTATTATTGCCAAGAAACCAATCAATTGTTAAATGGAGGAGCTTTCTTCATCAAGCAGCCATGCATTCTTAAATGGAGCTTTCTCATCAACTCAAGAATCAATTCAACATTGATATACCTTTATAAAGAAAGCATAAGACTTTCCCAAGAGTTTCTCATCAAAACATTGGAAAAACCTAAACAAGGAATCTAATTCAAAGCTACCAAAAACCTGCCAATCAAACCCCATGTCCTCCATACAAAACTAAAGATATGACTTCTCTAAACATAAAGCTGTTTTGAGTTTCCTACAATCCGACAACACTTCCCAAGGACGAATCTAAATTTGGCAGCAGTTCAAGCTGGGAGACACACCAACCATGTAAAATTGATCAATCAATGCCCAAGCTGGAATAGGGTTCAATGCCACCCTGACAATGAGAAAAAAAAACCAGTAATGAATCTAATCTACTGGTATCATTCAGTTAAAATCTATATACTAGGATTGATCCCAATCTACAATGACTTAGATGGATAGAGCCCTCAAGAGAGAACCACAGAAGACAAAATGTGGGGCGATGACAATAGTTGTGAAATCTATCAAAAGAATGGCAAGGATTTTCATTTTAATTGTTAAATTAAAAAGGAAGGGTTTTTTTACTTAATCCTTGGTTTTTTTTCCATACTTCTTAACTACAATTTGGGCTACACTATGTCAGCACCATTCATTCTTCCAGATGCATGCATCGCCAAGAAAAGAAAAGAAAAGAAAGAGAAATCTACATCACATTGACATCTCATGCGCGAAGAAAAAATGAATGAATTTCATTGGGGTGGTGTGTTTAATTTCACTTGTAATTGATCATATCGAACCAATTTTACTGAAAGATGCTACTCACAGAGCAGTCATCATGAACACGCCATATAGTCTCGCCCAAGAGGTTTGCTACTGACAAGACAGTGAGCTGGGGAAAATAGTTCTGCTCTGACACTGGAATTGTGTTTGTTATGATAACCTCTTGAAAAAGACCACTTGATAACCTCTCAATGGCTGGAGGGCTGCAAACAGAAAAGGTAGTGAAAATCCGAGTAACAACAACCAGATGCAAGGTTAATATGCACAGTTGCAGGTTTGCTGAGCATTTGATCATATACTTTAATCATTGATAAGAGGGAAGTTTCTATGATCAACAGAAATCAATTTGACCTATAGACGTTCTCTCTATTGGTCGATAAATCCATGGCTACTGTCAAATCTGGCATCTAACTTTGACTTCATTTTGTAGTAATCAGAGACCATATAGAGATAGTATGTTAGTGTTACCTGCCAATATTATCAACATCCAATGCATCATTAGAAACCCAAGCTATCAATGCTTTTCTAATTTCTTTACCCAGCACCAATGATTCCAAAATGTGCACCAACTCTTTGAGGAAGAAACAATTTTCCTAGGAATAATGCTAGAAATTTAGCTTAATTCTTTTTTACAAATATATCTATATCTATATATATATTAACTAACTGATGAGTCTATCTATTAAAGATACTAAATAATATGCTTTTCTAATTTCTTTACGCAGCACCAATGATTCCAAAATGTGCACCAACTCTTTGAGGAAGAAACAATTTTCCTAGGAATAATGCTAGAAATTTAGCTTAATTCTTTTTTACAAATATATACAAGTATATATATATATATATTAACTAACTGATGAGTCTATCTATTAAAGATACTAGATAATCTTATACTAGCACGCATTACATAGATTTGAAAACCGGATAATAACCAGATACCTGAAAACAGCATGTGTAGAGCATGCATAGACCTCCCTTGCCCCCTCTTGATGTAATAGAGCTGCACCTTTGGTAATAGTTCCTGCAACAAATAGTGCATAGGAAACATTTAATAATGAATAAACAAGAATGTTAGGCAATTAACATCAGGTAAGATCACCAGGGAAAAAAATGGCAACAACAATGGCTATCAGCATCTGATCAAATCAAAGGCTAGACTGGTTCAACTGTGAATCAGACTCTTTGCAGTTTCTTATTTTGTCAGGACCATGTGAGAAATTAAAGAGGATAAAAAGGTGAAACACCATAACTTTTACACATAAATTACACATTGGCTATTGAAAGACCAAATGCACTTCACATTTATACTGTAATAATTATTACCCTCTGGTAGCACCCTTCAATATTTATATTTACTTCTGCAACTTTGAAACTGATTTTGGCACATTAAGCAGACAAAACTGACTTCAGTAATTTTGACCCTGTTTTTGACACACCATAGCAGACAAAACTGAATTATGGAACAAATACTTAACCAGATAAGATAAAAGAATCCACAGATCCACATATCTTCATGTGCGGCACTGATAACTATGAAAACAGTATCCTAGTGGTGCAGGGAGAAAAGGCAAACTGCTAGGATATAAAGGCATAGCTTCCGCACCATGCATTTTCAAATACATGATAAGGATAGCAAATAAGATTTGAGCAAAACTCACCAGCCGTGTCAATCATGTCATCTACCATAACTGCAACTTTCCCCTTCACATCACCAATCAAATTCATCACCTGAAAGATGACATTCAGCAGACAGTAAAATCATTACAATCTAGTTAATTCAATGCAAATGAAGAAATCAGGTTGTGTCCATTTCAATAAAAAGGAGGAAATATAAAGAACAAGGGAACTTGATATGGAATGCATGAAATAAAGGGAAAAGCAGATGGTGGTAGGAATTAGGGGAGCTCTATCTTCAACTTTAAAGAGCATGGATAAAAGCATATAAACAGTGCTTCTATCTTTATCTCAATTCTCAATAAAACCAAACCATCTTGAAGCATAAGAAAAGAGCAGCATATTTGGCATGTTTTACCTCTGCAACATTGTGTCCATGACGCCTTTTATCAACAATGGCTAGAGGTGCATCTGATAATTTCTTGGCAAAAGCACGAGCTCTTGCTACACCTCCAACATCAGGAGAGACCACCACCAATTCATCAGAACATATAGTCTTGCTAGCAAGGTAATCAAGTATCACAGGCTGGTGATGCACAAAAGAAAGAAAAAACAATTACCATTGAACAGACAATTACAGAAATCAAGGTTTGCATGAATTTCGCTCTGGTCCATACTGACAGCATAACAAGAACTGTTAAAATAATTTCAAAATGTGACCTCGGTATCATACTCCATTAGCTATATTTTGGAATAATGCAATGCAATAGCAGTCAAGAGGAGTGGGTTCTTTACCTGACCATACACATGATCCACAGGAATGTCGAAATACCCTATGGACTGCCCGGAATGAAGATCACAGGCAAGAACACGATTTGCACCTGCTTCAGTAATCAAGTTCGCAACAAGCTTGGCAGCAATGGATTCTCTCCCTTGAGTCTGAAAAGCCAGAAAGATGAAACAATGAACAACAAATTAACGAAACACCAAAAGTATCTATCGATTCAGCTCCCGGAGGCATTACCTTTCTATCGGCCCTGGCATAGCCGAAATAAGGAATAACAGCAGTAATAGTCTTAGCAGACGCCCTGCGACAAGCATCAATCATAATCAGCAGCTCCATGAGGTTCTCATTGGCAGGAGGACAGGTGGGTTGGACAAGAAAAACATCACAGCCTCTGACACTTTCTTGCAACTGGACATAAATCTCCCCGTCCGCAAAACGCTTAATTTTAATCTTGCCAAGCTCCAAACCCATGTAGCAAGCAATCTCCTATATAAAAAACTTATTGATTAACATCAATAATTATCATTCCAAGAAGTAGAGAAAAGAAACAGAAGAAAGTACATGAGAGAGAGCAGGATTAGCAGTGCCAGAGAAAATGCGAAGCCTGGTGTCATATTTGTTGAAAGGTGGAAGAGTGTTCTCTAAATGGGAAGTGGCTGTGGAGGATAAATGAAGAGGCGAGGTGTTGAGGAGCGGGGCGTAAGGTTTGCCGTTGTCAAACTTGATGGGGTCCACAAGATTACACCTCTGATAACAGAAAATCAGTGCATCAAAAGAGTAGCAGAAGCAATCAACACCAAATAAATACACAAGAAAAGAAAGCAATTATTCCAAGAATTCTTGAAGGGATTAATGTCATGATAGTATGATAGATCAATCAAGAACTGAGAAAGCGGAAAAGAAAGAGGAACTTACGACGGCGTGACGGAAAGGGAAGTGAAAGCGGAGGACGGGAGAGCGGCGGTTGATGGAGGAGAAAGAAGGAGGAAATGGTGAAGTTGGACACTGAAGCAGTGATGCCATCATTTAAAGAAGCCTTCTTTATTTCTTTATTGTTTCCTCTCTCTTTCTTTCCAGGTCTATATGAATGCAGAGGGAGAGGGAGAGTTTTTATAGTTTCGTTAGGTTTTCAGCATTCATTCTGTTGGCTCTCCTCCACCAGTAACTAAATTTTGTTGCTCCTCCTTTTCTTTTTTTCTTTTTCTTTTCCTTTTCCTTGTTCTCTTAACATTAAAATTACATTATCATATTATAAAAACCACTAAACAAACATGGTATTTTCACTGTAAGCCCTCATTATTTATATTTTAATTTTATTCTTGAACTTTTATTTTAGATAATAAAACCAATTATTTTTTATTTCTTAAACAATAATAATTTTTTTAAAAATATATCTCAATATGAAAAGATCACGAAAATATAATTTTCGCTAAAAACACATTTAGACCCTCCCTCCATCTTTAAAACCAATACAATTTAGGTTCATTTAATTTTAAAAATTCAGTTTTTTTTTTTAAATACTCGCTTTATGAAGAAATCTCAAATAAAATCAAAAACTTTTACAACATTTCTAAGAATTAACAATTCAAAAATATATTTTATTTAGTGTGCATCCAACCAAGTCTATGAGAAGATAAAAATCATAGTTTGCTCAACTAATACACACACATATATAAACATGTGGTATAATTTAGCTTTTTTATATATATACCCAAAAATTCAAAAAGAATATCTTTGCATTTATTTTTAGATTTAATAAACAATTTATTGTATCCATAAAAGCTTTGTCAATATTTAAATAACCTGCAAAACTTTTAATTCATGATAATTAATGGTTAATATTATAGTATAAATGTTGGATCTCCAAGTAAACTAACATTTAAATTTCAAAAAACAACTAAAAGAATTTCAGAATTATTTTGAGTATTCACCAATTTTAATTGAAAATATTTTTCTCCATAATATACGAGTTGTGAAAAAAAAACTCTTTACTTTTCAAGATAGGTGAACTCTCGAACTTATATGAATTCTTCCCATAAATTTGAGCAAATGAGCCAATAAAGAATTCAAAATATCATATTCATTCATAAAAATAAATCTTTATTCTAATTCATAAACAAACTATCGGATAAAAACTCATCAATACTTTAAAGTCATATCTAGATCATGCAATATAACTTGCCTTAGATAAGTTGTATTAAATATGTTAATACATACTCTTATCACGAATCAGTTCCTAACCCTAGAATTTCATACAAGACCACTCCATTGGGATCTCTTAGTGAACTTACACCAATCAACTAGGTGATAATTTTTTAATCCTGATGTCTTGTAATGTTGCGCGTTCACATGCAACACACAACATCAACGCAACAAACTAAAAAAAAAGAAGAGAATATGATGAAAAAAAGTTTATCAAAAAAGTAAAAAACAACAAAGATACATTTCAATCTAACTAAGAGCATAAAAAATAAAATACAAAATAAAAGGGGAAGAAATGATCCAAGCAAGCCTGAGCGTGCTTGCTAGCATGTAACCCATGCATGAGGCCATGATAATTTTCAAAGAAACCAGAAAAAAAGATAATTTGACAACCATTTTAATTTGACAACCCCCCCTAAAAAAAGTAATTTAAAATAATTAGGACTGAATGTTAAGTAAGGAAATCAGGGGAAAACAACATTGATAAATTGAAAGGTGAAATTAAAAAAAACATTTTACAAAAAAAATCAAAAGAAAAAACTTGAAATAAAAAAAAGAAAATCAAATCTAAATCCAAAAGAAAATAAGAAGAAAAATAACATTTCACCTCCCTATTCAGGTTTGGTTTGGTGTTTTATTTTATTTATTTATTTTCCTTTCCGGAAGAGGTTTATCATAGGATCATGATATGAAGCGAACATTTGACTTTTTATTCACCAGAAAGACATGAAGCGAACATTTGACTTTTTATTCACTAGAAAGACACCCTGCAATTCCATTAACAGCCACCCGCCACAAAGGCTAGGCCGCTTCCTTCTGTACCCGCTTGCCTACACACTGTCGGCGGGCTTACAAATGATTGAATTCCTTTTCATATATGATTATTTGGGTATTGGATGCTCTGTGGCCTGGTTCTTTTCTGTCTACTTTTACCATTCATCATCTCTACCAAATGTTCCAGTTACTTGATCATGCATGCACGTTTGTTAAGCTGTTGAAGCTCTGCGATCTCATGGAATACTCTTTTATAAGCTTTGAAAAGAACGATTCCTCCCTTTCTAGTAGCCTTGCTGGCGTATCATACTCTGCGACTCTCCCTGTTCACACCACAAAAAGAAGAAGAAATCATTTGCATTCTCTTCCCTGATTAGTAATCGTATTATTCATTTGTCTGTGACCCGGTACTTACCATCACTAAGGACCAAAACAAGATCACTGTCTATGACTGTGTGGATTCTGTGAGCTATTGTGACCACTGTTCGATCTTTGAATTCGTGGCTAATGATCTTTTGTATCACCCCATCAGTTGCTGAATCGACTGATGCTGTCGCTTCATCCAGAACAAGAATCCTGCTTTTCTTCAGCAATGCTCTTCCCAAACAGAAGAGTTGCCTCTGACCCATGCTCCAGTTGTCTCCATTTTCCACCACTGTCATTGATATAGCAACCCACTAGTTTAGTTACCACCACTACTTCCACGCGCGCGCGCACACACACAGACATGCATTGTCTATCCATACCTGGGGAGTCCAGCTTTTCATCCTTTGCACGCACCACATCTCCTAGCTGACACTTTTCAAGAGCCTGTAATGTGGCGGGAGTTATTTCTATTACCACTGCTAGCAAAGCAGATGATTTTAAATCAACCTAGCGAGGAAAAATGCTTACCTCCCATATTTCATAGTCGGAGTACTGACCCAGCGGGTCAAGGTTTCCCCTCACTGTTCCCTCAAACATTGTTGGGTCTTGGGGGATGATGCTAAGCCTTGATCTCAAGTCTTGAAGACCTATCTTTGAAATGTCCACATCATCGATGATAATGCTCCCCTCTCTGGGCTCCACAATTCTGAAAAGTGCCTGAATGAGGGTTGATTTGCCACTTCCTGTCCTTCCCACAACACCAACCTTTTTTCTTCCTGGAAATGTACAGTTGATGTTTTTCAGAACAGATGGCAGATGCTCTGCGTAGCGAATCTGCAACACAGTCAAAATGTCTGTTATAGAACATCCGCGGAGCATGTTTTTGTGTGATGACAAGCAGATGCCGAGGTTTCTGCACTTGTTTTCTTTTTCAATCGGTGAATGAAAGCCTTGCCAAATGGGATTACCTGCAAATCTTTGAAGCAGATCGCCCCTAGTTCTGGCCACTTGTTTGGAGGCCTGCTCCCCTCAAGCACAAGTGGCGCTTCACTCGTTACGCTGGAGTACTGAAGAACTCTTTCTATTGAGATCATTTTATTTTCTGCATTGCATATGTTCCATATGACGGAAGCTTGCAAGACATTCAAGTTTATTCCATATGTTACAGCTAACCCAGCAATGCCTACAAGAAGGGAAAAGTTCCATTCTTAATTAGAACTCAAAACTTTAATCATCTGTTGTCTGTGTGTTGGACATGCTGTTCACTTCCACTTTCGATTGTTCCTTCTGAGATTTTTTACCACATCAGTCTATTCAAATGATTTAATGGAGACTAGTTGTTATTTATTTATTTTTGTTTTTGTTTTTTAAAATCGAACGTCATACTCACTTGGACTGATCACTCCTTGAGGAAGGCTCACCAGCAAAACCAATGAGAAGGCAAACACGAAATTGGATAGTAAATTCAGCCTGAAAGAAAGCCATTCCATTGCAGATACATTATGAAACCACGGCCTTGAGTGGTTGTCTATCAGATCAAGGTTCGAACAGTAAAAACGCTCTTGTTGATCAAAAGAACGAATTGTTGCTGCTCCTGCTAGTGATTCTGAAAAATGATGGAGGATCGGGGCTTGTTGTATCCCTGCTAAGCGAGCCAGTTCTCTTGCTGTTGGCGTGTAATATTGCTGAAAAGACACAATATTATAGATTGATTCCCGTAGAAATACAGCAATTCCAAAGGTAATAATATTATTATTTTTTGTCTTCATTATTGCTATTCTTATTATCTTAGTGACGTTTCGAGCATGCTTGATTTTAATCCATTTTCCCTCTTGCTGTAAGAATTTTCCTGACATGACGAAATGAGACAACTAAAATGCCATATAACCTAAACTGGTCTTTGTTTATTGTGCTTTTAGTGCAGTAAATAAGCATATTTGGGCGCGTTATATACCAAAGGTGAAATAAAATCTTACTTGGTACCATATGCAGACTGCAGTTACTGGAATGAAGATCACAAACACTTCCCATGCGACCTGGGACATCACTGCAATGGTCCCTACAATTTGTATTATCGAGAAAGCACACCAGCCGAGTCTTTGTGCTATTTCCATGTCTATGACGCCTTGATCCATTGATGCCTGCAAAAGTGATGACGTTTGATAAACTTGTAAGAGGTACATCTTTGAAATCTTGTATATGTGTCTATAACTGTCTTGACTTGAAATGGTAGAAGCTTGATCCTCAAACTCTAGAGAGTTGAAAATGATAAATTCTTCATGTACTTGTCATTTAAAATTTAGTATGCTAGTTGGCCCAGCATTGATTTCTGTAATCTGACTTGTTTTCACTTTCTAATCCAGTCTCTCTACCTAGCAAAGAGTTCTTCAGATGATCTTTGTTTATAAAGTGCTGTGGTAGGCTTAAGTGATGCAAGTAATAGGAATTCATAGCCCATTTATTTGTTTCCTATCATATTTGATTAAAATTCGCACTTCCTATATGGTAGTTTGCTCATAATATAATATCAGTTCAGAATTCCTTGTTTTCATATTCTTCCATTACAATCTTCTTCTGCAAAGAAAATCATAGTTTTTGCACAGATTGTAGAATGCTAAAAATTGACATATATGCTGTTGAATCATACTCTGACATAAAATTCTGCTAGTCTGTAGATTACTCACTCGGTTTAATATTCTTCCGGTTGGGGTTGAATCAAAAAATGCCATTGGAGCTCGGAGTAGACTGTGCAGCATGTTTGTGAAGAGCTTTTGTGCTGTTGAGAGACCTGTTATTGCTACCAGTGTGGCTCGGACCAGGACACAGAGTGAACTACTAATAGAAAGTAGTGTATAGACAAGCAATATGAAACTCATCCCAAATTCTGGAGCAGTGTCACTTGTAGGAGGAGAAGACCATGCCATCCAGTAGTTACTAACTACCTGTAATATTTGGAATAATGACTGTGCTAAGATTATACACGGGACCAGGGCCCCACCTTTCACAATGGTCAAGTAGGACCAGTAAACTTCTTTTCCAATGCTTCCTTTCTCTCTCTCTTCATCTTGCACGAATTTTCCTCCCTTCTCTGATATTTCTACAGAGAGGTCATGGTCCGAGTCGTACTGTGAGAGAGAAGAGTTTGACTTTGAAGTGGATTCTGTGTTAGATTCATCGTCAGGTTCTGGATCTTGAGATGTTCTCCTTGAATTTTCAACTGCAAGGACTGATTCTAGAGCTTCGCTATGAGCACCGACTAAAGCTTCAAATCCTACATTCTGTTTCAAAAGTTCACTAAATGTTCCAGCCTGTTCTATCCTTCCATTTCGCATCACCTGTTCGGATTCATGTCAGGTATAATCTCAGCATATTCCTAAAATCCACTATCCCTTACACTTGTAAAAAAATTATCTGTGGGGAAAAGTTATGACACTAAAGCATGCATTTACAATATGATGTTATGGTGTATAACAGTTTAGTTTTTACTAATTGAACAATATTCAGAACCGAATTTATCTTAAAATTACTTTACATGCTTCTTTACTTTAATATATGTGCTCTATGTTGCTCGAGGCTGTACCTCCTAAAAAGGCTGAAAAAATGGGCAGTAAACTCTGTAGCGTTTCTCTTACCAGAATGATGTCTGCAGCAGGAAGAAACTCAACTTGGTGGGTGACATAAATTACAGTCTTATCTTTGAGAATTCCCATTAGGCATTCCTGCAAAATATATATAACGCAACGTCAATGTCAAACTTCAGGGAATCCGGTGAAGAACATGTAGACGAATGAATGGTTGAGATACTTTAACACTGCGCCTTACTTGAAGGTCATTCTCATAACACAGTTGGAAGGTTAGGAAATAAGTACCAACCTGAAAGAGTTGGGTTCCTGTATGGGCATCTACAGCACTGAAAGGGTCATCAAATAAATATATATCAGCATCATGGTAAACAGCACGAGCTATCTGTATCCTCTGCTTCTGTCCTCCGCTCATGTTTATCCCTCTTTCTCCAATATCAGTTAAGTCGCCACAGGAGAACAGCTCAAAATCCTTCAACAAAGCACATGATTTAACTGTTCTGTAATACCTGACACTGTCATATGGATTTCCAAATAGTATATTCTCCCTAATATTTCCTGTCAGTATCCATGGAGATTGAGGAACGTAAGCTTTTGCGCCACTGATCTTCACTGTCCCTGACAACTTTTGTATTTCTCCAAGAATGCAAGAAAGCAGGCTGGACTTGCCTGATCCCACAGTCCCACAAATTGCTACTTTCATACCCCTCTTCACTTTCAACCGTATTTCATCAAGGGTTGGGTTGCTTGAGTCGGAGTCCCAGCTGAATCGTCCATCATCAATACTGATTGCATACTCCCCTTGATCTCTTGGAACATACTCAGTGGCATCATGCTGAATCTCAGCTTCCTGAAGGAAGGAGGCAACTCTATCCGCTGAAACTTTCCCCTGTGCAATCACAGATAGCAGGTCAGGTAGATTAAAAATGGGGTCCTGCAGCATTCGGAAGGTGGCCAATGCAGATAGGACTCTTCCTGCCGTGAGTTGGATTCCCATTAGCATACAGGCACCAAACGTGACCACAGAGATAAACGTGGGTGATCCCCAGAAGACAAAAGCTGAAATCGCTGAAAGCCTGAGAGACTTCCACAGACAATTATACTCTATTTTCCTCAAGCTCTCTATCTTGCGGAGGAATTCAGTGTCCCATGCTTGGAGTTTGAGTATCTTCATGTTCCGAAGGACTTCTGAAGTGGCTTTCATTCTGTTGTCCTTGGCTTCCATAATCTTAGTCTGGTATCTTTTCTGGTATCTTGTTATGGGTATGTTGCAAGCCATCACTGCTAAAGTTGCTGTTAATGCTGCCATTGATCCCAAACCTAAAGTTGTCTGTAGAATGTAGATTGCTAAGGAAATTTGTATAGGCAACATCCAAATATAGTTCAAGTACCAGATGAAATCTGTAATTCGTTGGATATCTACACTCATGTAGTTGATTATCTCTCCGCTGGTGTGGCTTTGGCGGGATTGGCTTGACAAGAGGAGGCCCTTCTTGTAAATGTGAGATATCATGGAGGCTCTAAGACGAAGGCCTAGCTGTCGGGCTCCAAATATCCACTGTCTCTGTGCTATTGTCTCCACTGTCTTCGCACCTAGAAACCCTAATGCAAGAAGGTAGCCACTCTGTAAGCTCCTGGTGTTTTTCTTGGTTAGAAAATTCACGAAGTCATCAATGAGGTAGGGACCAACATATGATGCTGCTGCACTGGTAACTGCGAATGATGCATTAATTGCTGCTTTCTTTCTGATGAACAAAAAGATTGCCTTGTAGATAGAGGGGTTTGTGCTTCTTTCTTTCTCCTTAACTTGATTTAGATTCTCATCAAAGGAGGAGGAGAGGAATCCAGCAGAATCCTTGACATCAAGATCTGGGATTTCATCCTGCTCAAGAGGTTTCTTGTAACCAACAGCAAACAATGGGGTGAGCCAGGAGAAGGTAATCTGCTGGAGAAGTGTAGCTTTTCCATATGGTGATTCTCTCTTGCTGTCTGAATCCTTACCACTCTTTTCTTGGAGAAGTGGGTCGGTGATGCCATTCAATGCATTGAAGACTATGCACGTCTTCCCTCGAACTGAAATAGCTAACAGGAATGTGGATGGGAGGAGAGCGAAGAGGTCTGCATAATCTCGTAGCCTTAGATGGCCATGGTATGTAATTCTGAAGCTGATATCCAAAGATATGCAGGCAATGGACATCAAGAAGCTGCAAAGCCACCATGCTCGTATAATCCAGGGGAACTTGACATACCTTCTACTCGGAAAAATCCTATAGACTGCGACCAGTGAAATTGCCCATGCTATTATTTGCAGGACCTCAGCTGAAAAGACTCGTACTATGGAGTTGCAATCGGTCTCTCGACCATTTAACAGCATCAGTAGCATTGAGATATGGACTCCCAGCAGCAAAGTTGAGCAAACCATGCTGGCTTTGTAAGAGTTGCTGAACTTCAATCCAATCTGGCAATCCTCTTTGCCTTGATCTGTGGTCTTTGTTCCACCATTGAACGCCGGGTCTACGCATTTTCGTAGAAAATGAAGTAACAAGATTCCGAGGAACCCAAGCTGCACACCCATGCTGATGTGCTCCCGCAAGCAGGGTGAGTGTAGCTGCGGCCAATCCATCCGGGTTTAATAGCTTAAGATCTGCACATATTGTAGAGGGTTAATATTTGGAAGCCTCTTGGAAAACGTACTTCCGTAAATGATAGCACTTGGTCTTGCCTACATTTGTAATGGATTATTCTTGACGCCCCTGAGCTATGCTGTCTGTCCCTATTACATACTCTATATTCTTGACGCCCCTGAGCTATGCTGTCTGTCCCTATTACATACTCTATAATTTGCTTAATTCCGTGTAGTTAATTTTCATACTTCAGGTGCCGCGTTGAAATTAAAGGGGTTTACTATGGCCTGAAGCTAGAGGCTGGTGGCTCATTAACACCGCCGCGTCAGGACAATATTCGTGCCCTGTCTGTCAATACTACTGGTCAAAAATAGAGCAGGAACATAGAGAAATCTATATCCTGGCTAGCCATAAATTTGTCCGTAGTAATGTCTTGCAGTGACTGCTTTCTACAATTTCCAAATAATATTCCGAAATTCATGGCTAACATTAGAACACACTGCTTTTGATTTGTTGAAGTGCTTCGTTTAGCCCACACCGTGTAGTATCTTAGAGGGCCTGGATTTACTCTTTATGCTCTCGTCTCGGTTCGAATCCAAAAAAAGTAAGTGAATAAAATCATAAATGCAATAGTGAGAGTGTGAGCTGTGATGGGACATCAAAAACTCGATCCATTAGAGATTCTAGTTTTGGTTTACCAAATCTTGCCGATGTTCCTAACCATGCATATTTATGATAAAATTGGAAATAACCAGGTCAATGATAGAATAATGGGGTGGGGTGAGAAATGCAGATTGAGAGATCAGAAATATTTTATTAATATTAATGGGATGATAATTTACTTTAATTACGGAGAGTTGTTTCCAGGCAAAAGCAGGTGATGGAGAAATAATGTAGTTAATAATAATAAAAAAAGACCTGGAAATAAACATTCAGGTCAGAAATATTGGAGCCACAGCCCACAGGTTAGGCATTGAACACCCTAGCTCTAGGCCAACAGCAAAGAAGACCAAGCTAGTTTAGTGTCCTTTTTTCCTGCATTAATTAATATTATTCCCACTTCACAGTTCACACAGAGAAACAACCGTAGCGATCAATCTCTAGCAGCTGAAAGAACCTAGAAGATGTAGCAGCTCGTGTTGCACCTGGGCTGTCTCCTCGTTTCATTACACAGATGTGTGTGTGTGTGTGCAGAGAGAAAGAGGAGGAGGCTATATATCTTTTGAGAAAGAAAAGACAGGAGAAAAGGATCGAGAGAGAAGAAGGGCTTACTTGCTGCAGCAACACCACCTAAATCTAACATCTTGTCCAAAAGCTTTGCTCCTCTTTCACCTCTCTCAGCTGGTTTTATATCTTAATCTTGGCTAGCTTCAATATTGTACTTCCCACTGCTACAAGAAAAACACGTGTATCTTCTCTTCTGTCTGCAGGCGGAGGAGGAGGAGGAATCTGTGCTAATGATAGATACGCACATGCATGGTGGGAGTGGAGTGAAGAGACAGGTTCAGAAAGTTTGGGTTAGAAAGCAAAAAATTCACCAGCAGATAGAGCTCTAGACGGGGACCATAATTTACTGTGAGAATTCATAAAGAGATGGGAGAAAGGGAGAGATCATAATAGTTTCTTTAAAGATTCGTTCTGATGAGAACACACTACTAAAGAATCATTTTTGAGGGGATAGAATTGGAGGTAGGATCCCGTACGTATACGTCTCCCTACATAACGCATTATGTTGGTCTCTATGGTAATTTACACAAAAAAATTAGTATTTTTGTACTTCGCTTTCTTTCATTGCAACTAAATTTCCTTATAGTCACACTCTCAACAAATTGTTTTCTTGGAATTTTATTAACATGAGCAGTAAATTAAATTAAATACTATCTGTTAAAAAAAAATTATCTTTTACTTTTCACATAAATATTTAAGAAAACAATTAATTGTTATGCTAAAAACTAAACTTAATTTACGTGGTTCTAGATATTTTAAAACTAATTAAATAAAACAAGTTTGGGTATTTTCCAATTCTTTGTGACTCTCTGCTGAAATTTTGAACCATAAATGTTAATATTAGAAACAAATATACTTATGAACCAACCGAATGTCTAAAGTAAGAGTGTTGTGGTAAGTTAGTATATTTAAAAAAAAAAGATTTGTAAAGTAACACTGGCATAAAAATAAATAGAGATCTAATATAGTTTATAGATCTAATAGAGTTCCACATGGCGATACACGACTTGAGTGTTGCAGATACCATTTGTAACTCCTATAACGAAGAAGTACAGATAATTTATTTATATCATCAACTCCCTGCAAAAAATAGCAATTTATACAATTATAAATTAACGGTTCTCAACTACTAAAACACAATTCACATAAGTAACATATAATATATTAAGTTGCAAATAACAAATCTATACTGATATTTAAAACAACACAATTTATTATTTTAAATTAAACCAATTATACATATATATATATATATATATATATATATATATATATATATATATATATATATCATAACTATAATAATATGTAATTATATGCAATAATCTCCTTATCTTGTCCAACTCGAGGTGAGATTTGTAATAGCCATGTAGATTTAAGGAGGACTAATATCATATCGGCTTGTGGATAGACCTAAGCACATGGAAGGGCCAACATCCCTAAAACTCCTGGTAATCTTATCTTCCATTAATACCACTTCAAGACGTTTAGCATCCCTAAGACTCCTATGATAAGTAATCTTATCTTCTGCTAGTGCTATTTCAAGAAAATTAACCTCCATAGTCTCATGAGTGTGGCATTGGCAACAACACATCCCATTTCATCAACACCTTCACAAATAGCTTTTGTTGTTTCTGAGCTACTCGTACCAAGTAATTAATATACTTACATTAAAATCAATCAATCATCATTCACAATAAATTTATTATGGTATTTAATAAATGTAAAACAATATTTTATGCTAATTGATGATTATGTCTTAGGTATTGAAGGCATAATGCATCAGGTTGTATAGATATATATAGGGAAATATGATCAAATCAGTGTAATGAAACAACACGTAATGAATGTAGTGGACATATACCATGCCATATAAGTATCTATATCAATCATAGGTTTTCGCTCCTCAAAAACATGTTCTCTCCTAGCATCATAGAGATTAAGGTAAGATGCATGAATTACCAATCAATTCCCCTCGCATTTACCCTGATGACTAACACTGTGCAAATCCTCTCTGGTATCAACATAATTTGATGTATGTTGAGATAGTCTATATTATTGCATTACCTCATTTGGACAGTGCATTTCAACAATGTTGAAGCAATGCATAGGGACTTGTGCTAACCAAATATCACATCCCTCATGGCATACAAACAAAACTAAAAGTATCAAGTCCTCCGTATATGACATCCAAATAATATATCATAACATATAGAATAATTATCTCAAATAATATATTGAACTAAATTACCAATTTTAAAATAAAAAATAATTAAATATATTTGGAATTTATGCTTGATAAAGTTGTTGTGCATCCAACTCATCCCATTAAAACATGTGGACATGACTATGATTTATTGTGAAATGTGTAGTCCCACAACATCTGAGAGACATGTCACAAAGTTAGTAGTATAATTTTTTTTCTTATATCTAAGTTATATATATAACATGTGGACTACAAATCATTTATATTTTATTATTACCTAAATGAATGGAAAGTGGTCTCTGAATGACAATGTTAGTCATGTTATTAATTTATCTCTCTATACACATTATATGAATATACTTCTATCAGTAGAGCTATATTAGTGAACATTTCCTATATTAGCAACAAATATCATTAATTTTGTAATTAAAATAATTTAAAATACATATGCCTAAAGAAATTAAAGAAACTCAAAATTTTCTTTTTTTAGACATATTTTGCATAGTTGTCGATATAGATATACAAGCATGGCTCCACCCTAAATGTAATTCAAAATGGCCGAAAAAATCATCAATTATCGTTAGAAAGTACAACAAAATTGCATTATTAGTACTAATCATGAGAATAAGTCCTCCAAACATGTGCAATATGAATGCCTGAACATACATAATCAGTTGGTCCGCTTACACATCTACCCGAGGGTATTAAAATTAGTGTCCGACCATGTAAACCTGATGCATGCACCCATATAAGCATTGATTAGATGCACTCATCCTGATAGATCACATAACAAATCTTTTTCAATTGAGCATTCACTACCAATCAATTAGATATCATTAATAAATATAGTTAAAATTGTAATAATTAACAAATTTAATTAAAATATTTACCTGACTTACCTACTTTAGATATTATCATAACGATATAACATCAACTTATCATCAATATTTTCATTATCAACAAGGTCACCTTTCTTATAAAACCTCTTATAAAAGATCAACCACAACTCTATTGATGTGACAATTATCTTCATCACTTGGTTTTGATTTTCTATATCAATATAAAGCATATGTCCTACCCAACTAAGGATCCATATTAACTATTTCCAACATAAAACCATATTAACTATTTCTAGCATAAACACTTGTATGTTATAATTAGCATCTATTCTAGATAGATCATATACTCATGATGTTTGTTTAGTACTCTAAGAGTTATTTAGATATCGGGTCAACTCCATACTAGAAGTGTTTCCTCATATAACTCTACTATTTAAGTAGAGCTCCAATATATTAATCTCATTAATCCTAGCAAACCCAAACATTGAATTCACACTTCTGCTAGTGAATCCTTAAATTGATTTCAACTTACATTTCAAATATATTCCAGCCAATTATCTTAACTAACCCTGGTTTGATGATGCGAACTTCGAGATCACATAGTCACACAACTTTTCTTAGGCTTCACAAGAGTTTATACTTCTAAAAATATAACCTTAATGGATCTACCCTAGTAGAGTGATTTCACCCCCTTAAAATATTAGCCTAAAACCCTAAATTGAAATTCTCAAAACCTTTATTCAAACAAGTCTTGGATCCTAGCTGAAAACAAAAAAAATTAATTAAACCTAAACAATCCTTGGGTTGTAGCTATCAAAATAAAATAAAATCCATAATATTAAATCTCTGTTCTTTAGTGATAGAAAATAAGGAAAGAAAATATTACATAATCGATTCAAAGCTTCTTTATAATCTCTTGTACAACCCATTAATCCTAGAAACTAAAAGAAAGTTAGGTGCTCATGTTGTTTCCAAGCTATAGTAATATTCTGATCTTAGACTTATGTTTTTTTGTTGTGTTTTCTCCTCACCTAACAAGAAATTAAAAAAAAAAATCCTAATGCTTAAAGAAAATAATTAATGTTCTCAATCAATAGAAAGTTCAATTTAATTATGAATCCACAAAACATAAAGAAACATCATAAACATATTGACATTTGTTTTTGAAAATTGGTAGCCTTGTTGCCAAAAGCTCATGGGACAAATAAAGTTGGATTAGATCCCTCTTGCACATGTATAAGATGTACTAAAACCTCTTCTTGATGCTCCAATAGACCCTTCAAATATGACTTGGTTAAGACTTTAAAAACTCATGCAATCAATGTCTCTTTTAATGCTTTTGTCTTGACCCAGGTCATTAGCCCTATTTAGAATAAGTTGGTGTTTGTAAGCTAACCCAAATCATACCCTCTTTTTTTTAAAGGATTCAACCTCGAATCACAACCTATCTCAAATAAAGTAAGATATGTACATTAAAGGTAACATTAATATAATATAAACATGAAATATTAATTTTGTAGCCATTGTTATTGATCCTCTCTAAAACCTGAAATAGACCATCACCACGTGGCTGTAATTTTGATTTCCTTTGGTTAGGAAAGTGTTCCACCAAAACCCAATCACCTTGTTAGAAAATAACTTGTGCATACCCTTTTATTGGTTTTGGAAACATACAACCTTTTCTTATTCTCAATCTAAAACTGAATCTACTCATGCATTTGTTGGACCATCTTTGCCTTCTTTTTACTATTTAAACTTAATTTGTATTCAATAGGCAACAAAATAAAGTCTATATAAGTAAATAAATTAAAACCTATAAACAACTTCAAAATGAGAAAAGTTAGTGATAGAATGCACAATTCTACTATAAAGCAAATTCAAAAGAGCAAACATTCTTCCCAACTTTGCAAATTCTTTTGAATCGTAACACAAAACAATTATGATAAAGTCTTATTCACTATCTCAATTTGTCCACTTTTATGAATGACAATTTGTTTAAAATAAAGGCTTTGTTCTTACCTTTCCCCCATAAGGTTTTTCCAAAATTAGCTAAGAAGCTTAACATCATGATAAAAAAACTATACTCCTAGAAATATCAATTAGATGTACAACCTCTCTAAAAAACCAAGTCTGTGATATAAGATGTATCATTTATCTCCATGACAAGTAACAAAATGTGTCATCTAAGAAAACCTATCAACCATAATAAAAATTGAGTCTCTACCTTTCTTTAACCTAGGTATCCATAAAAATATTCACTCAAAGTTCAGTAGATATAGGCAATGGTGTATACAAACCATATAGTTGAACTCTAAACATTGTTTTCCTACATGCAATGCATTCTTTATAGATTCATTACACGTCTCTTTTCATCTTTGGCCAATAAAAATGCTCATACAATACATCCAAAGTTTTGGCAACCCCAAAGTGACCTTATATGTGCTTTATGAACAAGCAATTCACACAAAGAACTAACAGAAAATACATAATCTATTCTCTTTAAACAAGTAATCATCCATTAAATAAAACATAATAAAAGTTGAATGTCCATATGCATTATAAATCTCTGCAAAGTCAGAATCATTAATACATAATTACTTCACATATTAAAAGCTTAGCAATCTAATATTCATGATGTTTAGAAGAACATACCTATGTGAAAACGCATCAACCACTATATTCTTTTTGTCATACTAATACTTGATCACATGAGGAAAAGTTTAAATGAATTAAAACATGTCTCCTATTCAACTTGTCCTTTTAAATGCTTCAAGGACTCATGATCTAAATGAATTGCAAACTCTTTTATCCACAAGTAATGTTGTACTGTCTCAAATATTCTTATCAATACATAGTCTTTGTCATAAGGGAGATGGTTTAAGATCACTCTACTTAACTTCTTTCTGAAATATGTAATAGGTATCTGATCCTACATCAAAACAACATCTATTCCTATTCTAGATGGATCATATTCTATTTTAAATATTTTTGTAAAGTCAGGTAAAGCGAATACAAATGCAAAACTTAATTTCTTTTTTAAGAGAATAGAAGTTAATTTTTGTTCCTCCCTCTATATAAACTCAATTGACTTTTTAATAACTTCATTCTAAAGTTGAAACAAGTTCAAAACATAATTTCTTATTTCATAAAATACCTATAAAAACTAGTTAACCCATGAAAATGTCTTACCTTACTTACCTATTTTGGTGAATGACCTTAACTTGATGTCATCAATCTTGATACCATGTGTAGTTATAGTATATCCAAGAGATACAATTTTTTTCCCATGCAAAAAGCACATTTTTAAGATCAACATACATTTTCTCGCTACGTAACATGTTATGCAAATGATCAAAATACTCTGTTAAATTCTTGTTAAAATCATGATGTCATCAAAATACACAACCACAAACTTGCCCATAAATGCATGAAAAAAACATGATTCATCAAATGCATACAAGTCTTGATGACGAACCTCGTGATCACGTGGTCATGCAATCTACAACCAAGAATGAGATCTAATCCCGTAAAGCTGAAATAGGTTTGATAGGAGTATGACACAATGTAAACCTTCCTCAAGGCACCAACATTATTGGAATTAGTAGAATGACACCATAAAACCAGTTAATCTTCAATAAGTCAGATTCAATTCGTTCAAGAACTAAAAAGAATACAAGAATCACTTTCACACATCAAACTGAAAAATTCAAAAGTAATATTCATCAATGGTTCCTGAAATTTAGGTTACATGAGTTTAAATAGTTCTGAAAAAGTAATTCTAATGGATCCCTTTATGTGGACTTAAATGAGGTCCACTCAAAACTAACCCATAACCCTAAACTGGAAAGCCCATGACTTAATACAAAGAAAGCCTTGGATCCTAGCTGAAAATAAAATGTTAATTAAGCCCAAACAAGCCTTGGGCTGTAGCTAACAAAATTAAATAAAGTCCATAAGATTTATTTATAGCCTTCCATCCAGCCCCTTAATCTTAGACACAAAAAGAAAAGGTAGTCACTCATGTTGTTTCCAAGATGTAGTAGGATTCTTGTGTCCTTTGTTGTCCTACCTTCATGCCCAAATAAGGTTGTATTGAACCCCTCTTACACATGAATAAGATGTACTAGGGTCTCCTCTTGATACTCCAATGGTCCTTGCAATTCTGACTTAGTTGAAACCTTCAAAACCAATGCATTCAATGCCTCTTTCAATGCCTTTGTCTTAGATCGGGTCATTGGACCATTTGGAACATGTAATGGGTCCTTTCTGGTGTTTTTGGGCTAGTCCGCATCATCTAAACAACATTACCTTTAGTCTTAACTGTTATTTTTCACTCATTACCTTTTTTCATCCTAATTTGATGGCACACACTTTTCAAGTCATGTTTATAGAAAATACGAGATCTATGTAACTCATATAACATGTAATCGAGCTTAGAAATGAGATGTCTATAGTTTACAATTATGTTGTTAATAGCTCAGCAATCAATACATATCCTTCATATTCCATCCTTTTAGGCACTAGTAGCATGAGTAGAAACACACAAACGTATACTCTCATAAATGTACCTTTTTCCATCAGCTCATGAGCTTGTTTTTGTAGCTTATTTGTCTTCTCAGGATTGCTTTTATAGATTGATTTGTTAAGAATTAAAACTTTAGGTATGAAATCAATACAATGCTCTATCTCCCTTAATAGTGGTAATCCATTACGAATATCATCATGGAACATATCATCAAACTACTACAACAAAGAAACAAACATATTAGGAACACAATGGTCAATCTTGTTAGTATTAAAGCAACTCTCCTTGTACACAACTAAATTAATTTGCTTGTTAGTGAAAAATGACCTCACCCTCTCTAACATAAAAAAATATTTATTTTGTCTTTCCATATAAATATCACCATACTACAAACCATATTCACTCCTCTTATTTTACTTCCATTCTCAATTAAGTTTGGGGTTCTTTGGGTGGTGGTTAAATGGTTTGGTTGCCTAAGAGTAGTGGCTGGGTGTTTAGGTTGATTATTTTGGGTGGGTGAGTAAGTGGATGTGGTGTTTTGAGATCTAGTCGAATATGATTATCTTCTCTCCCCTTGTCCTTCTCTTTTATTTTCTCTTCTCATGCTCATTTTGTAACTTTATTTGATCATCATATATCTATTTAGGCATAAGGGGTACAAAGGTGATGATTTTTTCTGTCTTTTACAATCATATATCTATTTTGAACACCATCTTGTATTGTCTTTCTATCATACTGTCATGGTCTCCCTAATAATATATGACTTGCTTACATTAATATGACGTCACATAAACCTCATCAACATACTTCTCAATAGAAAATGGAACCACAACCTGCTTTGTAATCTTAATTCCCCACTACCACTCAACCATTGTAATTTATATGATTTAACATGCTTAACAATACATAAATTCAATTTACTAACAAAGACAATACTACAAATATTAGCATAACTTCTACTATCTATAATTAAAGTACACCTTATTTTGTACATAAAAACATGCATGAAAGATGTTTCAATTTGTTGAATAATTTCATCTTCCTTAATTTGAACTTGAAGTGTACATCTTATAACCAATGACTCCTCAACTAGTAATGATAACTCATCCTTATTATTATCCTCCAATGATGACATGTCTTCATAATCACATTTGTCACTTTTAAATTCCATATCATCATTATCTTTAATCATCACGATTCTCTTGTTTGAATATTTTAAATCATAATGTTCATGTCTCTTACATGTGAAACATTTAACATCATGGGTATGTTTAGGTTGAGTTTCATAATTACCTTTGGAACCAAGGGAGACCTTAACTTTAGTCTTTGGAAGGAATAAGAAACCTTGGCTGGACAATACCCTCTCTCCTCAAATTCAAGTTCCAACATGGTGAAGAACACGGATTAAATATTGGTCAAACATGTCTCTTCCTCTTAAGTTGTCTCTCAACTATTGTAGCCATATGAACCATCCCCTCTAACTTCACACAATGTTGTAGCTCAATAACATTGATAATATTTTGATTTAGCCCATTAAGAAATCTAGACATGGTAGCTTCTTTATCCTTAACAATATTGGCTCGAATCATTACTATTCCATCTCTTTATGATATTCATCTACTAACTTTAAACCCTGATTCATACCTTGTAGCTTTAAATACAAGTCTTTATAATAATGGTCTAGCCTAAATCATCTCCTCATTAAAACTTTTATCTCTTTTCAGGTTTGAATGGGTCGTTCTCCATTCCTTCCCCTTACTAATTACGATTTGATCCCACCAAATCAATGCATATTTTATATATTCAATGACCATCAATTTCATCTTTTTTTTTATAATATATATATATATATATATATAATAAAAAATCCAATCTATTATTTTCTCCCATTATAAATATGTCTCAAGATTATTTTTACCTAGAAGTTAGGATTTTTTTTAATTTAATGGAGTCCAAGTCCCCATTCATATCTTTGTAATTTCCCATGCCAAGAAAATTCACATTCCTCCTAGCCATATTTGGTCTAGACCTGATTTCTTGATTAATAGATACAAAATCATAGCTGTCTTCACTCACTTATGTGTTTTCGTCAACAAACTCATGAAAATCATATCTAACATTTTGTATTGCCCTTTAGATCGCATTTCCCTAGACAATCAACTTTGTTATTATATTACTTTATCGAATTCACTTTATCTTTCAAATCCTTGTATATTTAAGACAAAAGCTTGGGTTGTTGGACGATGACTCACAATCAGAAAATGACATCATCATTTTATGTCATCAATTCATTGTTTTGAGAATTTCTTTGAATACTAAAAAAATAGTTTATTAGCACAAAATATATCCTTTACACCTCTCGTGTTTCATATAAAAATCAAGGCTTCTCACTCTAATAAGCTCAATACTTCACAACTTGCATTGTTATGATTCTTTCAGAACTAAAATCAACATATCAAAGTCAATGAACTTTTCAACGCAATCCAATTATATTTTTAGACCCAATAATCAATAAATATACATAAAACAAAGCAAAGCAAAGTTATGAGTAATAATGCAACTTTTATACGAATTGTAGACAAAACGAAATAGAAGCGAGAATTATCAAAAACAATTAGATGACTCCTTAATAACCTGATTATAATATAAACAAAAAGATTTGGATGAAAAAAATAGTAAGGATCATGTTTTGTCACTTGACACAAATCTGACCAGTTACGCAACTTTTACATACCAAAATTGAAACCCAGACCAAACAATATTGAAATGGACTCAAATTTAATATTTAGTATTTTGATATCAATAAAACAACAAACCTCAGTTTATAGGCCATTCTTTTTTTTTCTATCTACCTACTCCTCGTTTATGATTGGTTTATGATAAAATTGAAACTTAAGCAAACTATATTCAAATAAGTCCAAATCTAACATATGGTGTGATTCCAACCCCATTAATAAAAAATATATGAAATTTAAATTAATTATAAGGTGGTTTGCTTGGGGAACCCGAATGCAATCAGTTTGCGATAAATCTAACCCCAAATTGAGACCTCTAAAATATAATACCAAAATATACCCAAACTTGATATGTGATGTGATTTCATTTCCAATAGATATAATATGAGGTTTCAATTAATTTTAAAGTGATTGGCTAATGGTTCACTAAATGTCAGAATTAAATTTGTCTAATCTTTTCTCTTTTTTTTCCTATTGATATGACTAAGGACAATAACAAGATGAAATATTAATAAAAAAAAATTTCTTAGACACAACAAACACAAAAAGGAAAAAAAATGAACAACACAAACACTAAAAACCTAAAGGAACATTAAGAAAACAAAAATTATAGGACTCTAATACCAAATAACTTGAACCTCATGATCACGTGCTCATACAACCCACAATCAAGATTAATATGATCCCAGAAAGCCAAAAAAGGTCTCATAGGAGTGGATACAATGAGAATCAATCCCAAGGCACAAGTATTATCAAAATGAAGTCAAATGATGCCACTACGCTATTCAATCTTTGATAAATCAGATTTAATTCATTCAACAACTAAAAAAATACAAGATTCACTCTCACACAAGTTAAGAAAATGATTTTTTTTTATTCTGGTTCTTAAAAAAAGGTCTCCTCTTTAAGCTTTACAAGATTTTATATACTTATGAAAATATAACCCTAATGGATCTACCTTAGTGGATTGATATGGCAATTAACTCAAAACCCAAACTTGAAAACCCCAAACCCCTTAATCCAAACAAGTATTACATCCCAGTTGAAAACAAATAATTCATTAAAACCAAGCAAGTCATGAGTTATAACTATTAAAATAAAATAAAGCCCATAACAAGAAATCTTTGTTCTTTAGTGAGAGGAAGAGAAGGAATAATATATATTACATAATTGATTCAAGGCTTATCTATAACCTTCCATATAACTCATTAATCCTAGAAATTAAAGGAAAGGTAGATGATGAATGTTGTTTCTAAGTTGTAGTATAATTCTGATCCTGGACTTTTTCTTTGTTGTGTTTTCTCCTCACCTGATAAAGAAATAAACGAAATAATAAATCCTAATACTTAATGTTCTCATACATAATAGAAATTTCAATTTAAATAGAAATACATAAATATATAGAAAAACATCATGAACACAAGGCTGACAATATTTTTTAAAAAATTGATAGCCTTGTTGTCAAAAACTCACAAGACAAATAAGGTTGGATTAGACCCCTATTGCACATGAATAAAATGTACTAACACCTCTTGATGCTCTAATGAACCATTTAAATCTGACTTGGCTGAAACCTGAAAAACCAATGCATTCAATACTTATGTTAATTCATTTATATTGGACCGAGTCATTGGCCTATCTAGAGCAAGTAATGAAACCTTGTTGGTGTTTATGAGTTGACCCATATCAATAATTCACCAAGGAAAATATATCATGTAGTAATTATAGATTCATGATTTCCTCCATCATAAGTGATATCATTATCAGTATTGATAATTATACCACCATGAAAGCATAATTTTTCTAAATTATCATACATTCTATTAAATAACATAATCAAATACAATTATATTTTTATTAACATCTTGAGGTTAATTTAAGTGCATCAATTATCAACAAAATATAAATTGATCAGCTAACACTTATATTCATCAAATTAAAAGGCGAACCCTTACATTCATTAAATTCTTGTACCATAACAAAATTATTAAATAAATTCATGTATTTCATATATAATATTATCATTTGATACAAGTTTTGATATAATTCATAATATAACCAAAATCAACACTAACTATCTTATTATGTAATCTTTTTAATTCACAATCAACAATAACAAAAAAACATTGATTATTTAACAAAATAATAAAACTATCAACTAAAAATATATCTAATTAACCTAATCCACAAATCAACAACAATTTTTTTTCCTTATAATTAAACAAAATACATAATTATATGTAATTAACAACTTCAATTACATCTACTTAACCTAATTCCTAACTCAAAACCTTAACATTCATTAAAATCAAATTAACTAAGAATAAATGGTTAATATACCTCTGTGAAATACGGGTGACAAGGGTGATCGGTGATGATTGAAAAATCAAACACTCACCGCTAGCTGAGAGAAATATTGACTGTGATGATATTTTGCTAGAGAGAGAAAATAATAAGTATTTTAAAGAAAAAAAAAGTTTTTGAAATACAGTATAAAACAACCTTTCTTTTAAGTGTTCTAGTTTTCCCATATACCTTTTCAGTTATGCTACTTCACTAAAAAAAATAATACTTATATGTGAAAAACAACAAAATCCTAAAGTAATGCAAGTAGCCCTTTCTCATTGTTACATGTCCCGGTGAACCTAAACACAAAGTGAATCATTCTCAACATATACAGGAGAGTATCTGTGAAGATGCACTTGATGATTCGAAGATGCATAATTGATGCGCTAGCAATAATTCAGACCGCTTGCCTGGAGTGGGATTATGACGTGGCATGTACTTGTATATCATGGAATTTGAATTGGAAGGCATATTCCGAGAAGTGGATTCCGGCACCGACTACTGGATTTATCTTTTCTTTCTTGTCGTGTCCCTTTATTTGCTTTTATTAAATCTGTGCTGTGGCTGGGTGATAAGATTCTGAGTTGATTTGAATTAATTTGTAAGAATCCAAACCTTGTCATCCTAATAAAAATCCTTATGGAACTGTATTATTATTATTATTATTATTATTAGTAACTCGATGCACGCGCCACAGCACTGAGTGCTCACCCACCCACCCCACTAGTGATGCACGCATCCTGGCTTCTACTTTTATTTATTAGAGACAGCACCAGTTGGCTCACTCAGTTCAATTTGTCACGTTGTGTAGAAATGACAAGCATGGCAGCATATGCACCACACCACAATCCCATCAATGATATCCATCGTACGCAGACCCCTCCGTTGCTTTCCCACCTTTGTCCTAAGCTGCAATGAACGGCTCCTACGTGTTCATCTCCATTTTTTTTAGGTATCTAAATTAATTTGTATGTATCTTAACTATTCTCTTAATTCATTCATCAACTTAAAAATATCTTGACTATTCTCTAGATCCACTGCAAACTTAATTTTATCAATCAAATGATGGCGTCATCAAGTTCGAGAAATGAACGCCCCAATGATCAGCTGATGCAGCGATCATGCATCTTTGCAGATTTAAGAATATAGAAATCAACTGTGGCCGCGGCAGTCACGTCTTCCTATTTCGGTGTTAGAGTATAATATAATCATATTCTGGGGTCTCACCTATCAGCTTAAGTTTTTAGGTGAGATGGTTCCTTAACATGGTATCAGAGCCTTGTTGACCCAGCGGTCACGAGTTCGAATCTCACCACCCCCATTCTATTTGATAAAAAAAAATTAAAGCACAAGGTAATGTGGGTCTATGCAAGTTTCAAGCCCAAAGGGCTTTCACTTGAGGGGGTGTGTTAGAGTATAATATAATCATATTCTGGGGCCTCATCTATCAGCTTAAGCTTTTAGGTGAGATGGTTCCTTAATATTCGGCACTATATCAATGCTTTTTATAATGTTTTATTTATTAGAGTAGGATTTTTTAATTGATTTTTTTTATATTTTTTAAATCATTTTCATGTTAATATATATGCATCTCAAACAATTGCCTTTATTTTATTTTTTATTTACAATAATTAGGGTAGACCTCTATATATGTGGCATTTGATGACTACAAGTTTAAGAAAAGTGTCACTAAAAACGAATTTATCCTTTTAAATTATAGCGCCATAAATAAGTATATATGCTTTGACTAAAAATAGTTGATTGAGAATCTTATGCTTTTGGTTTTATTGTTTTTATATTTTGCTGAAAGTAACAAAATAAATAATATTAATATTGGTTCCGACGACAAACTTGACTGTACACAGTACATATCCAGTGGATATGTGATGAATCACCTACTGTAGTGTCAGTGAATATATAATTAATTCCATTAACACAAACAAAAGGTCTTGGGTTTCGAGCTAGCGAAATAAACAAGTGGGTCCTTCAAATTTGGAGAGCAGAGCCTGAGCGAGGGAATATCACAGGAGACAGTATTTGTTTTAATAAATATATTAAAATAATATTTTTTAATATCATCCTATCAAAACAATTTGAAAATACAAAATATTTAATTTAAAATATTTTTATACAAGCACTTTCCGACTATGTTTGAGCGTGCATCTTCGTCTCAAACCTGTCCTCCCTGGGGTGCTGAGAGAGAAAGGCGCACTGGATGCATTATGCTGCAGGGTTGGTGAAAGTTAAGTAATGTGAAAGGATTAATCTTAATCCTTGTTTAGGCAAGAGGTTAGTTAGCACTTGATCCTCAAGTGTTTAGCCACTAAAAGTATTAACGAATCAAAAACAATTGTAATAACTTTACATTAAACAGCCAGTTTAAAAGACATCCTTACACGAAAGAGTGGTCTTGGTCTACTACTAATAGTATTATTATTCATAGTACTTACTGTAATTATTATATTAATTATATTTTCATTACCTAACAGACGTCTGGGATTTCTTATTTCCAAACGTAGCACACAAAGATACTGTTTATTATTAAATAAATCGATGTATGGTTTCTTAGTCAACAAGGAAAACAAAACTTGATCACCACGGATTTGCATGAAATTTCCATGAAAATTACAATTACAAAACTCTTGTAATAGTATCTTTTGTTTTGTTTTCAATATCATCTCTCAATACTAGGTTATTTATATCAAGGATGATCATGAGGATAATACAACACCACAATCCTAGCCGAAGATCATGAGAATTATCACCAAGAATAATGCCAATAATAAATGTAAATGTACAGGCAACACGATTGTAGTATAACCATTGTCAATCTTTCTATACTTAGAATACTTACCTTAGAATACATTATATATAAATCAAGCTTATGATGCAACAATTTAAGTGTGGAAAATTACCATTGAACTATCTCTGTTAATTGTTGCTTCATTATGATATTAGAGCAAGCTATCTCAAACGAGAACACGATCCCCTCTCCAAACATGGCTTCCCCTCAAAATCCAAACAATCAACTCCTTTCCCCCATCGAAACTTCACTGATCGCACTCAATATTGCAGATCAAATCAATGGAAAATTAACCACAACCTTCTCCCAATAGCGTGGACAATTTGAAGCTCTTCTAATGGGGTATGTTCTATTTGACTATGTTACTGAATGTTCTGTATGTCTATCCTCCGATGGCACTCCCCACCTTGCCTCAATTATGACCCATTGGGTTCGGCAGAACAAGTTAATTCTCAGTGTCATCTTTGCCTCCACCTCCATAATGATTACTCCCCTTATTGCTGCCTCTAAGACATCTCATGAGGCTTGGAAAATATTAAACACCATGTATCCTAGCAAATCTCAAATGAGAGCTATACAACTCAAGGAAGACATTACCTTGATCAAAAAGGGAAATCGCTCCATCCGATGATGACCTAACCCTTTGTATTTTAAATGAGTTAGGTTATGATTTCAGGGAGAAATCATTGACCTTTGAAGAGCTTCATGATCTTCTAGTTGGTACTGACAACTACCTCTGCCACTTAGAATTAGCTTCTCAACATCTTTTGGTGTTGGCAAATTACACCAATCACAACACTTTCTCTAGTCACTTCCCACAGAGGTCTCACAGCAAGTCCTCTGGTTTTTCATGCAACCAGGTCCAACAACGGGACAACCAGTTATATAACAGAAACTTGGTCCGACCCACTACCACTCAAGAATGATATCGCCAAAATGTCAATTTTATGACTAGTTTGGTCACACCACTAAGTTTTGCTAAGTTTTGACCCTTGTAAGAGGCGCATGTGAAAATGATGTCAACATCTTCTCAGAAACACTGGTGCATCTTTCCTTCCTAATGCTCGCAAATGTTCATGAGCAAATATCTCTTGACAAAAGACATATAAGACTTGATCATCCATCCCTCAAAAAGTTTCAGCATATTTGTCACAACCCAATTTCTGGGTTACTCTTCAAAATCTACCCAAAAATAACAAAAATAAAATAAATAAAGGCCAGCGTTGGTATAAAAATCAACGTGGAAATTTTGGTTGTTTTTGAAAGTCTGATTGTATTTCTTTTTTCCCAAAAATAGAGGAAAATACAGATTTAAGGAAAAAATAATTTATCATTGGACAAATTTGTGTAAAAATTAAGTTGAATGACATAATTATATTTTTATGGGTTGATTTGATTTAATCGTCGACCAATTTAAAGTTTAATTATGATCGGGAACTAATTTAGGGTCCAATTGAAGGATTTAATTAAGTGCAAGGACTTAATTATACTTTAAATTGGTCACATCAAGTTAATTAAGGGCTTAATTGGTAAGAAATCAAATGTTTGAGCTTAATTTGGTCTCAATTGAGAAGATTGGAATTTTCAGAGACCCAATTGAATTTTTCCAAGCCAATTGCGCAAATCAGTGGTCAAATTGAAAACGATTGAGGGTTAAATCGCACAAATCAGAACCAGGGACCAAAATAAAAAGGCGCGCGAAGTCAAAGCTGATATTAAAATTCTGACTGGGGTATATTTGCATAAAATCGTAAGTTTAAAGCCAATTGGGAGAGTATTTAGAACAATTATAAATTTAAGGACCAAATCGTACTTTCACCCTCCCAAAATCAAATTTGTAGGTTCCTCCACTGTTCTGACACCTGCACAATACAGGAACAACTATGCACCGGCTCTTTGCAGCAAAGCACGACGCTGCAGCCCTTAGCCTTCTGCAAATTTTAGAGGATATACATACAATATGCATGTCCTCATTCCATTATAAATACCCCATTCGCAGCTGCAAAGAAGGAGAAAAGAAGACATAAAATAGTGTTTAAAGAATAGAAAACAGAACGAGAAAAATTCACAAAAAACAAAGGACAAAGTTCAAGAACAGAGAAGAGAAATTTGCGTAGAAGGCAGTTTAATTTTACAGTTTTAAAGCACATAAATTTGTCTTCTTCCCCACTATCCCCAACGTCAACTTCCATTCTCCTTTTGTTTCAGTTCACTCTCTCTCTCTCTAAAAACCATAAGCTTTTCTTTCTCTCCCTCTCGGATCTGCAACTCGGGCCACCATCTCCTACCACCTTGAACCACCTTGTGATCGCCAACAACTCCCCCTCAACGCCAGCAACTAAACCACACTCCCAGGCGAAGCCACGGCGACAGTTGCAGCAACTGCAACACAAACCTCGACGACTTTGGAAGCTCCCTCCGGCCACCATAGGTCACCATTGATGACGTCACCACGACAGGAATCATCACCTCAACCCCCTCTACTAAACGATACTAACAGGTACTCCTTTCATCACAGTAAAAAAATCAACTGTTCATCGTCTTCCTCGCCTCTGCATGTGAGCAGTGGGACGCAATTTGCATCCCACTATTCACACGGGCCAGGCTTCATGCCTGGCCCATATGTTTAGGGCACTTGGACTTCCAGCCTGTGAGGACTATAAGCCCAGCCCAAAACCAATTGGGCTTCCAGCCCATCTAGACTGGAAGCCCAGCCTACTTAGGACAGGCTGTCAGCCCAGCCAAAAAAATAAAAAAATAAAAAAAATGAAAAATACAAATTGACATAATTTTTTTTTACTATTATTATTATTACAAAAGAAATAAAAAAAAACATATAAAAATGTTGTTTTTTGTGCATATGGCCAAATTCCAAGGTTTTTTCCATCATATTTTCCAAAAAATATTTTACATCTTTTGCATGTTTTAAAAATGAAAATTGGATATCATAACTAGTTTACGATTATTAGTTGAAGTTTGGCCAAAATATAAAAAATAATGATAACTATTTTTGTTTTATCCATTAGGGTGTAAATTTACATTGTAAAATACATCCTTGGATAAAAAAAGGGTTTTAACTAAAGTATAAATTTACATTGTAAAGTACATCCGTACATAACAAAAAAGGTTTTCTAATTGTGGTGTAAAATTACATTGTAAAGTACACCCGCAGACAAAAAATGGTGTTCAAATGACCAAAAACCCTAAGCTGGAAAGCCCATGACTATCCAAAGAAGCCTTGGATCCTAGCTGAAAATAAAGTGTTAATTAAGCCCAAACAAGCCTTGGACTATAGCTAACAAAAATTAAATAAAGCCCATAAGTATTATTTATAGCCTTCCATCCAGCCCCTTAATCATAGAAACAAAAGGAAAAGGTAGTCACCCATGTTGTTTCCAAGTTGTAGTAGGATTCTTTTGTCTTCTTTGTTATTATCACTTCATGACCCAAATAAGGTTGTATTGGACCCCTCTTGCACATAGATAAGACGTACTAGGATCTCTTGATACTCCAACGGTCCTTGCAATTCTAACTCGATTGAAACCTTCAAAACCATGAATCAAGCCCTTAAACATGTAATGGGTCCTTGCTGGTGTTTCTGGACCGGTTCGCATCATCCCTTCTCTCCTTGAAAGGATTCGACTCGAATCAAAATCGTTATATTGTTGATGGCTCGACAATCAACACACACCCTTCATATTCCATACTTCTTAGGCATGAGTAGCATAGGTACATCACACGACTTGATACTCTCACGAATATATCCCTTATCTATTAGCTCATAAACTTGCCTTTTAAGCTTCGTCATCTCCTCTGGATTGCTTCTATAGGCTGGTCGGTTAGGAATTGAAGCTCCACGTACAAAATTAATCTGATGCTCTATCCCGCACAATGGTGCTAATCTACTTGGAGTATTGTCGAGGAACAAATCATCAAACTCCTGCAACAAAGAACTAGCAACACTAGGCACTATATGATCAAGATCATTAGTATTAAAGTAAGTCGCTTTGTACACAAGTAAAATCATTGCCTTGTTTGTGAAATATGCAGATCTTACCTCACTCTCTCTAGTATAAAAATTGGGTTGTTCCTTTAGTTTTTCCACACAATTCTCATCACTCTTCCTGACTTTCTTCACTCCTCTTGTCTTACCTCCACTCTCGACCAAATTTGGGTATTTTTGAGTTGTGGTCGAATGGTTTGATTTTATTTGTGTTTGGATAAGTGTCTGAATGGGTTGTAAAGGTTTGGGTTATGGCTGAATTTGATGGTCTTCTCTGCCCTTTATCCTCACCTTGATTTTCTCTCCCCATTGCCTCATGCTCATGTTTTAGCTTTATTTTATCATTATACACCTGTTTGGGTGTAAGAGGTACAAAAGTGATGGCTTTACCATCTTTTACAATGATATACCTATTTTTAACCCCATCATGAATTGCCTTCCTATCATATTGCCATGGTCTCCCCAACAAGATGTGACTTGCTTGCATTGGTACCACATTGCACATAACTTCATCAACATATTTCCCAATTGAAAATGGAACCATAACTTGTTTAGTCACTTTCACTTCACCACTATTATTTAGCCATTGCAATCTATATGGTTTCACATGCTTAACAGTACTCAAATTAAGTTTACTAAGAAGGGTGGTACTGCAAACATTAACACAACTTTCACTATCTATAATTAAACCACACACCTTGCTTTGCATATAACAGCGCGTATAGAAGATGTTCTCCCTTTGTTGATTAGATTCATCTTCCTTGACCTAAACCTGGAGTGTGCGCCTTATAACAAAGGACTCCGCAACCGGTAATGCTAACTCATCTCCATCACTATCCTTCAATGGTGGCATCCCTTCATAATAAGATTTGTCACTTTCAAATTCCATATCACCATCGTAGTCATCTTCACCCACATCTGTATTTTCATCAACAAACTCTTCAAAATTAGATCAGGTATTTTGTACGGCCTTACGGACCGTATTTTCTCTGTGATCAGCCCCACTATTCTATTTCTTATCCATTTCACATCATCTTTCAAATCCATGTTCATCCTAGACACTAACATCAACGTTTGTGTCGCTGATTCGTTGTTTTCAGACATCCTTTGAATCTGCAAAATTAGGTTAGTAACACAAAATATATCCTCACACCTCTCGTGTATCACACAAAAAAAAATCAAGGCTTTTCACTCTAATATGCTTACTATGACTTTTACCTCACAACTTGCTTTCTTTTGGTTCGTTAGGAACTAAAATCAACAAATCAAAGTCAGTAGCCTTCACAGCGCACTCTAATTATATTTTTTCAGACTCAAGAAGCAATAAAAATATTGAAAACAAAACTACGATTATGATTTCGCAAGTAGCAATGTCAATTCGTATGAATTGTGGACGATGCGAAGACACGAAATAAAACAGAAGTAAAAGCAATTACTTGACTCCTAGATAACCCAAATAAAATAGAGACTGAGAATTGGACAAAAGTAAACAATAAGGATCACATTTTGAGACTTGACGTGAATCTAACCTCTTATGCAATTTTTACGTAATAGAATTTTAAACAAACACCAAACGATCTCGAAATGAAGTCAAATTCAATATTTAGTATTCAAATAAACATGGGTGACTACCTTTATAGGTCGCTCTCTTACTAAATAAACATCAAAACTCAATTTATAGGTTGTTCTCTTACTCCTAGGTACTCAACCCCTTGTGTGATCAGTTTGCGGCAGAATTGAACCGCCAATTAGAACCTCAAGTATATGATATCAAAATAGGCCCAAACTGAACTCAACACCAATAAACAAAATTTTAGTTTGCAATTGATTCTAAGGTGTTTTGCTTAAGGTTCACTAAGGTAGTGTTTTTGCGGCCGAAATGAACCTCGAAATAAAACCTCAAGTAAACAATATCAGAATAAGCTCAAATTTGACATATGATGCATTCTATCCCCCAGTATATGGAATATGATTTTTCAATTGATTCTGATGTGGTTTTTTTATGTTTCACCAGAGTTGAGTATTCTACAACAAAATTGAATGATTCTTCAAATGTCAACTAATCCCTCTTTCTTTCTTTTTCTTTTCATTTTTTTTTTTTTTTAATATATTGATATATGGAGACAGTAAAAAAAAAGATTCAATATAAGCTTCTTTTTTTTTGCTTAGATGACGCAGACACAAAAAAGAAGGAGATGGACACAAACACTGAGAAACTTTATGGAACACTAAGAGAAAAAATAAACAAAAATAATAAAATGATATGATCTTGTTTCGGAGCCTAGCTCTGATACCACCTGATGCGAATCTTGTGATCATGTGGTCACGCAACCCACAACCAAGAATGAGATCTGATCACGGAAAGCCAAAATAGGTCTGATATGAGTGTGACGCAATGAAAACCTTCCCCAAGGCACCAACACTATTGGAATGAGTAGAATGACGCCACAAAGCCAGTTAATCTTTAAATGCAAGAATCACTCTCACACATAAAACTAAAAAGTTCAGAATTAATATTCATCAATGGTTCCCGAAATTTAGGTTACATGAGTTTAAATAGTGCTTGAAAAAGTAACCCTAATGGACCTTTTATGTGGACTTAAATGAGGTCCACTCAAAACTGACCCATAACCCTAAACTGGAAAGCCCATGACTTAATCCAAACAAGACTTGGATCCTAACTAAAAACAAAGTCTTAATTAAGCCCAAACAAGCATTGGGTTGTAGCTAAAAAAATTAAATAAAGTCCATAAGGCTTATTTACAGCCTTCCATCCACCCCTTAATCCTAGAAACAAAAGGAAAAGGTAGTCACCCATGTTGTTTCCAAGTTGTAGTAGGACTCTTGTCTCCTTTGCTGTTCTCACTTCATGGCCCAAATAAGGTTGTATTGGACCCCTCTTGCACATGGATAAGATGTACTAGGGTCTTTTGATACTCCAACGGTCCTTGCAATTCTGACTCGGTTGAAACCTTCAAAACCACGAATCAAGCCCCTGAACATGTAATAGGTCCTTGCTGGTGTTTCTAAGTCGGTTCACATCATCAAGCCTCTCTGAAACAAAATACAGTTGAGACTAATTTCATTCATAAAGATTTTTATGAAAATCGTAATACTTGTATTGATGTTAATAAGTATCTTGATGTTTCTGATTTTTTTGAAAACTCGAATAAGACAAAAAAACATGCTTAGTGGTGGAATCATTATATATGATTAATAGTTCATATTTATATTAAAATATTTATGTTATTGTGTTTACAATAAACATTATTAGTTTGGCTCAGGTTAAATAATAAACTTTGATTATCTTTAAAATAGTGACATGACATTTCATGATGGAGATTTATGTCTAGCAGACAGTGCAACAACGCACACAATTCTTAAGGAAAATAAATACATTGAGTATTTGACATTAATTAAAGCTAATGTCACTACAATATGAGGTCCAACAGACATGATTAAAGGCTTTAGAAAACCTAATATTATGTCACCAAATAACACTAGACTGAGCATCAAAGATACATTATATTCACTTGAGTCTAGAAGAAATTTACTCCGATTTAAGGATATATGTGCTAATGGTTATCTTATTGAAACAATTGATAAAGATAGAAAAAAATATCTTTATATAACTGCACGTTTTTCAGGCCAGAAGCTTGTACTTGAGAAACTACTTGCTTTCTCTTCTGGAATTTATTATATTATCTTGAAATCTAATCAATCAAACATTGTGATACACCAGAAGTGTTCTGATCCAAAACAATTTATGTTTTGGCATGATCGACTTGGATATCCAGGATCAATAATGATGAGACGAATTATTGAGAATTCATATGGGCATCCCTTAAAGAACCTGAAGATTGTTTTACCAAATGAAAATCCATGTGTTGCATGTTCGCAAGGTAAATTAAATACCAAACCATCTTCATCAAAGGTTCTTATAGAATCACCATCTTATCTCGAAAGAATTCAAGGAGATATATGTGAGCCCATTCAACCACCATGCAGACCTTTTAGATATTTTATGATACTGATTGATGCATCAAGTAAATGGTCACATGTTTGTTTATTTTTCAGTTGAAATATTGCATTTACTAGATTAATAACACATATTATTAGACTACGAACGCAATTTCCTAATTATCCTATCAAGAAAATTTGGTTGGACAATGCTGGTGAGTTTACTTCTCAAGCATTTCATAGTTTTTGCACTTCTATTGGAATTGATGTTTAACATCCTGTTGCTCATGTATATACTCAAAATGGTCTGGCAAAATCATTTATAAAATGACTTCAATTAATTACAAGACTTTTACTTGTAAAAAAAATTGTATATTTTTCTAAGGGGATGCTATATTACTTGCTGCAACACTAGTTATAATTAGACCAAGTGATTACCATAACTATTCTCCTTTACAACTTGTTTATGGTATACCATCAAATATATTTCATCTATGAACTTTTTGTTGTGCGGTATATGTGCCTGTAACACCCTCACAAAGGACTAAGATGGGTCCACAATGAAGAATAGGAATTTATGTTGGTTTTGATTCTCCATCTATTATTAGATTCTTTGAACCTTTAATTGGTGATGTTTTGAAGATTTCCATTTTGATGAGAACATTTTCCCATCATTAGGGAAAACAAATTCAATGCTTGAAGCATGACAAGAAATTACTTGAAATAACCCGAAGTTATCTCATTTTGATTCAAGAACAAATCGATGTGAACTTGAAGTTCAAAGGATAATTTATTTGCAAAATATTGTAAATCAATTACTGAATGTTTTTAGTGAAAAGGTAGATAAATCTCATATTCCTGTTGAAAATGCTCCATCTAGAATTGAAATTCCTGAAGGAAAAAAGATCAACATAACAACAAATGAATCTATATCACGCTTGAAGTGCGGGAGAACTATTGGAGCTAAAGCAAAAATCCTAGAAAACAAAAACTCCAATAAATAGATGATGGTACTTTTGGAGAGTCCTCACCCACAAAACAAACATCAAATCTTCTGTCCAATTCATCTTTTAATACTGACCCCTCTAAAGAGAGACCTCTTGAAGAGAACCAGGTACCTGGAAGTAATGAGATCTCCATAAACTATGTTCATAAGCAATCACTTTCAGATTTTTATTTGGTTTAGTGGTCTTAGAAATGTTAGATATGTGTTTTTAATGGATGTAGTTGCAGCATATTTATATGGATCATTAGATAAAGACATCCATATGAAAATCACTAAAGGATTTACAATGCCTATAGCCTTTTGTAATGAACCTAGAAGTGTTTATTGTATTAAAGTACAAAAATCTTTATATGAGTTGAAGCAATCTAGTCGGATGTGGTATAATTGTCTAAATGAATACCTCTTACAAAGAGAATGATGAGATTTGCCGGTGCATTTTTATTAAAAAACAATATCCAAATTTGCTATTATTGTACTATATGTTGATGTTTTAAATATTATTGGTACTCTTGAAGAGCTCACATAAACTATAACCTATTTGAAAAATGAATTTGAAATGAAAGATCTTGGAAAGACACAATTTGGTCTTGGCTTACAAATTGAATATTTTTCGAATAGAATATTTGTACATCAATCAATGTATACAGAAAAAGTCCTAACATATTTTTATATGGACAATGCTCATCCTTTGAGTACACTTATAGTTGTTCGATCACTTGATGCAAAAAAAAGACCTTTTATAACCTCCAGAAGAGGATGAAGAAAATCTTGATCTTGAAGTACCATATCTTAGTGTTATTGGAGCACTTATGTATCTTGCAAATTGTACAAGACCAGAATAGCTTTTGCAATAAATTTATTGGCAAGATATAGTTCCATTCCCACAAAAATACATTGAAATGAAATTAAACATATATTTTGCTATCTCCGCGGAACAACCAAAATGAAATTATTTTATTGTGGATTAAATTCAAAATTGATTGGATATGCAAATGCAAGTTATCTCTATGATCTCCTTAAAGAGATATCACAAACAGGTTATCTATTTACCTATGACAGTATTGCAATTTCTTGGAGATCTATCAAACAAACATTAGTGGCTACTTCATCAAATCATTCAGAGATTATCGCAATACATGAAGCAAGTTAAAAATATATATGGCTAATATCAATTATCAAGCACATAAGGAAAAAATATGGATTGTCAGCCATTGAAAATAGTCTCACAATATTGTTTGAAGATAATGTTGTCTGCATCACTCAACTGAGAGGAAGCTATATTAAAGGAAACAAAACAAAGCATAACTCACCAAAGTTTTTTTATACTCATGAGTTCCAACAAAAGAGAGAAATTGATATCAAACAAATCAAATCAAGTGATAATTTAACAAACTTATTTACAAAGTCTTTACCAGCCTCAACTTTCAAGAAACTTGTCCATAAAATTAGAACGCATCATCTTAAAGATTTGTTATAAGACATGTACTTTTGAGGGGAAGTCAATGCAAATTGTATTCATTTTCCTTTGCTTAAGTTTTTTCCCATGAGTTTTTCTTTGCAAGGTTTTAATGAGACAATTTGACATTGTTTTAATGAATCCTAAAATATTCAAATATGGATCTTGAAGTATCTATATAAAACCCTCTATTGAATTTTAAAGTACATGGTCATCAAAGAGAAGTGTCAAATATTCTTATATATATTTATATGTATTGAATGCCCATGACTTTTGAGTTTAATCTTTTAGATTTTCATAACCTTTGAGTTCATTTTCTTCTCCTATAAATAGACTAATTGTCTTGTATTCCTTATACTTTAGAAAAATAGAAGGATTCATAAAAAGAAAGCTATTTCTTTCTTATTTTTTTATGCTTATATTTTGATGTCTATGTTTTATATGTTAATTATTTATTCTTTTTATAACACTTTCCAATTATTCACCTTCATTTCTATTGTATATGTGTCTACTCTGTCAAATTATATTTATTCTCAACATCATATTCATTTATTCTTTGAATAAAACTTGAAACTTTTCGAATCTCATTTCACAAGAACTTTCATTTTTTCAATATTATTTGAGAACATATGATTTTTTTTTAATTCTCATAGAATGATAAATACTCACTTTAATATTTTCATTTAGTACATGTTATACAAAATATATATTCATTTGTTACCCTTGATTAAAACAATGCATTGTCAAAATCAAAGAATGAGAATCCATATAGAAGATAACTTGATAATCTCAATGATAAGAATTACTTACACAAACTATCATGTGAGTTATTTTATACATACAAATAATTTCTTCTTATGAAATTCTTATGTAGATCATTTCAACATGCATATCATCTAACAAGTACCTATATATTAATTCTAGTTATTTTTTCATAAAAAAAGACATCATATGATTAGTCTAGATAATTTTAATTAATATTCAGTATTAGTAAAGCATTGACAAGGAATATTTAGACAAGATGATTTGATATAATAAAAATCTTATAATCTTGGTCATAATCAACTTCATAGTGATCATGACTTCTTTTTTAGGAAAGGTAAAGTTTTTTTTTGTGTGTGTTTCAGGTAGAAAAGAACTTGTGTTATGAAAAAAGATTTGTCACCTAGTATTATTATCACAAAAGTCTAATCTATTTACAAAGTTCTATGATAAATAACTAGTTATGTGAGGGGAAAAAAAGATTTTATGATCATAAAACATTCTATGTACGTTACATTGCTAACCTTATTTTTTATTCATGACAGTTTATTATGCTTAATCTACTGGTGGTCAATGTATACATGTTACAGGGGTTTATTGCAATGTGATAAAACTTTAAGTAGTTACTTGACCCTAACCATTATAAAATCTAGTTTATTTTTGTCACTCAATTATTATTTTTTAATAATATTTATATAAATCATTTGTATGAATAACAAATTCATAATAAAAATAATATCTATATAAATAATAAATTCATGATAAACATCAACATCAATTTCACTTTACCTAATTGTACAAAAAATATTCTTCCATGAATAAAATATTGTTTAAACTAATTTACACATCAATCAAGACTTAAATCATTGCCATAATTTTTAATTTGATGGTTTATCATTTTCGTAAATTTCTAATCCAAAATTCACTGCACAGCTAACATTTATCTGAAAGAAATTACAAAATACCTTTATAATTCATTCTTAAAGAGTAATTTTTAATTAATATCTTACAATATTTTTGTTATCTTGGTTTTGCAAATATATAAATACAAATAAATGGAGATGGTTAATACGAGATTCAGATGTGAAAAAAACATGGTAGCTCAATCCTTAATATCTAAAGAACTCAATTACCAAGTTGATCTCACAGTCCAAATTACAAATTTTAACTGGTATAAACTGCACAAACAGAGGTAAGAGCTTCCGAATTGCAACTTGATAATTCTTTTAAGTAGCTTTGTCCATGTGGATGCGATATCTACATTTTTCTTTCTTTTATCATTCATCTTGTATTCGCATATTTGCTAATGCTACAGAAAGTCAGTGTTCTCATTACCTCCACATTCTTTCGAAGGACGCCCCCAACGCCAAATTTTCTTTTCTTGACCTGCTGAAAGTAGGAATCATCTGATATGGGAACATCTTTTCAGCTCTCCTTTGTGCTCTTTGTAGTTGATATCTATCTTGGACACACTGAAAATGCTTGATTTCTCTTCAACCTTCTCAACAAGAAGCTTCAGTAGCGGGACCTTTGATAGGGTTTTGCACGACCCTACAAAGATCAACTTTTTCTGCGGAAACAATACACGCAATGACACAAATATTATATCGTGAGACTACTTTTACTGCTAAATACTCAACGCAGTTGATGTTTGGAATGCTTTTCATCATTACTTCTGTTTTCCTTCTTTTTTTCTCCCTTCTCTCTCTCTCTCATCATAATGCAACAATTGCTTTTCATGCGAAGCACAGACACATCCAATTAACTGCTACAAAAGGAAAGACTAATATAGTAACAGCATTTATGCTGCTTACCTTGGCTCGTGTGAGGGCCACATTAATCCTATGCCAATCTCCAAGCAACGAAGACGTACAGTTTCTTGGATTTTCACTGGACCTAACAAAGGATACCAATATGCATTCCTTGTCTCTTCCCTGGGCAAACAAAACATTTTTGATATCAGAACATCAAAATAATCTAAAAATATCCAAAAAAATTAATTTAAAGTAAAAAATAAAAATAAAGTTTTTAATTTTTTTTTTCAAAAATGCTTTTGAATCGCAATGTCAAATAGGCACTAAAAATAAAATAAAATGATAATGCATTAGTTTTGTAAGATATGATTCTTCCAAACCTGGTATTTATCAATGGTATGAATCTCCACAGAGGTTATGTTAACAGCAGTTCTGATGAGATTTGCTTGGGAATTATAAGGGGTGATAATGCCAATATCATTACCTACAATCCCATTATTAAGTAATTCCTTTGTGACCTATATTGAAGGTAAGAAACTGAATTAATACTGTTCATTATAGCCATACACCACTTATATTGCCTGCGGCACATAAAATCACATCATAGTGGAATCATGGATTACAAAACACGATTTCTTGGAGAGAAAATACCTCTGCAACTATGTAAGCTTCTATTGGATTATTCACAGTTTTGGAGTCCTTTGCCTCGTAAGCGGGCAGCATATCTTGAGATTAAGAAAATGACTTGGTGAAAATGTGAAGCTATGTGAAAGGAACCTGTTTTCAATAGCAAAGACAGAAGAGGGTTGGAAATTTCTTGCAGACCTGTGTTAATAAATACGACGGGTCTGCCAGGATTTAAAACCTGCAAACATGAATAAAGAACCAAGTTTAGATAGGACCTAGATAAGCCCAAAAAAAAGAACAAAAAAAAAAAGACAATGCATACCTCCTTTAGCCACGATGAACAAGACTGTAAACCTGAAAATTCAAGCCTGGCATTTGCTATTTCAGAAGAACCACAACGCAGTCTGTCACCATATATCAAGGCATTTGATAGTTCCATAATGTCTTGACACATGCGGTACTGCATGAGAACAAAACTTCATTTTTTAGTGACCTGCTACAAGAATCCACAGAAAAAGAAATCAATTCTGAAGTTAAAGAAACCTGGCTTTGCAAAGCTGAAATTGCTTGAGGATGTGCCTCAGAAAGCCTGCAAAACAAACTCATCCCCATTCCATTCTCGCGAGCCTCTATGCTCTAGAAAGTTTTGCATAGAAGTTTCAATGAGTATGCCAAGGGCAAGAATATCCAAACAATTGGAATCTAAGAAAATTTTAAACCTGGACAAGTGGAGGCAGTTGATAGTGATCACCAACAAGAACAAACTTTGAAGCAAACATCAAGGGTCCCAAAGCTATCTGAAAGGACAAATCATTAATTAACCTCAAGTTTACAAATCAGCTCCAGTAACTGTGCACACAAATTACTATCTCTTCATTCATTCCCCAGAAGCCTGATTGATTAACCCCAACAAAAAAGGTTTTAATTTTAGCAAATCTATAGGCAAATATTTAGATAAAAGAAAAGAAGTCACTGTTGCTGATGTTAAATTTTAGCAAATCTCCTCATTGCACTCCCTTCTCTCAACAAACCGATTCATGCTACAGAAAACAGACACTGCTATCAAATTTCTTAACAGAAAAAAAGGAAGAAATAACAAAAATCAGTTCACATATTCTACCTCGACTACCGATGTTAGAAGAATCAAACTCTTATGGAAATCCAGTCAGTATAAGAAAGAATACATACTGGGAGGGTAATTTGTCCAGCTTCATCCATAATGCACACATCAAATTTCTTGTTGGCAAGCAAGGGACTAGAAATCCCCAAGCAGGTTACTGCAACAACCTTGACTTGCTCTAATCTTAATTTAATGTCTTCTACACTGTGTACATCCATTGCTGTCATAAGCTCTATGGTTAGAAATAGAAGAAAAATCAACTGTTGTGTTAAAAATAAGCAGAAAGATTTTAACTCACCCAAAACACAATTGGCACGGACTTCCTCATGGACAACTTCCTGTCTTCCAATTCGTAGAAAATCAATACCCTGCAACCTTTTTTTTTCAGTAATGTGCAACAAGAGTAATAGTGACTCAATGTGAAACAAAGATGCTACAGTTATACCCTAAACTGTAGAAATGCTTAAAATCATATCATGATATTCAAGTCCACCAGAACATTTCTTATCCTGAGGTTGGAAAGCTTTAAACAATAAACTGTACAGCTTGCATTTAATGTTAGGACATGCAAAAAGAAGATAGGCTGAGATGAGATGAGGGATGATTGCAAATGATGAAACAGCAGTTATGGTAAAAGGAAAATTTATTGGCAACTGAAGTTTTATGTATCCAGAAAATTAGGGGCCTGAAGATGGTTGGGACATCCCAGAGTTTCATGCTTTAAATCACAACTAAAAGTGAAATTGACTGGAAAATCATCCCCAGTGATTTAAAGCCTTGCTTATTGAATGATACTACTATCATGTACTCCGCCCCTTCAGTTATTGAAATTTCTCCTTTTCTACACCAAAATCACAGCTAGTGGACAATTTCTTGTTCTATATATTCAAAACACTCCAAATAAACTACCTATAATCCAAAGTTCCAAACTGAATGTCCTAGGCAGAGACACTGACAAATTTGCAAAATACATTAAATACAATGGACAGCTGACATTTTTCAATTAAAAAATAGTAGAAATGATAAGAGGTGACCTGTGCTTTTAATTTGATTAGTAAATTATCAATTGCAGAGTTTGTGTAGGACGTGAGCAAAATGGATGCACCTCTCATCAACATGGCCTTGACAGCATGTACCAAGGTTGATGTCTTTCCAGTTCCAGGCATCCCTAATATCAGAGCATAATCCTTAGCTGTAAGAATCTGGAACAATATATTTGTGGATTAATAAAAATAAAATTGTCCAGAATTATACCAAAAAAAAGTAACTCAATTTTTACATTTCAAGAGATAGCAACTAATTTCACAGCAGAAATAACTACAAGAAGCACATTTATGCTAGTGTTTGTGTGTGTGACAAACCTTCAGAATTGCCCGGCGCTGATCACCATTTAAATTCTTCACTGACCATATATAAGATAGGGCTGGATCTTGGCTAAATATACATCCACTGTCAAATCGAGGAGCCTAAAATGAATGCACATGTTTAGACCAGGAAAAGAAAAATATAGGGAAAACAGAGAGCATTGGGATTTGACTGGGGAAAAAACAAAACAATTACGATTCAGACACAATACAAAGCATCTAGCATTCACCTCAAGATCAACAATCATCTTCCTAAGGTGAGAACTTTGTTCACTTTGCAGAAACAGTTGTACAAGGTTGAACCTTCAGCAATGAAAACAAGTATAGATTGAGCTAGGATATAATGTACCCATCTGATGAAAGTTTAGATGCTATAGGTGAAATGAAATTTTCTTAGGTGTGCTAAGATAAAGAAAGAAATTACCGCATAACTGAAAATGAAGTCATAAATTCATCCTTGTCAATCTGCCAGACCTCCCTAAAGAGATCATGTGCTTCTGAAGAAGAATTGCTGCTAGGAAGTCTTAAGCGCTTAGGAAAAGAAACCTATGAGTTTTGTCAAAAGAAGGATCAGCTTTAAAATAACTCTTGTGAATATGACAGTTTTAACAACAGCCAATGCTGCTACTTTCATAGGCAATAATATGTCATCCCTGTAGAGCAGGGTAAACGATAATAAGCCAGCTTTTCAGTTTCTTACTTGGCAAAGGTTCATGCAAAGAGTAAAGAGAATACTGTGCTTACAGAAACATAGGACTGACTGATATCTGTAATGAACCCACTTGCTACAGTTTGATGGCCAAATTTGGTACTAATAATCTACACATAGAAAACAGCAAATCAATTAATTGCCTTTAAAATATGTAAATATGACTACGCTCTGTAACAACTGTTTAATAAAGTGAAACATTTCATAGATGCACCGGCAGTTCATATATTGTCAATTTCAAGCTCTAAAACATAAGCAGTTCATGCATCAAAAAAAGAAAGTGGGTTCCAAGCAATCAAGAAAAAAGAAAGCTTCTGGCATATAAACTAAACCAGGACCATATGTTTGGACTCCAAAACTACATCTGGAATTTACTTCCTAGAACACACTTGAAAAATATTACAAGAACTTAATATTCTGTTAATCACAGAGAATATGTAAGTACTTGAAACAATAGGAAGAGGTAATGTTAGACAATTAAGAATTAAACATATGGGAAATGATATTGTTCAATCACTTGGATACTTAAAAGAAAAATCAAGTTTTGAGCATTTGAAGCATAATCCATAAAATATGACCTGGTAAAGAGCATGTGTGAGGCTGTGAGAAAAGAAATACTGTCCCATTCGAACAAACATCATCCACTATAAAGGACAGACAATCTTAAAATTTTAATATGCTAGTCCCTTTATGATCGTGTCTCTTATGATGCCAAAGCAATATAAATCCAATGACAAATAACATTCAAATGACAATTTAGGATAGCCAATGGCCATTATAATATGTCAGAGATAGCATAAATGCACTGATAAAAAAAAGCTCCAAACTGTACAGAAATGTCAAATGAACTTTCAACAATAGCATTACTATTGGCCTTGAAGCCAAAAGACAACTGGAATCATGTAAAATCCAATGGGATGCCAATTCAACCCCCTCCACACTACTGCTAATAAAAAAATGGAATGTATATATAACTGCATCATGCACAGCATATTTTTTTCAGAATTACTGTACCACATAGTCTCCACTTTTAAGTGTATAATCAAAATCTTCTGCTGAAGAAGGAAAACTCGAAGATTCTCCACCAGAAGCATGCGCATCATGAAGACGTATTTTTTTATGGACAAAACGATAAATGAATCGGTTGTCTTTGAGAGATTTCTGATATGGAACTCGATCAGAAGTATCAAGAACAACAGAAGAAAAGCAACTAGTGGAATCATCACTCTTCAAATTATGTGGACGCCATATTCTGTTTTTTACAAGCTGCAACAGTTGACAAAGAAAAGGGCACATCAGTTTACTAGAACTAAATATATGGGTTTACTAACTGTACTTCTTTAAAAGTGATTTCACCTGTGTTTCTTTAGCCTCCAAGTCAATCAACTGATCCCAGCGTCTAAGGAAAACATAATGAGCAGTTGTCAGATGATGAACATGTGAATCAAACAGATCACCTAGCCCACTACTCTCTTTGCTTCCACCATGCACCTGCAGCATTTGAGATTGCCGATGAAATTTTCTCACCAACTACACACACAATTTGCATTACTTAAGCTCAAGGATCAAATCATTACCTTATGATAGATTGTACAAACATCAAGATGGCGGCAGCTTCTGCACATATTTAGGCTCTAAAATGCAAACATTTAAGAAATTATATAGAATTTCCACAAGCACATCATTCTAATAGCTCAATAGCAATCATACCTGTAGCATTGGAGGCAATTGTTGTGTTCTTGATGCCTTAAGGATGTCATTTGCAAGGTCATTTCGACGCATGATTAGCCCAACCACATCAGACCTTTGAACCGTGATTCCCTTCACAAAATTAGGACATAAACACTAAATCATCTTAAAATATGCAGAGTACTAGTTGTCAAAGATGTGGGCAAATCATCTTCAAATATGCAGAGAACTAGTTGATAGGAATGTATGTGATTATACCCGTGTTTGATCTGACTGGAGGTAATACAGAAGACCAGAATCAATATGTTTCAGATACCTGGAAACACGACAAGTAAAAGGAAAATAAAGAACGATCTCTCAATTGTTCTCCAAATTAGATGCCTACATCACCACCACCCTTTATTCCAAGAAAAAGGGTACTAGACAGGCATACAGACCTCTCAGACATAAGGAGAGTGTACAAAATCACTTGGGCTACATGTTCCATGGATGCCTACAAAGATGACATTTTATAAGTCAAGAGGAAAAAACATCAGAAATAGATTTATTTGCAAAGTTTCTCAAATAATTTAAGAATCCTTAGCACACGATTTTTAGCAAAGACCATATACTTGCCTGTCCATTGGAAACTTTCCCAGTTTTAAACTCTAAAGGCACAATCTTCTCATCTGCTTTATTTCTGCCTGACTCTACTTTAACACGAACAGAAGCATCAATCATTCCTTTCAACCCATATTTTGGGGCCCATGCCATCTCCTCAATGTCAATCACCTGCATTTAACATGGATCTTTATTATGGAGTTGTGGGGTATTGTTTGTTGAAATCTTGATCAAAGTTAGAAATTTTAGGGATTTTATAAGATATGTTTGGTATTAGTTAATATGGGGAATCTGATATTATATGACCATATCCCATGGTTATTCTCTCCTACTTTGGTGGGAAATTTTACTCCTTTCTAGTTTGGTTGTTTCCTGATTTTATGGCCAACAAATTGTTATCATCCTCTATTTTATGAGTTGTACACTTCTTTCCAAAGCAGAATGAGAAATAATAAAATTAGTTCTCTCTAAGAAAAACATATGGTATCAGAGTTCTCATTCTGAAACCTGTTTTTGACTACATAAGACATAGCTACCAAAAAACAAAGTTCTACCTCTAAGGTTATAGCCAATCCATAAATGGCACCAGTTGCAAGCAATCTTGGAGGAATCAAAGCCACATCCCTCTTCATATTTCAGAAACTCAACGAGTATAATTACCTTCAATGTTCGTCATCAGTAATGATGTTTATTTGAGGGAAGGGTAGAGATGACAACCTCATAGGTGAAGTCATCATATCAGAGAAAAATGATCCCAAGTTTCCAACATGAAAGATGAAGAATCACCTAGTGATGTCATGGTCAATTCATTCAATAAGTGACGAGGTAGGAGAAAATTTTCTCTTGTATGGAACAGCAAAGGAAACATGGGATGTAGCAAGGGAGATGTACTCAAGTTCTAAAAATACACTATTCAAGCTTGAAGTTGTATTACATGATCTACACCAAGAAAATCTCAAAATGTAACTAAATACTTCAACACCTTTTTATTGTCATTGGCAACACCTTGATATGTTTGAAGTCTACACCTGAAAATGCCCTGAAGACAGCACTGTATAGAAGCATTCTGGAGCAAAAATGAACGTTCAAATTCCTTCTTGGTCTCAAAAAAAATCTGGACGAAGATAGGAGTGATGGGGACCAAGCCTTTTCCAAACCTCAAAGAAGCATTCTTATAAGTTCAACGAGAAGAAAGTAATGATGGGATCTCAAAACTCAACCTCAACAATGGAAGGATCTGCCTATCAGAAATGGTTCAAAATACTGATTTAAATCCCTTCTCCTTTGTTGTCCTTTCATATATAGCATACAACACATTTAATGACAGCATAATCTATATATAGTAAGGTAGATCTAGGGGGTTGTTTAATGGAAATAGAATCTTCCTATTTACTGTTTTAATATACATCATGCACTAATTCAGATCTTCCATGATCTCCTATTAATTGTCTTGCATAACACTGCTGTAACTTTGCATTACTGCTGTTAACTTTCCTTTCTACTGACACTGTCTTTGCCAATCGAGGACCTCTAAACAACTAGGAGAGTCGACAGAGAAGAAGAAGACCTTGGTGTGATCATTGTCACAAGACATGTCAAAGAAACTTGTTGAATATTCATGCCAAATCAATTGATTGAAAACCATCAAGACCATCAAATGATAAAGAAAGATGTGTGAATGTTGTTGCCAATTCAAACTCACCAGCTGAGACAAGCCCTTTCACTAGAAAAACTTTACATAAACTTTTCAGCCATAATTCACCATCTCAGGCAAGTACGCTAGTCACTAGATTTGGCATGTTAGCACAAAAAGGTAATTTCTCAAAAGCCATCACAATTAAAAGATGCTAAAGTCCATGGATCATCAACTCTAGAGTATCAGATCACATGATAGGAGATGTCATTGTCTTTCATAAATACAATCAGTGTAATGAGAGTTATACAATCTGAATTGTTGATGGATCACCATCCAAAGATGAGGGCACAAGCCTAAGCAGAATTTTGAAGGTCTGATTCTAAATTATGCTCTTCATGATCCCAGTTTGGACTATAATTTACTGTCAATCAGTAAATTGATCCATGATTTGAATTGTGTTGCTAAATTCTTTTCCAACTTGTGTATTTCATGGGGAAGAAGATCGACAATGCTAAAAGATGTGTTAAGGACTATCTCCTCAATGATAATACTCCTCTAAAGAGACAAGCTCATAATGCCATTTGTGTACTATCTAAGGGTCAGCCAGCTTTAAATTCTTGCGTCAATATAGTGTTGTTATGTTATGACAATATTGCCTTGGTCATCCAAATTTCATGTACCTTGAAAACTATTTTCTTTTTTATTTATCAATAAAAATTCAAATTCTTCAGCTGTGAAATATGTCAATTCTCTAAACATACCCGTAGTATCTATCTCAGCATCTCATATAAGCCACCACGTTCATTTGCCATGATTCATAGTGATGTGAGGGGCCCCTCAAAAGTGAAAAATATAATAAGAACTTGGTGGTTTGTTTTGTTTGTTTTTCCTTATGAAAGACAAAATATGAAGTTGCCCAGTTTTTTCAAAACTTTAATTCTATGATATGACACAATTTCAAACCAAGATTCAAATCTTAATAGCTAATAATGCCAAAGAGTATTTAAACTCTATCCTTGGAGCTTATTTTTTGAGTCAAGACATTATTCAAATAAATTCTTGTGTTGACACGCCACAACAAAATAGTTGCAAAAAGAAAAAACAAATTCATTAGACGATGCTCAATCACTCATGTTCCAAAACATTTGTAAAGAGAAGTTGTTCTTACTATTGCTTATCTCATTAATAGAATGCCTTCCAGAGTTCTCAAATTCTAAACTCCTGATCAAATCCTTCTCCAATTCTTTCCTCACTCCAAAATAATCACTTCATTATACTTGAAAATATTTGGATGCATAGTTATTTTGTTTTTTTTCCATACACACGAACTAAATGGCGACAAATTAGACCCCAAATCCATCAAATGTATCTTTCTTGCGTGCACTCTAAACCAAAAACGTTATAAGTGTTATTCTCCATCACCAAAAAGATTTATACCTCTATGGATGTAACATTTTTTAAGCACTAGTCCTATTGTCCCAATTTAGATATTCAGAACATGAGAGAATATCAATTTTGGGACATTTTCGGCCTTGTATCTGATCACACCTCACAATCATTCCAAATCACTTCAACCAATGATCATACTCCACAAAACTCCATTCTTGAGCAAACTCAACAAACCGTGAATTATCCTCCTATAACTCCAGTTCCTTGTCCATAATCATCCTGAATCAACATTAATTCCAAAACATGAGTTGCATGTCTATGCTAGGAGGAAAAGACTCGGGAAGGAGATAGAGCACTCAATACCTCTTACTCTTGACCAAGTATGAACCAAGTCCAAAACCTGCTCAAATACACTCAGGTATGGAAATTTCGGATCTTAAGGATAATGTACCTGGTATTGATGATTCCAATTGCTCTAAGAAAAGATGTTGGATCATGCACAAGTCATCCCATCAACAAATTTCTTATCATGCATTTGTTTCGTCTCTTGATTATGTACAAGTTCCTAATTCTATTCAAACGCTCTCAAGATCTCGAAATGGAGAAAGGGGTTAGTGAAGAAATTAGTGCATTGGAGAAAAATAGCACTTGGATAATTTCTAGAACTTCCACTTGGAAAGAAGCTAGTTAGTTGTAAATGGATCTTTACTATCAAACATAAGGCTAACAAAAGCATTGAGAGGTTAAAAGTCCATCTTATTGCCAAGGGTTTTACTCAATCTTATGGGATAGACTATCAGGAAACATTTGCTCCAGTAGCCAAATTCAACACTGTCAATATATTCTTCTTTTCTTATTTAGGTTTTTTCTTAAGAGTTGTATATCCCTTGATTATCTCTAAGATTTTCATTATTGTTGTATATATTCTTGTTGTAATTATTGTTGTATTCCCTTCCTATAATAGGCCAAGGATTAAGGGCTCTGGTTATGTTTACTATATTAGACCCTAGGATTATCTCTAAGATTTGATCATTCTTGATGTATATATATATATTGTAATTCTCTTAGTGAAAGGTGCATGAAAACATTTTCAGAAATTCTCTTTTTACTTTGTCATGGTATCAGAGCCTAAAATCTTGAATCATTTTATTTTGTGCCTAGTTCCTTGTCTAGCTCCAAGATCTTAGTGTTTTGATCCTTTTTTTCATGTTCTTCTATTCAATTTTATTGGATTTGATCTCTTAGTTCTTGTTTTTGGTTTAATCATGTCTTAGAAACGATCTAAACATTTTCTAGTGTTCCTTAGAGTTTTGGTTTTGAAGTTCTTGGAATCCTCAACCTTGTGGTGTCTTTCTAGGGTTCTCGGTTGGTGATCCTTGACTTTTTAGCTTCATATTATCTTGGATTGAAATTTTTATCTAGATTGAAACTTCTCTTGAAATTTTCCTTGGTTTGAGATTTTCTTCTTGAAAATTTCCCTGGTATCAGTTTCTTGTTAGCAAATATATGGTAGCGTAGATATCTTTGCATTCTATGTCTCTTGTTTTCTTGTGAGATCTTTTTTTTTCCCCCGAGTTCTTGAAGTTCATGGTTTTGTGATTACATGTTCATTTCGAACTTGGATTTGAACTACGAGCATTCAAATAGCTATGAATCCGGTATATCATGGATGCACAAAGCACATAGAGGTGGACTCTCATTACATTAGAGAGGCCTTTTGTCGAGGTGAAAATGTTAATCTTACTACTGATCTTCATATAGTTGATGTCTTTATGAAAGCTTTCGACAACACAAGTTTCTCAGTAGCAGATTGATGAGATAGATCGACATTTCATTTGAGAAAAGATTGAAAAGGAATTGTCCAACTAGTTTATATCCTTATGAAATCTCAAACTGTAGAATTCTCATTAAGGCTATTCCAAGAACTAACTTTGAAGAATTAAGTCACAAGTTGTGTATGTACAACATCAACAACCCACCTTCGAGAGGGGTGTTGAAATCGTGATCAAAGTTAGCTAGTAATGTCAAGGATTTTATAAGATATGTTTTGTATTAGTTAATAAGGTGGTATCATATGACAATATCCCATGGTTTATTCTCTCCTAGTTTGGTGGAGGATTTTTCTCCTTTCTAGTTTGGTTGTTTCTTGATTTTATGGCCAGCAAATTGTAACCATTCTCTATTTAACACTTCATTCTAAGGCAGAAAAAGAAATAATAAGATTATTTCTCTCCCAAAAAAATCACATTGTTATAGTACAACACTAACAGATTCTAAGTTAATGCTACAGTTTCATGACAGGTGAAATATAAACTTAGATATACTTCAGAAATAACAAAACAATTGTTAGTTGTGGGCAAGTCCTGAATCAATACAGGCTACACAGGTATAATATATTTTACCATGAGGACCTTTTTCATGGTCCATGTGAGCAAAAATATGAAAGACTAAATATATGTCTAGTAAGTAACCGTGAAGCCAATTGGCATGGGCTAGTAAGCAATTTAAACAAGAATAAGTGAAATGCTAACCTCGGATATTCTTAGCCTTTTCAATCCATCGTCAAAACCAAAATCAATAATGGGGGCTTTTGAATCCTGCATACAACTTATGAATCATCAGCCTTGAGAATAGATGGTCGGCACAATTTCATATGATAGATTGTTTTCATTGTGTGACAAGAAGACAAGGTCCTAGTGGCACTAAGCTCAGTAAGAGAGAGGTGATATTTGGTGAATGCATGCAGCACTTCATGTGGGAGGTGAAAGAAACTAATTCAAGACAACAACATAGAGTTAAAAAATAACATGGTTACAATCAAAGGATGTAGAGTAGAAAAGATGTCTAATGAATTTTGAAAAACTTTTTTTTAATTAATGAGAATGACAATTTCAGATGCCATGAAGAGATCTCTTGATACTAGAGAAATCAGAATTTGTTATATGTTGTATCATGAACTACTGATTTAACTGTCTTTCAGATTTCAAATTGGAAAAACAATTAAAATTAGCGGTTCATAATAAATACAAATGGATCCAATACAGCCTATAGGAAATTCAAAGCTGAAAAATATCAAGATTAACATTGCAAAAGGGCGGGTTCAAGCAAGGATTCCTTAGCCAAACAGATGGAACCAAAATGACTACAATGCTACAATGATACAGTAAATCAAATAAAGCATACCTGTGAATCTTTGAACAGGTTGGTCCAATTTATTAGTTTAGGAATTGCCTCAACCAAAGTATTGAAGATATCATTTTCATTTACTGAAAAATTCCAGATAATGAGCATCAAGGTTCAACCTTCATATTAAAATGACAATAATAAGACTATACTAGCATGATATGGCACACTAAACTATAATAATAGCATTTGACTTGACAAGTTCAACTTGTTGAACCTAGATGATGCTGCTAGGGTGACTTGTTTTTTTTTAAAAAAAAGTAGAAAATTGACATTAATATAAATACCCACCTCCACATGCATGCAGGCTTTCAATATTTTTCCGGAGTACTATTCTGGCGTATTCCTCCAAAAAGTTGATGGTAGGATTATCTTGCATGAGTCCAGCCTGGAAAAGGAAAGAGATCACACATCATGAAAATGAATCACATGGAGGCCAATTCAGGAATACAAGTAAACCTGGAATAAAAATTTAAACAGCTATAAGGAAAATGTTATAACATGAGACCTGAAAAATTTGGTGCAGCAAGGTACCAATTAATGCAGCAGTTGAATGTTCACTGCATTTTAGTCTCTCATCCAAAACAGTTCGACGGGGACAAATGAAACTACCAGCAACCTATAAGTATTCTTAGGAAAATTTATCATAAAGCAACAGAAGAAATGTAAGCAAAAGACATCTCTGCAAATATTGCAGCCAATTTAGCATTAGAGGAAAGTTCGATAGAACATCAATAAAAACATGCATTTTTTAGATTGACATGAAGGTGATGAATTACCCGAGTTCCAGAGACTAGAATGTCTGGATGAACAATTAAGAGATTATTGTCACTATCCACATCACACTTTCCTTGGTCATCAAATTCACCAATCACATTTACAGTATCTCCAGGTGCAATGACACTATAGAACCTAAAATATATTCAAGCAATGCTTAGCATATTTGTAGTGCAATCAACAACCAAAACGACAAGCAGTTAGAATTCAAATCCCAATTTAACCAGAATGATATCAAAAGCAGCAAAAAGCCAGTCCCAAAAAGATTTTGAAAGATGAAGATATCATGTTCTTTTTCTCTTTTCTTTTCCTTTTTTGTTTTGGTGGTGGAAGATACCATGTTCTTAGGACAGCAAAAACCATCAACAGTAATTCATGCTAAAAAGAATCTGAAATAATTGAGAACTTTGTGTTCATTAATTTTAATGTCCAGACTCAAGTCATAAACTATTCTGCAATCTTCCATTTAGGTTTAGTTGATATTGTTTGTACATTTTACTAATTAACGAGGTTGGCATGGAAGATGAGGTTTAGGCTTGCTCTTGTTGAGTATGATTTGACATGTTAAAACAAAGAATCAATAGGGTTTATCCCAACTAGAATTTAGTTAGCATTTGTAAGGAGTTACTAAATTGCACTTGGCTCAGTAGTGTTTGACAGTCTTGAGATTAGCTAAGCAGACAACTGCAGTCATGATTGGGGTCGAAGTTTACATTTTTGTATTAGTTTGTGATGGTTCTTGAAAATATGACCTTAGGTCTCCATAGCCCAAGCAAACAAAAAGAGAAAAAAAACTGACCACACTCCCCACAAATAGACAGTTCTCTCTTCTCCACTTTGCTCATTCAACAACCGAAGAACCTGAAAGGAAATTGACAACCTTATGTACCTTGTCAGGTCTTTGGAAGCAGTGGAATAATTTTGACTAGAGCTTACAAAGAAACCTTATAAGGGCATTGAGCACCAGATGAATCCGCAAGCCTGAGCTTCTCAGATACCTAACACCGAGATGCATGAGAAGGTATTGTCAAGAAGTAATCAGTATTTTCCAATGAAGGGATATGAAATGAGGATGCATGTGGAGCAACAAGCAACAGGTACCTCCAATACAAGAAAATTATAGTTTGACAATGGCACAGCAGCACTTTCTGGTGGATCTATTGCTGCTTCCTTTGCTAGAGATCCAGCATTGCAGGCCATGTCATAACCATTTCCATCTTGAGTTTTAAATGAATTGACAACAGTAGGTTCTGAATCTTCAACAGAAATTGCATCTTCTACTTGATCCAAGAGTTCAAGCAATGCCTGAGGATAAAAAATATACAGACAGACATGATCAGTACTGGATTATGTGAACCGAAGCTACTTAAAATTACTAGAATAGAATGGTTCAGTGAATGGAAATATATATATATATATATATATATATATATATATATATATATATATATATATATATATATATATATATATATATATAGTCCTAAGCAAAACCTTTTTGTGTTGCCTTTGACCCAGTTGATCTGATGTTCCATTGCATTCAGTAACATTAGAAAGCTGCACTTAACAACAAACCAGAAATAACGAAATCACACACCATGCATATAGTGAGTGAAGCCTAAAACAATAAAGAAAGAAGGCAACTTCCATATGTCTTTCAATGTTATCATAGAATGCAAAAAAGAAGCATAGAGAATTCTGTACTTATTTAACAGTCAAAATATAAGATATTATAGTTACCTTTTCGTGACAATTCGAAAGGGAAAGGGACGGAGGTGTTCTGAAAGGACTTTGTCGATCAGCAAGCGAGCAATTAACATCAGTCAAATTTACATCCTGACATGGGTTTGCTCTTTTCAATACAACTGTACTTACAGGCACCAAAGAACTGTCAGCACCCTTCCATATAGATGAAGGAAGCTGCTTGTCAACCTTGCCAGCAGTGCCAGATGAAATCTGTCCAATTCATTGCTATCATCAAAACACATGCACACTGGAAATTTAAAAAAATTAGCAGAAGTTAATGGATTGGAATTGAAAAGCATGCCTCGCCATTTAAGGAGGAACAAGGACGAATGCTGAAAGAATTAAGCTTTGAAGAATCAGCTAAGAGTTGAATGAGTTGAGGCATTTGCTTGGACACAGCTTGGAGTCTTTCACTAACCGGAGATATCTTCCATGTGACCTCATCGCCGCCATCATCCTGGCTCTGCTTTATCAACTGTTTCCACAATAAATTAAAATAAAACGCTTAATTGGATAATAAGAAATCGATTGGTTAAGAGAAAACGGAGAAAATAAATAGTACCATTCCAGGAGAGAACTTGAAGCGTTGGAGAGACACCGACTTGGTGATTTCAGGTGAGACATCCATCATATTATCGTCGGCATCGAGGTGGTGAGAATTGGAGGGTGGCGCAACGTTAGGGTTTGAAGAGAGTGTTTTGGGAATTGGAGTGGGTCGTGGTTGGGGATTTTGAGAGAGGGAAAGTGCGTTTTGTGTGTGGAGATTGAAAAAATGTTGGATTCCAAACTTGGAAGGTGGTTGTTGCTGCTGCTGCTGTGAGTTTTCATGGTTTTTCTTCGCTGATGAGGTTGAAGAAGAAGAAGACTTGGATTTCTTCTTTGGAGGCATTTCCTTCTTCCAATTCGCAGCTCCGAAGGAAATGCAGAAAAGTCGATTAGGGTTTAAGTTTAGTTCAGTTGGGGCTCTGCGATTTCCCGCCCAGACTCAAAGGCGGCTATTTTTCATTAAAACCGTCACTCTTGCTTTTATTTTCTTCTGTTTTTTCATCCTTATTCCATCCGACACCGTATGACCCCACCTGCCTTCAATACAACTGGTGATATTTATTGTTTATAAATAATTAACAGAAAGTAACCAATAACAAAATATTATTACTAATAGATTAATTAGTAAATTTAAGTGTTATTTTCTTATGTTCATTGTACGCTGTGATCTCTATAGCTTTCATTTTGTACATTAATTTTTCATTGTAATTTTAGTTGATTACCATTCAATTATAAAAAATTATTTTTCTAATGTTTTACCACTTGATATTGTATTAAAGTTTAATTTGATCCTTATTCGAAAAATATTGATATTTTTTATTTTTATGATCTTTACCTGAAAATTCATATGCTTAACACAATCTTGTTTTTGTTTGGCCTCTCTCTGCTGTGCTCTTTTAGTACACAGCTGGAAGGCATAAAAAAAATTGAGATTTTCCTTAATTATATTAGAGGGGAAGCAAGGGCGAGGGGAAGCTCTTGTTGTTCCGGTGGGATTCTGAGAGGAGGGAAACATAAAAAAGAAACTATTGCGCAATTGAAATTGATTTGTTTTATGATGATATTTTTGGGATTAAGCAATGTTAATCAAATTGATATTTCTGTCTGAATGCATCTGATAGACTCCCTTAATTATGTATCTTTTTTATTTCATGTCCTTAGCCATTTCATTATTATCCTTAGCATTGTAAGATATTTTCATTTGTGTAAGAACATGGATTCATTCAATAATATATATTGACATGATTTTTATCTCCAAATAATATAAAATTGATACTCATTCATATATAAATTTGCATTAGATTTTATAACTTGTCTATAAATCCCATTAAGGGTTCGACCCATATTAAAAAGCCAATTAGGGTGATATTCCAAACCTTTAGAAAACTCATCCTTGTTTTCTTACACATTATGTTAAAAATGTCTTGTCTTAGGAATATTTATGTCCAATATTCACCAAATAATTAAGAGTATCAATATTTTAATAAGTTCTTACATATATATATATATATATATATATATATATATATATATATATATATATTTGTTAACTAACTTGTTGTGAATATATACAAGTCATAACACCAATATGCTATATATATTAATATATTCGTTAACTAACTTGTTGTGAATATATACAATTTATAACACCAATGTGCAAAAACACTAATGAGAGGTAACCAATCACAACTTGAATCATAAAAAGGTGTTTTTAAATAACAAACCTTAAAGACAATTAGCCCCTGAAAGGTTATTTATAATAACTTAGTAAACGAAGGACCTTCATGTCATTAGATCTTATTCCAAGTAAATGAACCTATAATGATCACTTTTAAGTAGGATTGAGACAGATAATCTTCATTCATTTAGAAAATGTTGTGAGTGAATTTTAGGTATTATAAGATAAATGAACCATATTAAGGCATTGTTTATGAAGCCTTCATAGAATTTAAGTTGGGTTTAGTAAGCCCAACATATGCTCATTGGTTATTCACTAGCTTGGGTTGATAGATTATTCATCATTGGTCACTATCAAGAGTTGCAAATTATAAAAATGTCAATTCACCAAGTGTTGTTAAAACAGTAATATTTGGGAATAACAAAGATTATTAGGTCTTAGAATTGTCAAGCTTGAGCCTATATATCAATCCATGGTTTAACTCATAAATAAACCTACTATCACTCATAGATTAAGCATAACAAAAGAAGACAATACTAACAATGCATTTAACCTTAGATAAAATGCTTTAAATGGATAATATCTCCCATTTAGTATATGTAACCTTTTACCTTAAAACACGCATGAAAACACAAATCAAACAATGTATGTGAAAAGCCAAAAAATAAACACATCAAAAAGGAAGAAAAGTCACATAGAAAACTAACAAGAGCTTTCATAACAAAATGCAAAAAACAAACCATAGACAAAACAACACACCCAATATAATCTTCTATCCAAACAACATTAAAACATGAGCCAACTCTAGCTCATCTGAATACTAATTACTAGAAAAACAATTAACAATATTTTTTTAGAATACCTAAAAAAATAACAATTGGTTGGTTTCCATGAAAAAGACCATTAAATTTGCATATAATATTAGGACATGCCTCTTTGAGAGTTAGATAGCATAAGTAAAGTAAAGGAATTGACCTTCCCTTATGTTTTAATTATTTATCCATACATGATTTATAAATGTAGATTTAAAATATAATGCAAGTTGCATTGTATATTATTATTGTTATTATCAATTTGAGGCTTAAAGTCTTCAAGGTAGAATGATCAAACCATATTATTTGATAGTTTCACCCATATTTAACTTGTATTTTGCTTATATTTTTTAATATAAAAAACCTTGATATTCTTTGTTTTATGTTTTGAAGGCATTTTTAGATGAAAAATGCAAAAAAGAGGTAATTGGAGGTGATAGACAGATTTTATCTTCAATCGATGTTTTGTGCAGAGCGTAAGCTCTAGAGATCGAAATGAAGTGATTCCACTGGCATTCAAAAGCTAACATCCATACACTTCTGGAAAGCTAACTCAAATTTGGTTTATACATTTGCTACCAACATTCAATGGTCTTGCAAGAGAAGATCCTCATATTTATCTCAAGGAGTTTCACACGGTTTGTGTTGGCATGAAATCGAATGTAGTTGACGAGAAAAAAGTTAAGCTGAAAGCTTTCCTTCTGTCTTTAAAAGGGGAATCAAAGACATGGTTTTTTCTATTCTCTCAGGTTCCATTGACACTTGGAATGACATGAAGAAGATTTTCCTTGAAAAGTATTTTCCAGCATCTCGAGTTGTCAACACAAGGAAAGAGATATGTGGGACTCGGTAATCTCATAGAGAGACACTCTCTGAGTATTAGGAAAGATTTGAGATATTATGCATTTAATGCCCTCATCATCAAATACCTGATCAGCTTCTCATTCAATATTTCTATGAAGGATTGATTCCTAGTGATCGTAGTATCATTGATGCTACAAGTGGAGGGGCATTGGTAGATAAGACACTCAAGGCTTCACACCAATTAATCTCAAACATGGAAGAAAACTTGAAACAGTTTGGCACTCGTGGAGACTTCTCAAACAAACAAGTGAATGGGGTAAGTATTTCTAACCATGAGAATAAAGTTAATATCTTACTTCTCTTGTGCATTCTTTGGCTTGTGGAAATGTATAGTAGGTGAAAGTTTGTAGCATATGCTCAATACAAGAACATGCTTCGGATATATGCCCAACAATGTAAAAAGATTACATTGAACAAGCTAATGCTATTAATGAAATAGATGGAGAGATCATCCCAACTTTGCTACGGTAACCCACCTCAACAAGGTAATCAAGGTAGACAGTTCCATGGATTTCAGCCACAACCCTAGTAGAATTATCAAGCGAGACAGCCGTTTCAGTTCACCAACTCCAATTTTATAGGGTCATCATCCAGTGATGATCTCGTGAGATGATGAAAACTTTGGCTTCTAACACTATGGCCTTGCAGCAAAATGTCATGCCTTTTCAACATGAAATAAGTATTCACAATTTTGAGAAGCAAATAGGGCAAATAGCTTCAAGTGTGGGAAAATTGGAAACACAAATAAATGGAAAATTTCCCTCTCATGCATTGAATCCAAAAGAAAATCCCATAGTAATTTCTTTGTTGATTTAGTACTTTCACATAAAAGCTTTTGTCATCTATTTTACAGGGCCCTGAGTTAGAATTGAAACCTTTGCCTGATGATTTGAAGTATGTATTCATTGGCGCCAACAATACACTTCTTGTTATCATAGCAAAAGGTTTGACAAGTGCGCAAGACAAAAAACTTGTGCGGTGGTTGTGTGATCACAAAACGGTCATTGTATGGACTTTAGCTGACATCAAGGGCATTAGTCCCTTAATGTGTATACATCATATATTATTTGACGATAATACAAAACCAATAAGAGAAATGCAAAGGATATCGAACCCGTTTATGATGTAGATCGTGAAAGTTGAAATTTTGAAACTATTAGATGCAATAGTTATTTATCCCATCACACACAGTAAATGTATGGCACCAATCCATATGGTGCTCAAAAAGACTTGAATCACATTGGTGAAAAATAAAAATGATAAATTCATTCCTAATCGCATCTCGAGTGGATGGAGAATATGTGTTGATTATAGAAACTTTAATCTTTCTACACATAAAGATCATTTCTCATTACCATTCATGGACCAAATGCTTGAACGCCTGATAGGTAAGTCTTTTTATTGCTTTGTTGATGGATATAGTGGATACAATTAGATTGTTATTAATCTTGAGGATCAAGAAAAGACTATGTTTACATGTCTATTTGATACATATGCATATAAAAGAATGCTTTTTGGTCTCTGTAATGCACATGCAACTTTTCAAAGATGTATGATGAGTATTTTTCACTGACCATGCAACTTTGATGTATCTTTTGAAGAAAAAAAATTCAAACCAAGATTGATTAGGTGGATCTTGCTTTTACAAGAATTTGATCTTGAAATCAAAGATAAAAAAAGGTGTTGAAAACCATGTGGCTAATCACTTGAGTCGACTAAGGCCTAAGGATATACAAATTGAAACAATAAAAGAGACATTCCCTGATGAGCAGTTGTATGTGTTACATTCCTCTACAAGACCATGGTATGCTGATTTGGTGAACTATTTAGTCACTGAAGAATTCCCTTCAGGTTTGTCTACATCCCAAAAGACAAGTCACGAGCTGATGCTAAATATTATTTCTGAGATACTCCTCATCTATAGAAATTTTGTGTGAGTCAAGTAGCTAGGAGATGTGTACCACAAGATAAATTTCATTCCATTTTCAATTTTTTTAATTCTCATTCTTGTGGTGGACATTTTGGAGCAAAAAGAATGACCCATAAGGTGTACTTGAAAGTGGTTCTTACTAGCCTTCAATTTTTAAGGATGCATATTATTTCTGCAAATCATGTGAAAAATGTCAAAAAACAGGTAATATCACTCATAAAAATCAAATGCCTTTAATGAATAATTCTTGTAAGTTAATTTTTTTATGTGTGGGGTATTGCTTATATGGGTCCATTTTCCTTCTTTTTTGGACAATCTTTATATCCTTCTTGTTGTTAATTATGTGTCCAAACGGATTAAGGCAAGAGCAACATGAATTAATGATGTTAAAGTTGCTGTAAATTTTGTTAGGACTCATATATTTGACAAGTTTGGAATCCCTAAAGCTATCATTAGTGATCGTGGCACTTATTTTCGTAATCATTCAATGGAACATTGTTACGCAAATATCATGTGACTCATCGAACTTCTATAACATACCATCCTTAAACGAATGGCCAAGCTGAGATTTCAAATCTAGAAATCAAGTCCATTTTGGAGAGATAGTGCAACCCAAATAGCGAGATTGGAGTCTACGACTTGGTGATGCACTTTGGGCTTATCGGGATCCTTACAAATCACCCATAGGAATGTCACCCTTTAGGATGATTTACAGAAAAGCATGTCATCTACCAATGGATCTTGAACACAAAGCTTTTTGGGCCATAAAAAAATATGTAGCATGGATTATGATGTTGCTGGGATTGCAAGAAAGTTGTAATTGCAAGAGTTGGAAGATATTTGAAATGATGCTTATGAGAATTCAAGGATATACAAAGACAAGACTATGAGTCTTCATGATCAAATGATTATAAGAAAAGAGTTTCATGTTGGGGACAAAGTCCTTCTCTAACATTCGACTATGAAACTTTTTCCTAGAAACTTGTGTTTTCGGGTGTTTTGGTATTGCTTTTGCTTTTGTGGTTGAGGTTTTAAAAAAACTGTTTCATAAAAAGCACGTTAGCTGCCGTTCAAAATAAGTTTTAAAGTGTTTGGTTAAAACTGCTTTTGAGTTTGAGATTAATGAGAAACAATTTAATGTGTTTGGTTGCCAAGCTTTTCATATTGCTTTTAACTTGTGAAATTACTTTAAATGGCATATATATATATATATATATATATATATATATATATCATTCCCCTCCCTACAAAATACTGTCGTAACACAATTTTTGGGTTACTCCCCAAAATAAAATAAAACAACAAAAATAAAATAAAAGGAGCTGGCGTGGGTAGAAAAATCAATGTGGAAATTTTGGTTGTTTTCGCGAGTTCAATCGTATCTCTTTGGTTCCAAAAATAGAGAAAAATACAGATATAAGGCAAAAATAATTTATCGTTAGATGAATCTGTGTAAAAACTAAGTTAAACGACATAATTATAATTTTTATGGGTTGATTCGATTTAATCGTCCATAAATTTAAAGTTTAATTATGATCGGGAATTAATTTAAGTTCCAATTGAAGGATTTAATTAAGTGGAAGGACTTAATTATACTTTAAATTGGTCAAATTAATTTTATTAAGGGCTTAGTCAATGAGAAATCAATTTCTTGAATTTAATTCGGGCTCAATTGATGAGAATGGAATTTTCAGAGATCGATTTGAATTTTTAAGTCAATAATTCGAAATAAGGGGCCAAATTGAACGAATTGAAAATTTAACGTTCAAATGAGGGTTAAATCGCGCAAATTGAAAACAAGAGACCGAAATAAAAAGGCGCGCACATTTAAGGTTGTTTTTAGAAATTTTGACGGGGATACAATTGCATAAAATTAAAAGTTTGAAACTAATTCGGGTGCGATTGAACCAATCAAATATTGAAGGACCACATTGCAATTTTCCAAAGCCAAGATTGCATGTGCTGCACCGTTCCAACACCGGAACAGTGCAGAACACAACCCTGCAACCCACCTCTGCAAAGAATTGTAGAGGCAGAGGCAGTAACCTCATGCAACATGCATGAGAGCTGCCTCTGCCCCTATAAATAAGGGAGAGTTACGTGAAAAAAAAGGGGGAGAAAAAAGGAAAAGAAAAAACGAAAGAACAGAGAGTTACGTGCAAAAAGAAGAAAAAGAAAGAAAACCAGGGAAGAAAAACAATCAAAAACAAGGAAATATCACACAAAAATACTACCTCTCAACCACTTCGTAGCTCCTCCATCTTCCCCGTCGCAACTCTTCTCTCTCCCCGGTTTCACAGCTCCTTTCTCTCTCTAGTTTCAATCTCTCAGACCTCTCTCTCTCTCCACCGTTAGAAGCCATTTTAACCACCCATTACCATCCTTAACATCACCATAAAACTCCCCTATATACCAGAAACCAAACCCCACTCTCACGCGAAGCAACGGTGAAAGTTGCAGCACAAGCCCGACGACTTTGGAAGCTCCCTCCGGCCACCACAAGCCACCGTTGACAGCGCCACCACGACAGGAATCATCACCTCGACCTCCTCTACACAAAGGTACTAACAAGTACGCATTTTGTCACACTTGAAAACTCACTATTCCTTCGTCTTCTTCCTCTGGCCAGTGCATGCAGCGGGACACAATTTGCGTCCCACTATTCATGCGGGATGGGGCTTGAGGCAGACGGGCCGGGCTTTGTGCCCGACCCAATGTGTTAGTCCAGGTGGGCTTGCAGCCCACGTGGACTGGAAGTCCAGCCCACAAGAGCTGGGACGAAGGCCCATATATTTTTTAAGCCCGGCCCAGACACTTTGCGCTGCCAGTCTGCCCAACCCATGTAAGAATGGGTTACCGATCCCGGCCTATCGTGATCGGGTATCATCAGACTTTCAGCGATGAGCATTGTCAGTCGACCCATTAGGGGTGGACTGACAACCCACAGATTTTTATTTTCCATCATTGTATTTTATTTTATTTTTTACCTTATGTTATTTAAAAAAATAAAAAAGTAAAAAAATACAAAAAATAAACATAAAAAAGGTTTTGTTTTTGTGCATACGGCCGGACTCCAATTTTTTTCATCATATTTTTCATTGAAAAAAAATAATATTTTGCATCTTCCTCATGGTTTAAAAAAAAATTGGGTATCGTAACCAGTTTATGATTATCCGTTGGAATTTGACCAAAATATCAAAAATCATTTAATATTTTTTTTGTTTTATCTATTAGGGTGTAAATTTACATTGTAAAGTGGGGGTTTTAAGTACGGTGTAAATTTACATTGTAAAGTACACCCGTAGATGATAAAAATGTTTTAATTACGGTGTAAATTTTCATTGTAAAGTACACCCGTAGATAATAAAAAAGGATTTTTTTGGGACGATGTAAATTTACATTGTAAATTACATCGGTAGATAATAAAGAATGTTTTTTGCAATGTAGGAAATTTTAACTTAGGAAAAACAATCAAACAACAATACAGCTTACCTTAGGTAGGGTGCACTGGGGGTGATGCGTCTTCCCCTTGCACAACAAGTCCCCTTACCCTAGACTCTCGCAGACCAATAGGTTTCTAGTAACCGTAATACTAAGTGGCAACTCCTTAGAATTATAATCGTAAATTTTACGGCTATAAACAACCCCATTTTTACTGCGCGTCGTTGTCTCTCCAAACACGGATGGCGGGGCGCGAAGCGGTAAAAAAATTGTCGTCGCGACAGATGGCGACTCCACTAGGGATATTGCTGGACTCAGCTTAGTTTTGTTTGATTGTTATTTCCCAATTTATTTTTGCACGCATTTTTGCCGCTTTAACATGCATTTTTACTGCTTTAGCATCTATTTTACTTGCAACTCATGCATAACATTGAGCTTGAATTATTGGCATCATGCATTTTAATTTCCAGAGTAAACCCAGTTTTAAGTTAGGTGGGGATTAGCGGTCTACCTCATGACTTTCATTCGGGTTCAGATTCGTGAAATGTCCAACTGTGAACTGAGTGTTTACTTGATAATGGCGGTCATACTGTGCCCCAACCATTTCTTGTAAACCCCTATACTACCTTCACGTGAGTTAGTCACTGGGCAGTTCAAAGACCTTTTGAGACCAGATAGAAAGCTTACCCTTCATACAATAACTTAGAACCTAAGATACAAACTCTCCAATTATTCATGTCATTTTTTAATATTTTTTTTAACAGAAATTATCAAACCAAAACCATGACTTCTTGACCTTTTCGGAATACGGGGAAGCATCTGAGATGATGTAATGAACTGAGGGAGATTGCTCGAGGGGTAAGATCAATGAATTGCCACACATGACCAAAATTCACTACTCTATAGAAAATATGAAGAGGCTTATGCCCATCCTGGGGTATGTAGATGAGGCATTGTTTGAAGTCAGATATGGAAGAATCACTCATCTGTTGAAAATCCCGATTCAGATGTTAGCTGTCAAAGCCCTTATGCACTTTTGGGATCCCAATTACCGGTTCTTTACTTTTGGGAACATTGACATGACTCCTACCATAGAAGAGTATGCTCAAATCCTGAGTTTTCCCTCACAACCCTCACAAAGTTTATTTCAGGCAGAAAATTGAGAATACAGTCCAAGAGGTCACTAAGCTTCTATGCTTGGATCAAGTAGGCCAGTATGTGACTTCTTCTAGAGATTTCAAGTGGAAGGCGATTGAGAGCAAGTTGAAAGCAAGTAAAGATAAAGGGAGGCTTGGAGAAGAGGGGTACCGGTCGATGGCCTTTGCCATTTTTGGTTTAGTTTTGTTTCCTTCAGAAGCCGCTGGGATAATTAACATGAAAACAACCAGCGCTTTTGTTGAATATGAGCAGGGAAAGAATAACCCCCCTTCAGCTATATTGGCCGAGACTTTCCTGTCCTTGAACCACTATAGGATGCATGGGAAGGGAGCAATACGGTGTTGTATCCCTTTATTATTCATGTGGATTGTTAGTCACCTGGAAACCTCGAGAGAGGTTTGGAGTGAAGAATGGAAAGACCTGAATGAAAAAGCTTGGGTGGAGAAATACCAGACACTTCCCGAAAGTAAATTCAGATGGAAAGTCCCTTGGGTAGGAAGTTCAGCTTATCTAATGAGTTGCGGTGGTAAAGCGTGGGTCCCGTTAATTGGTTTAACCGGTTATGTCAGTTATTGTCCCTCTCTAGTAACCAGACAGTTTGGGGGAAAACAGTATGTACCGAGAACTAAAGGATTGACTGAATATCGCGGGTTCTTTCAAAGAAGTCAACTCATTGGCTAAGCTCAAAGTAATTAAAAAGGACTGGGGGCAACCTGTTTTAGTTAACAGAGAGCCTCACCCAAAGAAGCCTTATGTTAGTCCTAGTTACCTGGCATGGAGGAATTATGAGATACCTCAAAATGTCGTAAGACAAAGCCTGGTACGAGATAAAACACCCGTCTTTGCTGAAACTAAAAGAAAAAGGGTTGATGAAGGGGACCTGCAAGAGGATTTAGATAAGCTAAGGATTGAGCTTAGCAGCAGCAAAAGCAATTAGAAATTCCTCGAGAAACAACTTCTAGAAGAAGAACAGATGAGGTTTTCTTTGGATCACCAATTGCAAGGAAAAGAAGAGCAGATTAATAGGTTGATCCAAGAAAAGAGTAAGCTAGAAGAAATAAATTCTCGATATGATGACCGGATGATTAAATATGAAGTGATGGAAAAGGAATTGGTCACTTTGAAGAGGGCATCTGAAAATGGAGAGCATGCAGACCAAGAATCGGTAGCCTCGGTAGTAAAGGAAAGAGACCACTACAAGGTGAAATGGGAAGCTAAGAAGGAGAAAGGAAGGGTGGCCAGTCTTGTCCTTGAAGAGGAAAAATATTTGAAAGCCTAGTACAGAGTTCAAGCGAAAAGTGAGTTTGAGGCAAGAAGAGAAGCAGAATCTAATATGAAAAGATACTTACCCCAAACCAACAAATTGAGAAATCGTATTTCCACTCTACAAGCTGAATTAAAAACTCAAGAAGAGGAGCTAAATATAGTGTAAGAGCAACGCAATGAATGGGAAGAACGCACCGCTGAAATTGAAACTCAGTTAAACTCCGAGATAACAAGGCTCGATGCAAGGCTACAAAAGGCTAAGGATCAAAACCAACAGCTTGAGAAAATGGTTCACATATTAGAAAAAAAATGACTCATTGACTGCCAGTAATGAAGCACTACGCCAAGATAATGTCATATTCCATCACAAAATAGAGCAAACCGATAAGCTAATCAACATAGTGGCTAGGAAGGCAGATGAGCTACATGTAAAAGCTACTAGAATTGGCGGAAGTGCCCGCAAATATGAAGCATACTTGGATGAACTCTCCTCTTTTGTTAGGTTTGTAGCCAACAGAGGGTTAGCATTAGAGTAAATGTTTTTGTATGACTCTATTTTGATGAATGAAATGGACAAGATCCAACTTTTGCTTTTGTCAAGTGTGTACTATTCAATTTATTCGAATACTCGGGCAAAACTTTCCTAAGACATCAGACTACGGATCCTACCCGACAAGGAAATTATGGATTGGTTTTTTTCAAAAAAATAAATAATAATAATAATAATAATAATAATAATAATAATAATAATAATAATAATAATAATAATAATAATAATAAATCATCATGCATACATTCATTTGTCATAAATAACATGCATATCATCAACAGGTCAAAATATAGGTCCCCGAAGAACTTCACCTTCTAGAGTTTACAATACTCGGTTCCGATAGAGAAACATGGAGAATGAAGAGCGTGTACACTAGGACACCCATTTCCAAGAAGAATTGAATGCCTTGAAAGAAAGTGTAGCCCGTCTTATTGGTTTACTTGAGCAAGCATTAAGAAGTGCTTCAGGAAAAGGTCCTTTGACTAGGCCTGCATAAACAACAAACAACCCTGACGAGGTGATAGGAGAAAGAATTCAAGATCCTCAACAGCATCCTGCATTTGTACAATCAGCGGCCCCAGCACCTGATCCGGTACCACTAGTTGAAACATTTACGAATGAATCTCATAAGACCTATTTGTCTGATAATGTAGATCAAGACAAAATAACAGTGTTGGAAGCCAGGATAAGGGCCATTAAAGGAGTAGACTTATATGATCCAATGAAAGCAGTAGAAATGTGTTTAGTTCCGAATGTGGTAGTCCCGAAAAAGTTCCGCATTCCGGACTTCACCAAATATACAGGGACACAATGCCCTGTCACTCATTTGAAGTCATATTGTAATAAAATGGCTGAAGTAGTGCATGACAAAAAGCTACTAATGCAATTTTTTCAAGATAGTTTGAATAGGCCGACCTTAAGTTGGTACATGAGGCTCAACAATACTAGGATTCACAGTTAGAAAGACTTAGTGGATGCTTTCGTTAAGCAATACAAATACAATATGGATATCGCCCCTGACAAGACCAGCCTATCAAGCATGGAAAAGACAGAAAAGGAAAGCAGAAGAGAATATGCTCAAAGGTGGAGAGACCTAGCCGCCCAAGTGCACCCTCCCCTCTTGGATAGGGAAATGGTCACCTTATTCGCCAACACGCTAAAAGCACCCTTTTACGAACATGTGATGGGTAGCTCAGCTCAGCAATTCACTGACGCTGTAGCTGTAGTAGAATTAATAGAACAGGGGATTAAGAGTGGGAGAATCTCTGCACCAATAGAAAAAAGAGGTTTTGTCAGAAAAAAGGGAGATAGATCATATTGAGACTGGTTATAGGGGCAGGAGCACCCAGTTCCAAAAATATAGTGCCTCATCATCCCAAATTGCCAATGTTAATTTTGAATCCCCATACCCTACCAAAAGGCCTGGAAATCAAGTCGAGAACTTGTCAAAAAACCAAACTGAGGGTTTCCCAAGAGGAAATCGCCCAAGAACAATTACCCTCATTACCTTCACCCTTGAATGAAATGTATCAAAAGATGTTAAGCATTGGGCACGTAGTTCCCGTACCTCTGATACCCCTGCAACCACCTTACCCTAATTGGTATAAACCGGATCTCACCTATGAATACCACGCAGGAATTGCAGGACATAGCATCCACACATGCAATGATTTAAAAGGAAACTCCTGCAATTGATAAAAACTGGATGGGTAACGTTTGAAGAGCCCCCAAATATGAGCACCAATCCATTACCTAGTCATGCTTCGGGTAGTGGATCAGTAAATGTGTTGGATGTGGAGTATCCGAAGAGTTTAAAGGTGCCAATGGAAAGAATTTATCAGATGTTAACAAAAGAAAAATATGATGCCATAAGATGTTGCCACAATCATGACCAGAAAGGTCACTTTATTAGTCAATGTCTAGGCTTTTATGAAAATGTGATGCAAATGATAAACAAAGGTCTACTCCGAGTAGAGACATTAACAGAGAATAAAGTGGCTGTGACAGAAATGTCGGTCAAAGAAGTGTGTAGGGTTCAACTCACTCTAGGAGGGCCGCCCATATTAGTTTTGACCAAGCCCTCCACTACACATAAAAAAGACTATAATGCCATGCCTTACAACTATGGGCATTCATCTCAAGGCATAAGAAAACCAGTTGTCTTTTTACCAGAAGTTGGAGGCTTGACCCGAAGCGGTAGATGTTTTACTCCAGAGGAGTTAAAGAAGATTAAGGGGAAAGAAGTTGTTGACTTATCTGAGGAAACAAATAAACCTGTGACAGAAAAAGAAACAAATGAATTCTAAAAGTTAATGAAGCATAGCGATTATAGTGTTGTGGAACAGCTTAAGAGAACCCCTGCTAAGATATCATTGTTTTCCTTGATTTTAAGTTCTGAATCTCATCAGAAGGCTTTGCAAAAAGTGCTGAACGAGGCCTATGTACCCTAAGACATCAACCCAGAGACCATGGAGCATTTAGTGGGGAGGATACAGGCTTCAAATTATGTGTACTTTTCTGTTACCAAGTCATATGCTGAAAGAAATGCCCATCGATGAGTCACATATGAAACCAAGCACCATGTTGGCAAGAGCATATGACGGGTCACCAAGGCAGATAGTGGGGACTATTGAGGTGGAGCTGCGTATAGGACCGCAAGTGTTCTTGGTAACGCTACAAGTGATGGATATCCATCCATCTTATAGCATATTACTGGGAAGGCCATGGATTCATATAGCAGGAGTAGTGACTTCTTCATTACACCAATGTTTAAAGTATATTGCAAACGGGATGTTGGTCACCGTAAAAGCTAAAGAAACCATATCAATGATTAAAAATGTGGCTATGCTGTTCATAGAAACAGAGGATTGTAAAGACGGGAACATCCACGCATTCGAAGTAGTAAATGCAGAATGGATCCTTGAAGGTGCCACATTGAATAAGCCAAAGATCCCAGAAGCTGCAAAGATGGCCGCCAAATGTTTCTTGCGAAATGGAATCCCTTTTCACCTTGACCCTATCAGTGGAATGCCGGAGCGAGTTAACATAATGAAATTGAAATGTGCGGATCAAAGGTTCGGGCTCGGATATAAGCCGAAGAAAGAGGATTTCAAACGAGTTGCTCGGATTAGAAGGGAGGCCAGGATGGCAAAAATTAAAGGGAGAGAATTGGAATATGAAGACTTTGCCATCCCGCCACTTCAAGAATCCTTCCGCCGCTCAACAGGGATAATCAAAGCAGGTATGAGAGATCTGCACGTCGGCACTCTCGAATATCAGGAGGCAGAAACAAATTTCCCGCAGCTCTCCATCCATAACGTCGATGCCCCTTCTGCAAGGACCTTCGTGCAAAAATTAGATAAAGGAGAAGTGTTCGAGAACTGGAAGATGGAGCCCGTTCATATTGTGTTCAAAAAGTAATTGCTTTTGTTTAGTCATGAACATGTGTTTTATTTTGATCATGGCGGTAATCTAGCTCACGGTGTAACGATATTTTGCCTTGTTAAATGAGCACCTTTTGTTTAATGAGATCATGAATTTTTATCTATGACATGTCATTTGCAAATAAGCACTCTTACACAAGCACACCTTACACTTACAGGAGCTTTGAAAGTTCCAACCGTTCATAAAACCACTACACTAAGAATAATTAGCCAAATTTTAATAATGTCACTACACTTGATGATGAGGAATGGGCAGAAGAAGATATAAAAGAATTTACTAGATTGATGGAAAATTCTGAAAAGGCTTGGAAACCTTTTAGTGAGGAGCTTGAGACCGTTAATCTAGGAACCGAGCAGGAGAAAAAGGAGTTAAAAATTGGTACCCTCATAACAACCGAGGAAAGATAAAAATTGATTTCTCTATTGCATGAATATACAATGTTTTTGCCTGGACTTATGCAAGAATGCCTAGCTTAGATGCTGATATAGTTGTACACAAAATCCTTTTAATAGAAGGAAGTATACCAGTCAAACAAGAGACCAGAAGAATGCGGCCAGATATGCTCCTAAAAGTGAAAGCAGAGATACAAAAGCAATGGGATGCAGGGTTTCTAGATGTCGTTCACTATCCTCAGTGGGTAGCCAATACGGTTGTAGTCCCAAAAACGGACGGAAAGATCCGTGTGTGCGTGGACTATAGAGATTTGAACAAGGCAAGCTCGAAAGATGATTTTCCATTACCCCCACATAGATATCTTGGTGGATAACGCTGCTAAAAACACCATATATTCATTTATGGATGGGTTTTCTGGTTACAACCAAATCAAGATGGTAGAAGAGGATAGAGAAAAAAACCACCTTTGTAACACCTTGGGGGACTTTCTGCTATAAAGTAATGCCATTTGGTTTGAAAAATGTTGGGGCTGCGTATCAGCGGGCGATGGTCGTTTTATTCCATGATATGTTGCATTAGGAAGTTGAGGTCTATGTAGATGATATACTGGCTAAATACAAGATTGAGGAAGACCATGTGCAAATATTGAGGAAACTATTTGAGAGATTGCGGAAATACTAGTTAAAATTGAATCTGGTCAAATGCTCCTTTGGATTAAAGACAGGAAAATTACTAGGCTTTATTGTGAGCAGTCGAGGAATACAAGTTGATCCAGATAAAGCCAGAGCCATACAAGAAATGCCAGCACCTAAGACTGAAAAAGAAGTGAGGAGTTTTCTCGGACGCTTGAATTACATAGCCTGCTTCATATCTCAGCTAACAGTAACTTGTGAACTGATTTTTCGCTTACTCAAAAAGAAAAACCCTGGAGTATGGGATGATGATTGTTAAGAAGCTTTCAATAAGATAAAGAGGTACTTACAAAATCCTCTGCTGTTAGTACCCCCAATACCAGGGAAACCATTAATTTTGTACTTAACGATCACAGAAACGGCCATGGGTTGTGTGTTGGGACAACAGGATGAATCTGGAAGAAAGGAGCAAGTTGTGTACTACTTGAGTAAAAAGTTTAACGATTGCGAGTCCAGATACACCATGATTTAGAAGTTATGTTGTGCTTTGGTTTGGAGTGCGAAAAGACTCAGGCAGTATATGTTATACTACACGACATGGCTAATTTCCAAGCTAGATCCGCTTAAGTATATTTGTGAAAAGCCATATCTATCAAGTAGGATAGCAAGGTGGCAAGTGTTGTTAGCAGAGTACGATATCATTTTTATGACAAGGAAAGCTATAAAAGGCAGTGTAATTGCCGACCATCTTGCAGACCATGCCATGGAAGATTATGAGCCTTTAGATTTTGATCTCGCTGATGAAGATGTCTTGGTAGTCAGGGATGACATTGAGACAAGCGAATGGTGGACGCTTTATTTTGATGGAGCAGTAAATGTATCAGGAAATGGGATTGGAGCAGTCATAATTTCCCTAGATGGGAGGCAATATCCTTTTTCAGTAAGATTACACTTCGAGTGCTCTAATAACACGACTGAATATGAAGCTTGTATCATTGGTTTAGAGGCTGCTTTAGAGCTTAAAGTTAAGAAGCTTGAAGTCTTTGGTGATTCCATGTTGATCATTTGTCAAGTGAAAGGAGAATGGCAAACTAAAGATGAAAAATTGAAGCTTTACCAAAACTAACTTGTAAAGTTAGCCAGTGAGTTTGAGGTGGTCAAATTCACTCATATGAGTAGAGATAAAAATCAGTTCGTTGATGCTTTGGCAACTTTGGCTTCAATGGTACAAATTGTTACCAAAGAAAAGAACCCTGGTATAGTGATATCACGAAATTCATCCAACACCAAGAATACCCCCAAGAAGCTTCTAAGGCAGATAAAGAGACCTTAAGAAAGATGGACTTAAATTTCTATTTAGATGGTGAAATCCTATATAAGAGATCGTTTGATGGCACCTTACTCAAATGTCTGGATGAGAAAGAAATTGGGCAGGCTTTGAAAGAAGTTCATAAAGGAATTTGTTTCACCCACGCCAATGGTCATATGATGGCAAAGCAAATGCAAAGATTTGGATATTTTTGGTTGACCATGGAAAGGGAATGCGTGACAAATGTTAGGGAATGTCACAAGTGCCAAATTTATGGTGATAAGATAAATGCACCTCCAAAACCTTTATTCAATATGATCTCACCATGGCCATTTGAAATGTGGGGATTAGATGTCATAGGGCCAATTAACCCAAAGGCAAGTAATGGACATAGGTTCATCCTGGTGGTAATTGATTACTTTACTAAATGGGTTGGACAAATTCTTATGCCCATATGACGCAAAAGGTTGTCAAGAAATTCATTGAAAGGGACTTGATCTATCGCTATGGTCTGCCCGCAAGGCTGGTAACTGATAATGCTCAAAATTTCAATGGAAAGTTGATTGTTGAACTTTACTCTAAGTGGGAAGATTAAACACCTCAACTCCTCTCCTTATAGGCCAAAGATGAATGGGGCCATTGAAGCAACTAATAAGAACCTTAAGAAAATCATTCAAAAGATGGTTATCACTTATAAAGATTGGCATGAAATGCTCCCATGTGCTTTGCACGCGTATCACACTACTGTTAGAACTTCCATCGGGGCAACCCCGTATGCTTTAGTGTATGGAATGGAAGCAGTCACACCTTTAGAAGTGGAGATTCCATCACTAAGGGTCTTAAAGATGCGGAGTTAGAAGAATCAGAATGGGCAAATATAAGATTCAAACAATTAAACTTAATCGATGAAAAGAGACTAGCAGCTATTTGCCACCACTAGTTATACCAAAGTCGGATAGCAAAAGCTTACAACAAGAAGGTCCAGCCAAGGGTATTTAAAGAGGGAGATCTGGTATTGAAGAAGGTATCAATAGGAGAAGACCATAGTAAATGGGCACCCAACTATGAGGGACCATATGTGGTGAAAAAGGCTTTTTCGGGAGGAGCCTTAATCCTAACCAGCATGGATGGAGAAGATCTGCCTGGACCTGTAAACTCTGATGTTGTGAAGAAATATTATGCCTAATGTATTACTCACGACATCTAATGAAATTGAAATTTGGCTATGAATTCTCAGTGTTTCATCTCTTTTCTATTCTTGCATGATCTCACTTTCATTAAGAGTTTTGGCAAATCAAGTCTAGTACGAAAATGAATGCCAATTTGATTTTTCTTTAATAAATGTGTTCTGGGAATTCAAAGGATTTTATTGAAAAGTGATCTTATACCTTCAAAAAAACCACACAATAAAGTTAAGCTCTTAGCTACACCAAATAATCCAAAAAACAACAATAAATCATTTCGCATGGAAAAGCAAAGTCAACCGATCCCGGATGCACATTTTTGAAATGAGGAAAGGCCATCTTTGATATGCCTTCACAAAATCTAAATATCCATTGCAGTCCCTATTTGAGCTTAATAATTATTTCTTGATAATTAACATTGACTAGGATCACACCCTACTACTGGGGGGCAAGTGCAAAAAAAAAATCTACAAAACAGTCCTCAACGACAAGTGACGCCTGAACAAAGCTGGGGGGCATATCACGATAAAAGCCCAAACAAAATACTTGGGGGAATGTTAAGTCAACATGATATTAGTACCAAAAGACCTATGACCAAAGGCCCAAAATACTGGGGGGTATGTCAAGTCAACATGATGTTGGTACCAAAGACCTATGACCAAAGGCCCAAAATATTGGGGGCATGTTAAGTCAACATGATGACACTGTAAAAAAAAAAAGCAAATACTGAGGGGCATATCAAGATGAAAGCCTAAGCAAATACTGGGGGACATGCTAGGTCACTATGAAAATCAATCATGACGGGATAAATGGAGTTCTAAGAGTAAGCACTCGTGATCCTTAGTCTAGAAAACCCTCAAACACCTTTTGAGCCTACAAATATCCTTTTTTTCGTATCCACTAACCTAAGCCTACGTTACAAGCCTAATAAAGCTTTTTTTTATCAAATACGGGCAATCTGGATCGGTAGACAATGCTTTTCCATTTGAAACAATCCTTACAAATGCTTCACACGACCTGATCGAAGCCTTCCTTACATACAAGACTTGCAAGTATCATTTCATATTCTTGTCAAAGTCAACATAAAACCTAACAATGATATCACTTGAATTCTTTTGAGAACAAGTTTGTTAAACATACATCAAAATGGTTTTTTTGCTTGGAATGACTTTGAAATTCCAAAAGTTTTACGTGAAAACACCATCTTTGCAAATAACCAACCCTTTCCTACAAACACTTGAATCCTAAAATACTTAGGGCAATCTACAAATGCAATTGAAGCTGGCTCCATCATTTCTTTTCAAAGAATCTGGATCAAACTCAGGGGGGCATGTTGATATGAAAATCTATCATCTCCAGTGGTCAAAATCATGAAGTTGACTCCATAATTCTTTTCCAAAGAATCTGGATCAAACTCGAGGGGCATGTTGATATGGAAAATATATCATCTTTGGTGACCAAAATTTTAAATTGCGGCTCGAGTAAGCAGAAGCGAGAAGCCGTCAAAGTCGGAGATCCAAACCCCAGGAAAGGAAGGCCAAGAAGAAGAAAGGGGGACCTATATCTTTCAGGTAAGTATACATGCATCATCATGCATTGCATCCCCATTGAGAATCTAGGAAATGCTTTGGAGGGATCATAATTTATGAACCTTCATTCATCATTTTGTGTGCACGCTTTCAAGCTCTCACCTCTTTCATTTCCTTGAGCATGCTTTTCAGCTTTATCTTTTTCTTGATTTTGGGTGTCATCATACATTGCATCTGCCTAGGAATGCAAGAAATGTTTTGGAGGAATTGTAATTTACAAACCTCTACTCATCATTTTTGTGTGCGTCTTCGAGCCCTTACCACTTTCATTCCCCTAAGAGTGCTTGCGAGCCTTTTATCATAACAGAAAGAGTCTTTTTCAACTCTATCTCCTTTCTTATTTAAGTGTGCTTTCTATCCATCAACCAACTCAAATAGTGCGCTTCTTAAACATTCCCTTAACCATCATTTAGGATAGTGCGCTTCTTAGCCATTTCTTCCACTCGTCAATGGCGTTTTCCAACCCTCAACCATCAATTAAGATAATGCATTTTCCATCCTTATCCTCCTTGTTTTGGATGCGTTTCTTAGCCTTCAACTCAAATAATGCGCTTTCCAGCCCTCAACCATAGATCCTAGATAGCGAGCTTCCTAGCCCTATTTTTCATCCAATGAAATCTTCACCATTCACATGATTCACTGGGGTAGATCACCCATTACAACAATACCATCTTTGCATTCTTACCATCATCATCATCTTTCATCCTTTAAGTGTCCTCCTTAGGCCTCAATTCTTAGGTCATGCGCTTTCTAGCCCTATCCTATCATTCCCTTATGAATGCGCTTTATAACCCTCATTCATATTTCTGGATAAATCAACCATTTCTTGGTCTGGTAAATCCACATTTCTTTTCTTTACAACACTTATTATCTAAAGTCTTTTACAAGACTTTAGTCGTAAGCATTGTAAAGAGAGGCAACTGTCGTAATCCAATTTTTGGGTTACTCCCCAAAATAAAATAAAATGACAAAAATAAAATAAAAGGAGTCGACGTGGGTAGAAAAATCAATGTGGAAATTTTAGTTGTTTTCACGAGTCTAATCGTATCTCTTTGGTTCCAAAAATAGAGAAAAATACAGATTTACGGCAAAAATAATTTATCGTTGGATGAATCTGTGTAAAAACTAAGTTAAACAACATAATTATATTTTTTATGGGTTGATTCGATTTAATCGTCAACAAATTTAAAGTTTAATTATGATCGAGAATTAATTTAAGTTTCAATTGAAGGATTTAATTAAGTGCAAGGACTTAATTATATTTTAAATTGGTCAAATTAATTTTATTAAGGGCTTAGTCAATGAGAAATCAATTTCTTGAATTTAATTCGGGCTCAATTAATGATAATGAAATTTTCGGAGATCGATTTAAATTTTTTAGTCAATTATGCGAAATCAGGGGCCAAATTGAACGAATTGAAAATTTAACGGTCAATTGAGGGTTAAATCGCTCAAATCGAAAACCAAAGACCGAAATAAAAAGGCGTGCGCATTTAAGGTTGTTTTTGAAATTTTGACAGGGATACAATTGCATAAAATTAAAAGTTTGAAACTAATTGGGGTGCGATTGAACCAATCAAATATTGAAGGACCAAACGCCCTCTTCATTGGATTGGAACCTTTGGTTTTTCTAATGTTTTTCCTTATATGCAGTTGAAATTACAAGTTTAGAAACCAATAAAGTACTCAAGGTCAATTGGCATCACTTGAAACTTTGTTATGAAAGTTGGAAGGCAGAACTCACCACTTCTGTGGAGTTAGCTGAACCAATCTATGAAGAATGAGCATGCCACAAGTCAAGCCAATGACACAAAATAAAAGCACTTACTAGGAGGCAACCGACACAAAACAAAAATAAAATAAAATCAGATTTGCTTTTTTTCCTTATATTTTATTTTTCACATTTTATTTAATTTTTTTCATTCTCCTATATTCCTTTTCTTTTATTTCAATATTAAGGACAATGTTGTGCTTTAAGTGTGGGGGTATTGGGAAAATATTAGTTTTCTTATTTTAGTTTTCTTTATTCTTCCCTTTTAAAAAAAAATCTATGTTTGATCTTTTTAAAATCTTATTGGTTTATGAGAATATGAGTATTATGTATGAGAATTAAGTTTTCTTTGTTCTATGATTGATGAATATATAAATCGAATGAATGAGTGTGCATACAAGTTTTAATGTTTAATTGGTTTAGGAATTGACTTTAAAAATATGTCATGTTAACTTTATAGTGTTATACCAATGCAAACTTTCAAGTCTTAAACATTATATCTTCGATTATCCTTTCTTTCAATAATATGTATCTGTAGAACTCAAGATTACATTCGCATTACATTGAGGCATGAAGATGATAAAAGGCATTATGAATTTTAATCACTTGAGCAAAAAAGTCAACCTAAAGTATATTATCCTTAGTGAGCCCCTTCTAAACTTGTTTATCTTTTTTTTTTTTATCCATGTATAAGCCTTAATTTTTTTATATGTTTTCCTCTTTTCCCCTAGTCAAAGATTAGTAAAGCATATATTTGTGATGTCTCGTGGAATTATAGTTGGAAATTATGTAAAAAGAAACAAGAAGTGATGCTTGATTAAAAGATGGATAAAGTTGCCAAAGATGAAAAAGAAAAAATACAAACAAAAGAAAAACGAAAAGGAAAAAAAGAATCATAAAAGAGCTTTAAATCAAAAGAAGCTAAGCATTGGTGCTTAAAGATTTAAAATTGATGTGCTTTGATGGAATATCTTGTTTGAAATATCATTTCTCAGAATGCTCTACTTTCTTTGGTTTTAACCTTTTCTCTTACTCTCTTTTACCTCACCTTAACCTTAGCCCTATTACAACCGAAAAATAAGACCTTTTGATTCATGCATTGTTTGTAATATGTTAGTAATGGTGATGAGATTGAAGAGCAAGTGTATGGTAGAACATATTCATTGATTGAATTTCATAGATTTAAACACATAAGCCCTAAACACATGAGTGTTAGAGTGTATATCAATTAGAGGACCTATCATTTTGGCATGAGATAGAATTGATTTAAACCCCGACGAGTAATTGAGTTTTGAAGTTTGCATGTAAGCAAATTCATGAAGATATATATTCTTTATCCTTCTTAATTGTGTTCTTTTACAAGATGATAACTAAATTTTGTCAGCTTAAGGGAGGATTATTTTGTAAAATAGAAACTAGGGTTTCTAAGTGTATATAAAGAAGAGGAAAGGAGCCGGCCAAAAAAGGTAGAAAAAGAAGCAAAAAAAAAACACCCCAAAAAATCATGTTTTCTTCTATCTTTTTAATTAGTTGTTCAACAAACATGCAATGCTAAACTCTTTTTCTTGGTTGCAAAGACACAAAAACCTTTAGATTTCAAGAAATGTGAGATCTATTTTACCGTTTCTTTTTAGTTTATATGATGAATGTGTTTGTTTTTCTATGCTTATTTTCCCTATAATTGTTTATTTAATTTGCTTAAGTAGACTCTAAGTTATTATTGTAGACAATCTATTGCTAAGTTTTGACATTATAACCGGAGTTGTGGTATATGAACTTTTGAAGCAACTGAGTTAATAATTGTGGTGGATCTACATTACTAATCTTAGAGAGAATATTCAATCAAATCAAACATAGATTGCAGACAATTATATTTCTTGATTAATCAACTTATCTAGTTCTTAAGGTTGTCATTGGATTAAATTACTAGTGAGGACACTATGGTTGTTTAATGGTTAGGGTAAGTTATATAACAGATCCATTAACTAGCCAATTTTAAGAAGAGATAAATATTTAGAATATAAATTGATATTTTGTTTCCATTATCAGTTTTGATTTCTGTAGGTGGATGTTTACTTGTGATCAATGTTTGTTTATTAATAAATTTTGCTTTTATTTAATTTTCGCTTAGTATTATCTTTTATTTCCTTTAACCTAGACAACTTCCAACCCCCCAATTGTATAACATATAACACAAAAATATGAACTAAAATGTCCTTGTGGGATTGACCCCTCACTTACTTTATACTATCTTGTGTGATTTGTTTTAAACTAGGGTATTTAATTTGTACGACTGCAACATCACAACATAGAAGTATATATGATTGTAATAAATTACATGGGGAAAAAATATGTAATATGTTATAAAATGTGATGGATAAAAATAGATATAAGATAAATATAATTTATAGTTAATCACATAGATAGAACTCAATGTATGAGTTATTAGTAACTGCAATGGAAACAATCATGTAAACATTATGTTTGATTATTATGATGACAATAAAAAAGTTTGGAAATATGAACATTAAGAACAATAAAATAATGGATGTCTAAGATAGTAATCGGTGAATGGATAGTAGTATCATATGATGGGTATTCAACATTGTAGTGCTTTGATTTGACAAAATTACTAAAGCAAGTAACTATGAATGTTTCAAATATAATATGTTATATTATCATATTAATATGGGTGAAACTAGTTACCCGATAATGGATCTAGTGCTAAGTAATGAGTGGTGGAACTAGTTATCCAGTATATGACTAGTGCCTAATAATGGACTAATGGTATTGGTTGTCTAAACTACCATGCTATTGAATTTATTTTACAAAATGAGGTTTATGATTGAGCTATACACAAGTTGCAAATGATAAGTTTAATTTTTTTTTTTTATCAAAATTGATCTAATAAGTTGAACAATCATGAATATGATTTAATCCTCGTAGGATTGCATTGCAATGATGCAATCTAATGTATTGATATAATTTATCTATCAGGTTCTTTTCACACCAGATTCCATAAAAATATTTTCTATAACACTATCTTATGATATAAAATAAATTTTGTAATTTGTTGATGTTAAATGGATTGATATGTTATTGTAGAGTAGTGTGGATATGGAACAAGGTCTAGGATTATTGGAACTTGACTGTGGCCTTAAATGGATATATTGATAATTTGATATAGTCCAAGTATAAGAGAAATTATGTCAGAATTTCAGTAGAATGTATGTTAAATTATTGAAAAAGGGTGAAATTTATATCCTGAAGGTTATGGTTGTCATATAAAGTGATTGATGAATAAATTGGTTTGACCATCCATTAGTAAAAAAACAAAATATGGAATAAAATGGAAATAAGTTTGACTAGGTTATTGGTCGATGATTTAGGAATGAGTCTGCGATAAATTACAAGGTTAATGGAAATAAACATGAAAATAATATAAGAGGAAATCAACAAATTATATCAAAAGCATACATCAAAATTTGTTCATTTAAGAATATTGAAATATGCTTAAAAAAGGTGTGGAGGATAATTGGGTTGAAAAGTCAATGGAGTGTTTAGAGGAATTCATATTATTATTTGGATGAAATGAATTATATGATTGAAAAATCATACAAAAAATGATATTAGTTAAGAATCGAATAAATACTATGGAATAAAAAAATATGAAATATATCAAATATGTTGTGAATTATATAACGATGTGAATTAGACATGATTACATAAGCCATATTGATATAGATCAAAGGTGGTCGAAAGAGGAAAAATATCGTATGACTTATATGTGTTGAAGGAATAAATTGTGAAGTAAATTTAATCTGTTGCGAAATAATAATACTAATATAGACGAAATATATCCATGAAGTGAAAAGCGTTATGAAATATAGTGAATGCAAAAAGAAACGTTATATGAAAGTGTTTGTGTGTGACCAATCGATTTTAAAGGGAAGGAATGATTTGTATAGTGATGAGATAAATTAAGTTATGAATGAAACAAACATCATGATGTAAGGATGATAATGTGATAAATAAAAAGACCGGAAGAGACTTTATCTAAGATCGATGAGAAAAACATAATGTTGAGATTTGTTATAAGATTAACATTTTTAAGGAAAAATATATGAAATGAATTTTTACTATATAATGGTTAAAAAGTAGCAATTAAGATGTTGCAATGGTTTAATATGTTTTATTTTAAATTGTTATATATGTTGCAAGTAAACTACTTCAGGGATGATAAATTCTAAAAGTCATCAAGCTACCTAGTTTCTTGTAGAACTAACATTCGTATTTCCATATCAAAGAAAACAAATTATAAAATAGTGTAAAATATTAGGGGTTATAATAAATTGTGTAAGTTTATAAGATTGTTAAAATATTGATGAGACTTTCATTATATAAAGAAATTGCCCTAATTGTTAAAATATTGATGAAACTTTCATTATATAAGGAAATTGCCCTAATTTTTACATGTATGGTCTAAAGTTTTATCACACGAGAAAAATATGTGTTGTTCATTTATTTATAAAAAACCTTCCAAACTTGATGCATAAATTCCAGTTGAAGACATCACTTTTCTTGCTATATTAGATCTCTATTTTATTACTTAATAGTTTATTAAATATTCTAATTTGGTTTTTATTATTAGAGAATAGTATTGAGAGTATTTTAGGATATTTTGTAGGCTTTTAAAAAGGAAAAATACCATGTGAAAGAGAAAGGGGGAGATCATATCAAACATCTATCTTATCTCTTCCTTCTTCTCGTTAAAGTTTTCACGATGATACTAAGCAACTAAATTTTTATTTGGTCAAAGGAACAAGAAACCACAAAATCAATAGAAATGTGATTGTTTTATTTTTTAATTCATGCCTCGAGTGTTGTATGCTTATTTTTACCTATTTTTATGATTTTCTTGTTTAATTACTTGGAGGCTTACTATTTTATTATCTATTGTAATTTATTTCTAGGTTAGATATTGAATCCATAATTGTTTAATCTCTCTAATTGTGAGGCAACTACAAATTTAATGATTTGTTGTGTCAAAAATTAGTAAATTCGAAGAATATTTTTTACTAAATTAAACGCAACTACTTTTGTTTATGTTGTTTTACTTCATAGATCTCTCTAATGTTTAAGGTTGGGACTAAATTAGATTTTAACGTTTGTCTTGAGTTGTTTAGTAGTTAGAGTTAATTAGATTTTTTTTGTTTTCTAATTGCTAGAAGTAATAAGAGATTGGAAAATAGTTCTAATACTAAATACTTAAAGTGTGAATTGATATATATATGCATAAATAAAACGTTGTAAAAGACCTAATAATGGATGTCAACGTAGACCAAGATTTTATCAATTACAGTTTTATTATATGTCAATTGAATATTTCATCAAAGAGTTAAAGTAGACCCAACAATTAATCTGTTTGTTGCAGAAAGCAAGTAACTTGTCTTTAATAGATTTATCAATTATTCCACATAAACCTACTTGTGAAGCTGTCTATAATTTTATATCACTTCATATTAGTAAGTAACTTTTTAATCTCTCAGATTTATTAAAGCAAGTAACTTTAATTTATTACTTCATATTAGTATTAAACACAAAAAAATTATCTTAAAATTATTTTTTTAACATACTTAATAAAAGTTATGTTCAAGTTAATTACTTTGGCCAAATATATAGCATTATAGAAAAAACTCACTCATAGCATATTTAAAAAAAATACTTGCAGCGAAGCGCATAGCAAGTGGCCCGTAATAATTGAAGTGATAAGTAACATCTTCTATCTCAACAAGGTTTTTTCAAGGCTTATCAGTTTCTATAATTTTGAAAACTAATTAAGTAGTTGTTTTATTTTGAAAACTAATTTTTTAATCCCTTACATAGTATTGATTCTATGTAATTTAATGTTATTTTATTCTAAAAAGATTATATTTTATAATAAATCTTTTTATTTTTTATTTTCAAAACAAAAAAAATGGGAAAAATAAAAGGGACTAAATAATAAGTCTTAAAAATAAAAAGGAATGATTAATTTATCCATAAAAAATAGAAAGACTAATGTATATTTTACTTGATATATGAGTGATGACAACTAGCATAGATCGTTATACATCTTACTGATTATTATTCTAAATGCATGTGTAGGTATGGGAGGTTTCCACTAATATCTTACAAGTAGGTGTGATTTTTTTTTATAGAAAATTTATGGTATTTTTGAAAGAAAATGAAAAAAACTACAAAGTGTCGCCTTTGTATGCATTGGCATTCCAAACCCTGACTGAATCTAGTCAATGATTTAATTGATTATTTATGATATTTTTTTTATTTTTTATTGCAAAACACGTTTCGCTAGATGATTGAAACTAAACTAGTTTCTAGCTACATTGAGAAATTACTATTTTTTTTAATTCCTGGTTAGTTATAGCTAGTCTAATCAATACCTTAACTATTTAGTAGATGATCCAGTAGTAAAATCTTGAAACTAAATTATTTGATTCCCCTGGAGTTTTAACTTTGAGGTCTGTGGTTATTAATATAATGATCATTAAAAATTTACGTAGTCATTAACTTCAGGGCCCGTAAGATTAATCGAGATGAATGTCAGCTGACTCGAGCACCAACATTAATAAGAAAATAATATTTGGACCACTATATAAGTTTACATCATCAATGTCATTTAAAATGAAGTAGATTTAGGGTTAATTCAATGTCTAAAAATCTAAAAATAAAAAATAAATAAGAAAAAAAAATTAAGAATACAACCTTATAATATTGTTCTGGGTCTACCATTAAAAAATAAATAAATATCAAGACTACAACATATCTTCAATATTTTAAGTCTAATTTTATTTTAAAAAGAATTATAAGTGAAATTAATTTGTTAAGGTGGTTTGTTCGTAACCGTATTTGCGTGGTACAATCGACCAGAAAATGCAACATCACATTTATTGGTATTTGTTGGGCTGGTATTTCTGATGGAATAATTGAAGGGTAACAAACAGACAGCTTGCTCGCATTTTTTATGTCCGCTTTCCTACCGCTCCTTTTTTCTTTTTTATTTCATCTATACCACCTTTATTTATTTTTAATAATTACTTCCAGTTTTAACATGTAACTATGAGTATGGTTGAAGTTGTTTTTTAAAATATTTTTTTTATTCAAAAATATATTAAAATAATATTTTTTATTTTTAAAAATAATTTTTGATACCAACAAATAAAAATAATCTAAAAAAAAAATCATTTGTTTCAAAAATATTTTTGAAACATAATGTCAAACACCCTCTGTACCGTAATAACATATAAATATTGTTAGTTTTTCAGTGCCCTGATGTGTTCAAAAAACAAAAACTTTTCAAAATCTAATTATCTAAAAACTTTTAATGTCAATCTATTTGGTTTTCTTTTTAAATTTGATCAATATTGCTTTTAAAAGTGGTTTTCGTTCAAAAATATGTCAAAATAATATATTTTTTATTTTTGTAAAATAATTTTTTATAACAGCACATGAAAAAAATCTAAAAATACTATTTTTTTAATTTAAAATAAAAAATAAATAAATATTTCAAAAACGTTTTTGAAATGCAATGCCAAACATCTCCTAAATAAACGACATAGATCCTTTTTTGAAACTTTTTTTTCTGTTTAAGAGTATAGTTGAGAATGTTTTTCAAAATGTTTTTCTCTTCATAAAAATATTAAAATAATATTTTTTATTTTATAAAAATAACTTTTTTTGATATTAACACTTAAAAATAATCTAAAATAACTAAAAAAATTAAACAATATTAAAATAATATTTTTTATTTTATAATTAAATTATTTTAATATGTTTATATTAAAAAAAAATTAAAAAATAAAAAATATTATTTTAACATATTTATAAAGAAAAAAAATTCAAAAATAATATCGGCAAAACTGTTACAATCACCCATTCTGAATAGCTGGATTGCAAGATAGGTGGGCCATGTAAAAGAGATGACCATGTAAAAGCACATGGTCGTGTTAGAAGGAGCTGAGAACACGTCCATCTGCGTGCGCTCATTAGCGTCCTATTTTGCGGAAACCGTTGAGCCAGATCAGGGTCGACAGAGGCTGTGGTCGACAGAGGCTGTGGCGTGTTGACATTTATTGTTTTAATGAGTTCTACTAACCAGAGGTTGTTAGAGAAATAAATGGAGAAATTAATTCGTTCACCGCTTTTCACTAGATATGTAAATACGATGCCCGAATATTAATGGTAGGGTGCCGATAAGGCTACATCATACATGTATTGATGTAAATTATCAATTAGACTTTGTTTTTTCTAATTCATTTAATGCTTATTGCGTGCTTATTTGGGAGTGCTTGATGCTATTTTTAAAAATATTTTTCGTTTAGAAATGCATTAAAATAATATTTTTTATTTAAAAAAATTATTTTTGACATCAACACATAAAAATAATTTAAAAATATCAAAAAAAATAATTTAAAATAAAAAATAATTTTTTTTTCAAAAATATTTTTAAAATGCAAAAACAAACCCGCGTTTGGTATTGTATTGCAGCGTGTGTTTATAATATCAAGCTCACCATGTAAAGTGGTGCGATAAGTAAGGAATAATGGAAAATGATCTCTAAGAAACGTGATGTGATAACAAAGAGTTTGAGATCTGTATAGTGGGTTTTGAGTTTGAGTCAGGACATGTACCTCTTTTAAGAGTCTGAAATAGTCAGGGTTTTACTTGCTCACCTAGACCCACAAATATACGATTTTTGGGAATGAAATTTTCTTGAATAAAAAAAAAACAATAATGGAGACTGACTTTGTAAATACTATTGGTGGAGCGATTGGTGCTTGTCATTAGTTCATGATACATACATACATATATATATATATATATATATATATATATATATATATATATATATATATATGAGGTGTGTCACCTATATAGAGAATTTATATATGCACTAGTGAGCAATGCATGACTCCACAACTCAAAAAATCTGTTAAGGTTATGTCTAAGACAATATTTGACATCTTAAGATAAGTCAAGATTGATTCTTGATTGAGTGAGGGAATTTAAGAAAATCATGAAGCCTAATATAATACCAACTCAAACTTGAAGAATGAAACACAAACAATTTAAGTCCCAAAAGATATATGTTAAAGTATGAAATTGGAAAAAAAAACTCTTTTTTTTTCAAAGTTAATCCAGCAAAATACAATAAATAAAAAAGACTTGAGTACTAGGGTAAGTTTGAAATTTCACAAAATAATGCTATAAAAAGTAGATAAAAAAACAACAAAGCTTAATCACTAATATTATAAATGTTTAATTATAAAATAATAAGCTTATAAAAGACAAAACAAACAAACAAACAAACAAACCTATATAAAACTTCTAAACCTGGGCTAGTGTCTCAAACTTATAACTAATAAAATCTTATATCTAGACTGAATGAAAAATCTCAATTCTCAACCAATTTAATATTAAAGAAAAAATTAGAAGGAAAAAAAATTCTCAACCTTCTACACCAGGTCAATATCTCAAACTTGTAACAAATAAAATCCTAAACTCTGTCTAAATCAAGAAGTTCAGTACTTAACAAATTTAATATTGAAAGAAGAAAATAGAAAAAAAAACAATAAAAAAAATTGTAAACCAAAACTCAACAAAGAATGACAAATAAAATACTTGAGATAACTCAAGTCATTTTCAAACTCAACAAACATTTATAAAAAAAAAGAAATTATATAAAAATAATCTATTGAATAAATATAAAACTACAAGATTAAGAAGAAGAAAAAAGCTTAATGAAAGGGAAAAAAAACTCAAATAAACCTTTTAAACATCAACTAATCTCTAAAACTCAAATGTCATGAAATTTTAGACTCAACTAAATCAAGTGGCTCAATTCTAAACTAATCTAATATGGAAGAATGAATATATATATATTATGTGTGTGTGTGTGTAGATAATAACAATCAAAAAAATAAGAATAAAATTTTGAAAGATAAATAAATTAAATGGGGTAAGATTAAAAAGAATTATAATTTTATAAATTATTAAAAAATTCAAATGTTGAAGGATGAAGTCTAAAAAAAATCAATAAAAAATGAAACATGAAAAGATCATAGATAAAGTAGGTCATTTTAAAAATCAATGTAAAATTATATAAAAAGAAAATAAATAAAAACACTAAGTCTCAAATTGAATAAAGTAATGAAACTTGAAAACAAAAGGTCTAAATAAGAAGGGGACAAGCAAACCCAAGTGAATCTTCAAAGTTTATGATAATCTCTTAAACTCATAGACCATGAAATTCTAGATCCAAGCTCAATCAGGAGTCTTAATTCTCAACTAATTTAGTGTTAAAAAACTGAATAATTTTACTATTTTTAAATATAAAAGACCAATAAACCCTAGTTTGATAGATAATTTTTTTTAGAGTTAAATTAGTAACTTTATTTGACAAAAAAATGGACTAACTAGCCCAGTATAATTATTAGAATTTTATTATACAAAACAGTTGGCTAACTAGCCTATATAATTTGCAAAAGACAATTATATCATTATAAAAAAAATCACCTTGCTATTAATACCTAGTTCAAAAAGCTTACAATTGTCAACTTGTCATTAATCAAGGTGACTATTGGACAAGAACACAATCAAAGTCTTACATATTAAAAATAAACAAACAAATAAACAAAACTTCAATATCTAACTGAGTACATTGTAAATTATAACCTATAATTTCAAGAAACTAATTAATTAATTTCTCTTGTTTTATAAACTAATTTTATTGTTTAATAATAGTTTTTATTAAATTATCTAGATTTCATTTAAATCTATTAAATAAATAAATTCATATCGATTTTTTTTTTAATATTTTAGAAAATATGATTCTAACTATAGTGCATGTACAATTGACTAGCTAAATTTAAATTAAATCACGTGTAGCTTTACTTGAACAATCTATTTTTCTTTAAGATAGTCGTACAAAATCTAATTGTACAGGTGTGCATTCCAATAAATGTTATTTTGCTAGATGGCATCTTCTTATTAATCAAGGTCGCTATTGGACAACATACACAATTAATGCTTTACATATTAAAAATAAATAAAACTTTCACCTCTAGTTAAAATACATTGTAAATTATAACCTATAATTTAAAAAAAACTAATTAATTAATTTCTCTTGTTTTACAAATTATTTTGTAATCACTTATCATCGTTAATCATTCTTGATTTTATATTAATTTGTTTGAAAACATTATCTACTTTTCTCATCAATCTTTCCATAATATCTATTTATTTTTTTTCCTTTTTTATTAAAAATAAAATAGAAAAGAACATAAAATAGATTTGTTTAAGATGTGGGCTGCTTTTGTTTTTTCAAAACTAAAAGGATTAATTTATAATTATTCAGCTCAACTGTGATTGAAAAAAAGTATTACTCATCGATAATAATAACGCTAGAGAAAATCTTGCTCATCGCCTATATATACACAGGCACGACTTCCATACGAGTAAGGAAACAAAAAGAAGTAGTAGCAGTCAAGTGATGGCTTCTCGACCTGGAATTCTCACAGACTGGCCATGGAAGCCTCTTGGAAGCTTTAAGGTCTTATGGGAATCCTTCCCACCCCTCTCTCCCTCTCCTTTTTCTTCTAGTTATCTGATAACATGCGTAGAGTAATTCATTTTCGTGCAGACAACGTTAGTACGTACGTATATCTCAGCCGGAAAACAATAATATTAACTATCTTTGTTCTGTTTCTGGTGCTAAATCTTGCAGCACGTAATATTGGTTCCTTGGGTCGTCCACAACATCTACTCCTTCATGGTTAAAGATGAAAAAGATCTCTCAGGCTTTCTCATATTCCCAGTTCTGCTGTGGAGAGCGCTTCACAACCAGCTATGGATCAGTCTTTCCCGTTATAGAACAGCCAAGGGAAATAACAGGATTATTGACAGAGGCATTGAGTTTGACCAAGTTGATAGAGAAAGCAGCTGGTATTTGTATAATCGAATATCAAATAATTTCATGCATTAATCTCCAGTACTCTAGTAGTGCTTGCGGGTTTTTTTGATACCTGAGGATTTTCTGGTTGGATATTATCTGCAGGGATGACCAAATACTGTTCAATGGAATTTTAATGTACGTTGGCAGCAAAACAATTCCAGGAGCTAGCCATCTTCCCATGTGGAGGCTAGATGGTGTAATTCTAACAGCTCTGATTCATATGGGTCCGGTGGAGTTTCTGTATTATTGGCTACATCGACTTCTTCATCACCACTATCTCTACTCTCGCTACCATTCCCATCACCATTCCTCCATTGTCACAGAGCCCATTACTTGTAAGTCCTGCACCCCTGCTATGAACAGCAATAATATTATAGAAAACACAAGGTTTAACAAGTTTTAATCTGAGCGTTAAATTTATCGTTTTGTTTTCTGAAAAATAATATATAATGAAGTCTGTCTAGGTTGTAAAATATTTAAATACACTAAAAAAAAACCCATATATTTAAGATCTGAAAATACAAGTGAAATTAAAATAGAAAATTTTTGTTTTTTGTTTTTTTAAATATTTTGTTATTAGCATTTTAAAATGATGCAAAAACACTGAAGTTATTTTGGAAATCTGCATCGCAGCTGTGATTCATCCATTCGCCGAGCACATATCCTACTTCGCGCTATTTGCAATCCCAATGATAACGACTATTACGACGGGGACAGCCTCTGCAACATGCATAGCTGGTTATCTGACTTACATCGACTTCATGAACAACATGGGTCACTGCAACTTTGAACTCATTCCTAAATGGCTCTTCACCATTTTCCCCCCTCTCAAGTACCTCATGTACACCCCATCGTAAGTCTCGGTCGATGAATCTTGTTTTGCAATTTCAATTATTAATTCTTTTTTCTTTTTGTATATGGGATTTCCTCGAAACCTGCGAGCAAAACAACATCTGATTATATACATGCAACGAGAAAGATCGTCTGTTTCGCGTGATTTAACATTTGAAACAGCTGCAAGTTCCGCTCTCTTCACGAAAGCCAGTTTACAGGTAGTCACCCACTCCATGATGGACTGATTAACATTTGATGTGGCTGCAGGTTCCACTCTCTTCACCACACTCAATTCAGAACCAATTACTCACTATTCATGCCTATCTATGATTACATCTATGGAACAATGGACACGTCCTCTGATACCCTCTATGAAAACTCGCTCAGGAGACCCGAGGAAGCCCCTGATGTAGTGCATTTAACTCATCTTACCACGCCAGATTCCATCTATCATTTACGGCTAGGACTTGCCCACATGGCTTCCACCCCTCAAAAATCGAAATGGTATCTCTGGTTAATGTGGCCGGTGACCATGTGGACCATGATGTTAACCTGGATTTATGGACGCACTTTTGTTGTTGAGAGGAATCGCTTTCAAAAACTCAGATTACAGACATGGACCATACCAAAATACAATGTTCAAGTGAGAAGGATATTTAGTCTGTCATGGATCAACCAATTGCGTCCGGTTTAATTTTGTCTCGCTAATGCTCGCGTCTACTTTCTTGCAGTACAACTTGCAATGGCAGAAGGTATCCATAAATGCCTTGATTGAAGAAGCTGTTCTTGAAGCTGAGGAAAAAGGTGTTAAAGTGTTAAGTCTCGGTCTCTTGAACCAGGCAAGTGCTTCACGGTTGAATTGTAATACGTTCTGGGAAAATAAGATTATAGTGGTGGTGACCTGAGAAGGGCCAGTGCTCGATGTAACATTGCAGAGTTTATTGCCCCTCCTCCTTAAATCCTTCGCCATTAACAATAACTAGGAAGGAAATAAATTTTGCAGGGAGAGGATCTTAACAGGTATGGTGAACTTTACGTGCAAAAGTATCCCAGGCTCAAAACGAAGGTGGTGGATGGAAGCAGCCTAGCCGTTGCTGCCGTGCTGAATAGCATACCTAAATCGGCAACACAAGTGCTTCACAGAGGCAATATCTCAAAGGTTGCCTCTGCTGCTGTTTTAAATCTCTGCCAAAGAGGAATACAGGTACTATTGACGCTGTCTCCTAGGCCAATTGGAGCCATAGGTTGTCACGTGCTTCAATTTGACAGTAATTTATTTAAAATTGATTGTGTAGGCAGGCGCATTTAATTTACGGTCATGTTTTCTTTCCTAGTTATTATGATGATTTGCACTGGTTTCTAGGTAGCTGTTCCATCCGAGGATGATTACAAGAAGCTTAAGAAATCCTTCGGCATCAGATCTGATCGCAATAATCTGATTCTTTCAAAGAGTTATTCAATAAAGGTACGGTATACCCACAACCATGGAACTAGAGATCTTTTTCTGTAAAAGAACATCAACAAAGTAAATAAATTAAATTGAAGCATGCTGATAGTTTCATAATAAACTTTGTGTAGACGTGGTTAGTTGGGGATGGATTGAAAGAAGAAGACCAGAAGAAGGCAGCAGAGGGAACATTATTCATTCCCTTCTCGCAAATTCCCCCAAAGAAATTGCGCAGGGACTGCTTCTATCACAGCATACCAGCAATGGCAGCCCCTGCATCTCTTGAAAATGTGGATTCTTGTGAGGTGATTAATTGCTCAACTTTAAAGTATTATTATTTGCGTTATTATTATTATTATTATAAGAAAGACAATTGATTTGTATGATGGCAGAATTGGTTGCCAAGAAGAGTGATGAGTGCATGGCGAGTGGCTGGAATAGTGCATGCCTTGGAGGGATGGGATGAGCATGAGTGCGGGTATACCATGTCTGACATTGACAAAGTTTGGCAAGCAAGTATCCAGCATGGTTTCAAACCTCTGGCCGTCGCGACCCATTCAAAATTCTGATGGATAGTTAATTAGCTGCCTTTTGTTGCTAGCCATGCCCTAATTATTATAATTACGCTGGAAAGGATTGGAATATTGTGCATCACCTCCATGAGATTGGGATACTATATTTACGCCTTAATTAGTATTATGCTATTTCACTATGCAATAGATAAATAATAAGTGATGGATAAATACGATGGCTTTCTTCTCTGCTGTTATCAAACCTTATTTGTAACTGTTTATATATATTTCTAAACTTAATTGTAATTTATTTTTAAAATAATATAAATTAAATGTTAACCCCAATAGATGATTTTGTTGATTTAAAGAAAAATGACATTAACCCCTAATATTAGATAATATTGTCATTTTTTTTTTAATTTCGATAACATCCAAGGTTAACCTAAAGCACATACAATTGGGTTTATAAAGCACATACAATTGGGTATCTAATTTTGTTCAGGATTCTAGTTTAGTTCCTCCATGCTTATAAATCCCTTTTAGCTTGTGTGTTCCCAAGTTTCTGGTTCCTTTTCATTTATTTTTTTTTTAAAAGAAAATTGGGTGTAAAATTTCAATAACCATGTCCTTCATAGCATTCAGAAAAACATAATAGACAACAAAATATGACATGGGGGCTTGCAAATAAACCTGCTCCCTTCAATGTTTGCATGCAAATAGAAATATGTAGTGCGAGAAACCTGTCATGTAAACCAAATTGCTATCTTTGCCAAACTTGAAAAGTTGTGGTTTAAGGCTGTAGTGTTTAGGTTTTGGAATCAAACTTCTGCACTTAGACATAGAGGAAAAACACTAGATTTTATTGATACTTCCTCTTGAACAACCATACCACTTAAAGGATAAATTGCAAACCACTACTGTTCTTTGTCACCACCTGCATGGTACTGCTTGCTTCGATAAATAATTTCACTTCAATTGTATTTACTATTCTGTTTGTCCTCATAGTTGTTATGGAGAGATAGATAGGATGCCAACTAGTTACTTTGGTATTAATCAAATAAAGAAGAGGGCTGGTTGTCGATCATTAATTCTCGTTTTAAACATCATTTAACTTGCATTCAAAAGGATATTGAGCCATGCTAGCAAGTACCAGAAGATGTGAAGAAGATGATTTTGAGTGTTTTTGTGAAAAATCAAGAAGCATTGGAGAAGAAAAGAAAAGTTTTCAGTATATTAAAAGAGACAAAGATACAGATAAAGGGAATGAAATTACCTCAATTGAGAAGAGATATCAGCAACCGGAAGTGGAAGTACTCAAACAACCATAAATCAGCTGCTAAAAAAGGATCTTAGAGAAGAAGCATGTCGACAAATTGCAAGGTTTTTTATACTCTAGTGCGATTCAGTTTAATTGTGTGATAAACCCTAAATTTGTTAAAACGCTTGAATTAGTTGCAAAACATGGGCCAGGTTTTAGGCCATCTTACCATGATATTAGAGAGAAGTATTTAAAGCAAGAAGTGGATAACACAATGAAATTGCTTGAAGAGTACAATTTTGAATGGAAAAAAACAAGTTGCTCAATAATATTTTATGGATGGATTGATAAGAAAAGACATTCTATTTGCAACTTTTTGGTTAATAGTCCTAAAGGAACAAATTTTTTTTTATCATATGTAGACACCTCTAATATATCCAAGACTGTTGATAAAGTATTTAAGATGTTAGATGCTATTGTGGATAAGATTGGAGAGGAAAATATGGTGCAAGTAATTACTTATAATGATGTGAATTATAAGGCAACGAGGCAATTATTGATGGAAAAAAGATTGTTTTGGACACCATGCGTTGCTCATTGTATTGATTAGATAGTGGAAGATTTTGAGAAGAAACTAGAGATCCATCAAGTAACTATTGTTAAGGGGAGGATAATCACCGTACATATATTCAAGAACTACTCTCATTTCCATGCAAAAACACTTTACAAAATGAAAAAGATTTGATCAGGTTTGCTGCCACTTGATTTGCTATTGCATACTTGACTCTTGGATGTTTGAACGATTGCAAGATTCAATTGATGACAATGTTTACTTCCATACAATAGAGGTCATGTAGGTTTTCAAAAATTGAAGAAGGGAAGTGGATTTAAAGTTGTGTTTTGGACACCAAGTTTTAGCATAATGTAATATATGTATTAAGGCAACATATCCTCTGATTAAAGTTCTTTGATTAGTTGATTTAGATGAGACATTAGTCATGAGTTTTATATATAAAGCAATGTATCAAGCGAAAAAGAAGGTACAAATTATCTATCTTGCTAATTATTTATTTAATAGAATAAGTTGATGCATAATAGTTATTTTACTTTTATATTATGCTATTTAATGTTGATGTTAATATTCATGTATTTTTATTTTGTTTTGTAGTTATATACCTATATGGAATATTATTGATGCAAGATGGAAACTTCAACTTCACAGACCTTTACATGAAACAACTTATTATTTGGATCCTCATTATCATTATAATCCTAATTTTAAAGTTAATGCCAACATTAAAATTGAATTATATCAATGCTTAAAAAGGATGGTGCCTAATGCATTTGAAAGGTGTAAAATTGATTTACAACTTGATTCATTCAATGATGCAAATGAGTTGTTTGGTATTGAGGCTTCCAAAACAGTAAGGGATAAAAAAAAAACTCCAGCTAAATGGTGGGATTTTTATGGGGATGATTGTCTAGAGCAACAAAATTTTGCAATTCAAGCTCTACGCTTGACTTGTAGTTCATCTGGATGTGAGCATAACTAGAGTGCATCTAAGATGGTAAGTTTTTTTTTTTTTAAATTAATGTTTTGATATTTGATAAGAATCTTATATATTTATCAGTTTGAATTGTTTTCATAGGTTCATATGAAATGAAAAAATCGTCTGCAACAAAAAAAAATATGACTTGGTATTTGTGATGTGTAATTTGAAATTGAATGATAATCAAGTCAAAAAACAAGTTAATGATTTTGATGAAGGTTTTTAGATAATCTCTTATCTGATGATGATTGGATCACTGAAGGAGAGAACACAATGGTTCATGGAACATTGATTTACTTGGTGTTATTGATAGTGCAACACGAAGAAAAAATGGAAAAGAAGATGAAAATGATGAAAAAACTTTTAATGATGTTGAAGTGAGTACTCATGGTATTGAAAATGATTTGAGATTCATAATGATGTCAATCCAGATAATTCAACGAGTTTGGAGTTGAGTATTACTACTAATGTTGGAGTTGGAGCTAGTAGTAGCAATAATATTTACAACATCAATGCTGGTACTAGTAGTAGTAGTAATAATAATCCTTTTCGATAGTAATGATTTTGATGAATGTTTTAGAAATAACGAGGAAAATGAAGGCAACGAGACTGATTTTAGTTTACATGGCATGTCAACAGAGTATGTGTTTTAAATTTGTTAGTTTTTTATCTAATGAAATTTTATGGACAAAATTATTTTGTATTGTATTTTTAAGTTATTTTAAATCATGTATGAACCTTAATTAATGAAGTTTTATGAACATAATTGTTTTGTATTGTATTTTTAAGTTATTTTAAATCATGTATGAACCTTAATTAATGAAGTTTTATGAACATAATTGTTTTGTATTGTATTTTTAAGTTATTTTAAATCATGTATGAACCTTAATTAATGAAGTTTTATGGACATAATTGTATTGTATTTTTAAATATTTTACTTATAATTTTATGATTTTACGATTCAAGTTTATTATATATTTCCATGTCATGTTAAAAAAGTAATTTTGACAACCTTGAATATAATATTCTTTTATAGTAGTAGCAGTAATAAAAACTCGATATGAGCAACTCCAATGAGAGAGCTAAGAGAAAAGCCAAAGGAAAAAATGACAAATTGTAGCCTTTATTCTTCATTTTCATAGCTCGGGAAAAACTATATTGAAGAGCTAAAATAACATTTCTAAGTTGAAGAACTATTCCTACATGCTTGATCAAAAGAGCAAAAAATTGTTTAATATATTTCTATGCAAAATTATGGTCTTGATTGTACTTGTATTAGTTGTTTATTATTAATAAATAGTTATATCAATATTATATATATTACAATAGAATTAGCTACTCTAAATGATTTTTTTTTCATTGGAGTGCAAATATAAAAAAATGTTATATTATCTATAAAGCTAAATCAAGTCATGGTTTTACTGTACATTAATGTAGCTCTAGACTCAGATATGGATTGTAATAGTAAAATTACTATTTATTTAATGTTGTAAAGAAAATAGCATGCGTAAGGATGTAGCTCAAGTGGCAAACTTCACGCTTTGAATGCTAGAGGTGTAGGGTTTGGTCTCCTGCATCTCCACCGGTTTATATTTAATTTTTTTGGAGGAATTTTGAGTTTTTTCTAATATTAAAAATCAAGATGCGAGATTTGACCGTTGGGAAGCCAAGTAACAATTATGCTTATTTGTATTTATAATTAAACATATATCTTACTTAAATAACTAAAATATCCTAATTTAATCATAATATTTATTAAGAAAACCTGTAAATAATTTTTTTGGAGTTTCTATATACTCTGTAAAATGCCAAGATTATGGACTGATAGTATTAAATATTATACGTAATTAACCTTAAAATGATATTTTAAACTAAAATATAGATTGAATATAAAATATTAGGGTACAATTAATAAATAATATATGTTTTTAAGTGTTATTTTTATTAATAATATTTAGTGAATATATATAATTAAAAACAACTATAAAAGTTGAAATCAATCGAAAGATAACAATTCAATTTTATATTTTTAGTATTAGAAAATTTTAATGAATATATAATTTTTATTTATTTAAATGAGTATTTTTTAAATAAATCTATTAATATAAAGCTAAATCAGCTCATAGTTATATTATAGTATTAGAGAGAGATTCACTATGGATTATAATATTACTACAAAAGATAAAACAAAACAGGTTTTTGAACAGTGTTTTTAACTATTCATCCACACTCAGTGATGCGAACCTTGTGATCACGCAACCCACAACCAAGAATGACATTTGATCCCGGAAAGCCGAAATAGATTTGATAGGAGTGTGACACAATAGAAACCTGCCCCAATGCACCAGCACTATTGGAATGAGTAGATGACGCCACGAAGTCAGTTAATCTTCGATAAATCGAATTTAGTTTGTTCAAGAACTAAAGAATGCAAGAATCACTCTCACATGTAAAACTAAAAAATTTAGAAGTAATATTCATCAATTGCTGCCAAAATTTAGCTTACATGAGTTTAAATAGTTCTTGAAAAAGTAACCCTAATGGACCCCTTATATGAACTTAAATGAGATCCACTTAAAACTGACCCAAAACCCGAAATTGGAAAGCCCATGACTTAAACCAAACAAGCCTTGGATTCTAGATGAAAACAAAGTCTTAATTAAGCCCAAACAAGCCTTGGGCTATAGGTAATAAGATTAAATAAAGCCCATAAGGCTTATTTATAGCTTTCCATCCAGCCCATTAATCGCATGTTTCCAAGTTGTAGTGGGATTCTTTTGGCTCCTTAGCTGTCCTCATTTCATAGATTAAATAAAGTTGTATTGGATCCCTCCTACATATAGATAAGATGTACTAAGGTCTACTCTTAATACTTCAATGGTCCTTGCAATTCTCACTTGGTTGAAACCTTCAAAACCCCGAATCACGCCCCTGGAGATGTAATGGGTTTTTGCTAGTGTTTCTAAGTCGATTCGCATCACTCAGATACAATGTGGATTGGAATAGTGAAATTACATAATAATATAAGTAACATTTGTATACTACGATTCAACAAAGAAGTCGCTTTGGCCGAATGGCTAAGGCGTGTACCTGCTAAGTACACTAGAATTCAAATCTCTCAAGCGACGAAAATAGTTTTGGATTTTTAATATTATATTATCAATATATTTTTATTTAGTATTATTTGTATACTAAGTTGAACAACGAAGATGCTTTGGTCGAGTGGTTAAGGTGTGTGCCGGTTAAGTATACGGGAGTTCGAATCCTCGGGCATTCGATTTTGGATTTAAACAGTGAAATTTGATATTTATTATTTTTTCTCTTTATTTTTTAAAATTATTTTTTTTTGTCATTTATTGAGTTTTTTATTTTTTTTTGTTAATATTGTTAGGTGCTAAAATTTCTAATTATTATAGATAAGACATTCAAAATAATAATAATGATTATTTGTAATATCCTTTTCTTATAAATATGTGAGACTAATTATATATTTTGATATTTATTTAATACTAGCATATATATATATATATATATATATATATATGACCTATTTATTATTCTCAAAAAATAATAATTTATTATTAGTATTCTAAAATATTTTTAATATAATAATATGAGGAATAAATCTTTAAAAATAAAAAATAATAATTTTTTTAGTCAATTTGATCAATTGCAGTTTTCTATCTACCAATTAAATTATTACCAAAGTAGTTAAAACAAAGCCGACAATCAAATTGTTTGCTGCATAAAACAAATCATTTATCTGTGCTACAATTCAACAATTGTAATTTTACTATTTGCTAATAAAAAAATTCATGTAACAAATAAAACATGTTCAATAATCAATCAGTATATTACACAGACCCAACTCTTATATATATAAAAAAAGAAAAAAAAGAGAAAAAAAAGGGAAAGGGACGCTGCCAGCCTGCAACCACGTATACTGCTCGTCTGCAACCACGTTGAGGGACAGATGAACGTGTTGGACTACTGGCTATCTAGCCAGTTCTTGTGACTTTAATAAGGCAGCCGCAGTCGTTGAGTACTTATTTCTAAATTTAATGGTCGGGATCTATTTACTAGCCTCCTCGCTAGCTGTTTGTGCATGGAACACTAATCAATTTTCTGCACGTTAGAAAGTAACGAAGATATTTTACATGGATGTAGCATATCCATTGAGTACTCTTTTGGCTGTCCATACAATTAATGCAAAAACATAATCTTTGCCCACGCACTGAGCTGAATATTTTTTCATGTAGACAATTAATTATTTTTTATATGCTGTAATTAATTTTTTTAATATTTAATTAATAAAATTGTAATAGATAAAATCTGTTAAAATGAGTTTTTTTTCCGCCTAAAAGATAAAGTGTAATCGAAACGCAGGAGAAGTAATTCGTATATTTTTTAATCTTTTTAGACCTCGTGAAAATGAGCAGAGAATTACTTAGTCTAGAAATATTATATTTTAATATAATTGATGTACTAATGTATCTTAATAATAATACATGACCTGGTATAACATTGTTTATGAATTTGCAAACAATATATTGTTCTTCTCCTACTTAAAAAAATTGAAATGAAACTAAATATATTTATTTTATTACTTATGAGAAACTATGAATACGATTTATTTTATTCAAATAATGCTAAAAATGAATTAATTGGACATGCTGATACTAGAGTTTTATCTAACTCACAAAAAGATCAATCTCAAATAGGTTATCTCCTTACATGCAGTAATATTGTTACATCATGGAGATATATAAAAGCAAATATTAGTAGTCATAATTTCAATGTTTGAAAAATTATGATACAATATTGGAATGTGACAAATTAAGAATTTAAGTTGATACATTCATGAGAGAGAGGTCATACTCATTGAACTTCTTTTTTTCCTTAACCAAGGTTTTTTTCCTATTGGGTTTTCCCCAGTAAGGTTTTTACTAATGTGTCTTCAAGGGATGTGCTTGATGACAAAAGGATTGTGATCCGCATAGCAGATCTCGAGTTTTAGTCGGGACGTGCACACCCTTGCAAGAGCCTGGGACAGCCGAGATTTTACTCGCTCACCTAGGCCCACAAAATGCGCTTTTCAGGGGGTGGAGTTTCCTCGCATATTTTTTTTTTTTTACCAATGTGATTATCAATGCATAATGCTGTATAATAAACACCCAAAGAGGAGTTTTTTAAATTCATACGTAGTATGTGGATGTCTAGTTGATTTCTTACACCTTTTTATTACTATGTTCATTCATCATTCTCAAGTTCATTTGAATCTCTCCAAGTTCATTTGAATCTATATGTTTTCCGGTCCTTTTGATCTTACAAGTATACATGTATATTGCACTTGACATTGTGATAACCTTAAGAGAAAAACTAAAAAAAGAACAAATATTTGGCGTTTTGTTCTTACAGGGGAGAAACCCGGTTGAAGGAGTTGCCACCTAGTATTCTATTCATTCATCATTCTCAAGTATATTTGAATCTCTCCGAGTATATTTGAATCTATATGCTCTTATGTCCTTTGATCTTATAAGTATTCATGTAAGTCGCACCCGACATTGCGATGACCTTAAAAGAAGAACTAAAAAAATGAACAAATATTTGACATCTTGTTCTTAGAGGGGAAAAGTTTGGTTTGAGAAGTTACGATCTTGTATTATGGTCACTAGGAACCCTAACTAGTCAACAAAGATTATATGTTGTGAGACTGATTGCACAAAAAAGAAGATATTATCACCCCTTAAGCATCCTACATGAAGCTGTATTATTGGAGTTGTCTTAAATTTCGAGGGTTTTATTGTATTATGATATTGATGGTTTGCCTATAATATTCTTGATTGTGACGTTAGTGAATATTCAACTAGAAATACTTTCAACTTTGACATTGGTAAATATTACGTGAAGAAAATGTATTATATTTTTGACTTTGACATCAATATATATTAAACTAAAATTACCTCTAAATGTAGCATTGATAAGTATTATATGAAGAAATGTATTATAATGTCAACCAATAAGGCCTTTTTATTTTGGTAACGTACTAATGAACCTTGTAAACTTGTTATAAAATCCAAACCAACTATTTTTGTATTGTTTTTTTAATAATAAAGAAATGCTAAAAAGATTAATGCTAAAATATGCATAAATTTTTAGAATTTGTTTTTTGAAAAAACGGTTTTTTTTTTATATGCAATGTTGGAAGATACCATAATGGCTTTTTTAAAGTACTTTGCCACCTGCAATAAAAAAAAACATTTACTTTTTTTCAACATTTTATTCTGCCATATCCTAACCAAAACAAAGACATCTTTATTTTATTTTATTTTAGTTTAGTTTTTTTTTGGGGGGTATGAAAAAAAAGAAACTATGCTTGGCAATCAACCAGCTAACATGCGTGAATTATAATTCACGCATGCATGCCACAGTCACAATGCAATTAATAATGCAAATGCAACCAATTCCTTGGACATGTGGGAGTTATAATTCAAACAAGCTTGAAACAGTGACATGGTAATTAAAACTGCAAAACAGGTAAGAAAAGTCGACCTGGTGCCGGGGCTGGAGACGATGCTGGAGGGAGCCTGTATTGCTGACCCAAGGGGGTTGGCCTGGCGGTAGGAGGTCTGGGATGTGGGAGTGTGCTCCTTCCATGTCTCAGGTTCGAATCCCCCCAGGTGCAAACAACTCCTTTGGGCCAGTGGACTTGGGCGAAGCCCATGAATCAAATGGTTCCTCCGGGCTTGCCATGTATGCAGATGGGCCATGGGATTAGTCAGGCCCCAGCGGGTCTGGATTACCCATTCAAAAAAGGTTTGGACAATCTTCTTCCCTTTCCATTCGTTTTTGTTTTTATTTGTGAAAATTTAACAATTATAATAATAATAATTGAAATAATAACCGAAATAATTCATCAATTGATGATATTTTTCTTAAAAGTTGATTTTTGCACCTTTTTTAAGTACGATATTTCATATATGAAGTCACACGTAAACGAAAGAAGTGGAAAAATTGAGGCAAATTATCTACAATGAAAAAATATACGAGCCAATTGCCCTCCACTTTGTCGTAGCCATAAACAAATTTTTTACATGCAAAAAAATATTAATGGTCTTAGACTTTTTTTTATAATGCTATATACCCTAGCAAAATAATCAGCCTACCACAGATAATTAGAATATTACTTATTTGCAATAACATTCATAATAGCAGTGATAATAATTATGACAATTTAGCAATCATAACAGTAACAATGAGAATATTAATAAAAAAATATTGCTTTTTTGTTAATATTTTTAGGTGTTAAAATTTATAATTATTATAGATAAGGTATTCAAAATAATGATAATGATTATTTGTAAGTTTTGTTTTCTTATAAATACGTGAGTCTAATTATATATTTTGATATTTATTTAATATTAATGTCTAAATATATATATATATATATATATATAATTGACCTAGGTTTTTTTGAAAAAAATAATAATTTAATATCAGTGTTTCTAAAATATTTTGAATATAATAATATGAGGAATAAATCTTATAAAATAAAATAATAATTCATTTCTTTTTCTAACAATAATTATGATGTCATCGATAGTATGACCAATAATGATTAGAATATTAATTATAGATAATGATATTTATAATGACAATTATAATAATTGTGATAATTTAACAATCATGATAATAACAATGACAATAATAACCGAAATATTTTTAACATGTAAAAAAAATTAATGGTAGAGCATTTTAAAATATTTTGTTATTTTTGTTTTCTTAAAAAATATTTTGTTATTAGCATTTTAAAATGATGCAAAAACACTGAAGTTATTTTGGAAATCTGCATCGCAAAAAATTAATGTTCGAGCTTTTAAAATATTTTGTTATTAGCATTTTAAATCCAAGTTAGTTATAGCTGGTCTAATCAATACCTTAATCATTTACTAGATGATCCAATAATAAAACATTTAGTCTAAGTGATTTGCTCCCCTATGGTCTCAAATTCGAGTCATATGGTTGCTAATATGATGATCATTTGAGACTTAAATAATCATTAATTTCAGAACCCGGAGGATTAGTTGAGATAAATGTAAACTGACTCGGACACCCACATTAATAAAAAAAAATATGTTGACCACTATATAAGCTTACATCATCAATGTCATTTAAAATGAAGTAGATTTTGGGTTAATTCAGTGTATAAAATTCTACAAAATAAAAAATAAGATAAGAAAAAAAATTAAGAATACAACCTTATAATATTGTTCCGGGCCCACCATTAAAAAAATAAAAAACAATATTGAGATTACATTATATCTTTAATATTTTAAGTTTAATTTAATTTTAAAAAGAATTATGAGTGAAATTAATTTGTTAAAATGGTTTGTTCGTCACATCATTTACAATCGACCTAATTTGTTAAGGTGGTTTGTTCGTAACATTATTTGCGTGGTACAATCGACCAGAAAATGCAACATCACATTTATTGGTATTTGCTGAGCTGGTATTTCTGATAGAATAAGTGAAGGGTAACAAACAAGACTGCTTGCTCGCATTTTTTATGTCCGCTTTCCTACCGCTCCTTTTTTCTTTTTTATTTCATATATACCACCTTTATTTATTTTTAATAATTACTTCCAGTTTTACCGTGTATTTATTATTTATGAGTATGGTTCAAGTTGTTTTTAATAAAAAATATTTCATTTAGAAATATATTAAAATAATATTTTTTATTTTATAAAAATTATTTTGATACCATCACATAAAAATAATATAAAAATATCATTTTTTAATTTAAAATAAAAATAAAAATAGTTTTCTTTTAATTTTGTTTCAAAAATATTTTTGAAACACAATGTAAAACATCCTCTATACTGTAATAACATATAAATATTGTTAGTTTTTCAGTGCCCTGATGTGTTCAAAAAACAAAAACTTTTCACAATCTAATTTTCTAAACACTTTTAACATCAATCTATTTGTTTTTTAAATTTGGTTGAAATTATTTTTTAAGATATTTTTTATTTAAAAGTACATCAAAATAATATTTTATTACTATTTTTGATATCTGAATATAAAAATATTTTTTTTGAAAAATGCTTTTCTTTTTCCAACCACCCCTTTGTTAGTTTGAAATTATTACATCCGCTGACGTCACGTGATTTCAATGAATATAAAACAGACACGTTAATCATGTAAAGAATTTTAAAAAGAGATGACTGGTCGCTGTCATGATACCGTACAGGTGCACCAACGTCATTAATTCTAGTGAATTGCTGGAAAAACAAACCATGCGAGACAGTACAGATTTCTTGAACAAGATAAATAAATATTCTGTTTGGGAGTGTGGTTGCGGTAGCTTTTCAAAGTGTTTATCGTGTCGAAATACATCAAAATGATATTTTTTTTATTTTTTAAAAATTATTTTTGAAATCAGCACATCAAAATAATCTAAAACACACAAAAACATATTCATTTAAAATGAATTTTTTTTTCAAATTTCGGTCAAAAGCCGGTGGGATCGCAATGCCATACGGGCATTGAGTAAGCCATGCATGACTCCACAAATCAAAAAATCTGTTAAGGTTTTTAAAAGGTAAATAAATTAAATGGGGTAAGATTAAAAATAATTATAATTTTATAAATTATTAAAACATTCAAATGTTGAAGGATGAAATTTGGAAAAAAAAATAGTTTTTAAAAAATCAATAAAAAGAACACATGAAAAGATCATAGATTAACTAGGTCATTTTAAAAATCAATGTAAAATTATATGGAAAGAAAATAAAAAAAAAAAAACTAAGTCTCAAATTGAATAAAGTGATGAAACTTGAAAACAAAAGGTCTAAATCATGAGGGGACAAGCAAACCCAAGTGAATATTCAAAATTTATAATAATCTCTTAAACTCATAGACCATGAAATTCTAGATCCAAGCTTAATCAAGAATCTCAATTCTCAATTAATTTAGTGTTAAAAAACTGAATAATTTTACTATTTTAAAATTTAAAAGACCAATAAACTCTAGTTTGATAGAAAACCTTTTCTTCTATAGCTAAATTAGTAATTTTATTTGGCAAAAAATTTGACTAACTAGCCTGTATAATTATTAGAATTTTATTATGCAAAAAAGTTGACTAACTAACCTGTAAAATTTGCAAAAGACAGTTATATCATTATAAAAAAATCACCTTGCTATTAATACCTAGTTCAAAAAGCATGCAATTGTCAACTTGTACCATTGAATTTAAATTGAATCATGTGTGATTGTAGATAACCATACAAAACCTAATTGATTTTTTTTTAAGTTTTAAGTTTTTATTTGAAACTAATTCAATTTAAATTTAATATCCCATCTAGTTTTAAGTTTTTATTAATAAAAAAGTTGTTCAAAAATAATAACAGTAGAAAAAAAAGATTGCAATTATCAACTTATTACATTAAATTTAAATTGAATCATGTGTGGTTTTAAATAACCTTACAAAACCAAATTGTATAGGCGTGCACACCAATAAATGTTTTTTTTTTGCTAGATGGCATCTTCTCATTAATCAAGGTGGCTATTGGACAAGTACACAATCAAAGTCTTACATATTAAAAATAAACAAACAAATAAACAAAACTTCAATATCTAACTGAGTACATTGTAAATTATAACCTATAATTTCAAGAAACTAATTAATTAATTTCTCTTGTTTTATAAACTAATTTTATTGTTTACTATTATTTTTTATTAAATTATCTAGATCTCGTTTAAATCTATTAAATAAATAAATTCATATTGATTTAATTTTTTTAATATTTTAGAAAATGTAATTCTAACTATAGTGCACGTACAATTGAGTAGCTAAATTCAAATTAAATCATGTGTAGCTTTACTTGAACAATCTATTTTTCTTTGAGATAGTCATACAAAATCTAGTTGTATAGGTGTACATTCCAATAAATGTTGTTTTGCTACATGGCATCTTCTCATTAATCAAGGTGGACAAGTACACAATCAAAGTGTTACATATTAAAAATAAACAAACAAATAAACAAAACTTCAATATCTAACTGAGTACATTGTAAATTATAACCTATAATTTCAAGAAACTAATTAATTAATTAATTTCTCTTGTTTTATAAACTAATTTTATTGTTTAATATTATTTTTTATTAAATTATCTAGATCTCATTTAAATCTATTAAATAAATAAATTCATATTGATTTAATTTTTTTAATATTTTAGAAAATATAATTCTAACTATAGTGCACGTACAATTGAGTAGCTAAATTCAAATTAAATCATGTGTAGCTTTACTTGAACAATCTATTTTTCTTTGAGATAGTCGTACAAAATCTAGTTGTATAGGTGCACATTCCAATAAATGTTGTTTTGCTACATGGCATCTTCTCATTAATCAAGGTGGACAAGTACATAATCAAAGTGTTACATATTAAAAATAAACAAACAAATAAACAAAACTTCAATATCTAACCGAGTACATTGTAAATTATAACCTATAATTTCAAGAAACTAATTAATTAATTTCTCTTGTTTTATAAACTAATTTTATTGTTTAATATTGGTTTTTATTAAATTATCTAGATCTCGTTTAAATCTATTAAATAAATAAATTCATATTGATTTAATTTTATTAATATTTAGAAAATATAATTCTAACTATAGTGCACGTACAATTCAGTAGCTAAATTCAAATTAAATCATGTGTAGCTTTACTTGAACAATCTATTTTTCTTTGAGATAGTAGTTGTAACAACCCCAATTTTTTTTTTCTCTCTCGCCGAAATTTCTATCGAAATTTCGGCAGAGTCTCCCCTATATCGAGAGATCCAAAGTTATCAATAACACAACCTGCAACACAATTTGAATCACATCTCATCCACAATCACATCCATGTTTAATATAATCAGCTGCATAATTCATTCCAGAATATGCTCAGGACCATATTCATTCCTAAACTCCATCTTACATCATACATATAAGATAAAACTTAAAAGAGCCAATTCGCACACAAAGATCTAACATATAGATACATATATACATATACATAGAACATAACACAATTTAATATTCTAAGATAATCTAGTACTTTCTAATATCCAAAGCGTAGGTTGATACATTTAATATTCCAGAAACAAAATTTACAAATATACTATTCTATACAATTTACATGTTTTTCTACATAACAAAATTTCATCATAACTCCCTAAGTTCCTATCTTATACAAAAAGGAATTAAGGCTAAAAATCTATTTTTGACGAGAATGGGAGGAACCTGCAAAATATAGATTTTCCATATAAGTAAAAACAATTAAGTAAATACTAGCAATTTACAGAAGAATTTAAACAACATATCCATCAATCTACTTAAATCATATGAGATTCTAAACACAACCATATACACCATTTTTAAGGTTATATAAAAGAAAATTTACTTCTTTTGACTGTTTCTTTCCCTTTTTTCACATTGAAGAGATTATAGTCGACACTAATGACCTCCAATAGTGTCTCTAGTTACCCGTCCTGAAATCGACTAATCAGTTTCATGAAAATATTGACACGAACATAACCGTTGGTGTCATTAACTATTATTTTTTTTAAAACCAAAATAGTTAATCTTTGTTCCGTTATTTTCTTAGGAGGTTTTAGAGTATGCCGATGTCAAGGATTCTTGACATCATTAGCTTTCATCTCAAAAAAGCTAATCAAGTCTATAAATTTTGCCGATATCGACATCACCCGCCGATATCATTAACTATTCTGGAACCAAATAGCTAATCAAGTGTATAAATTATGCCGATATCGATGTCACCCGCCGATATCATTACCTATTCTGAAACCGAATAGCTAATCAAGTCTATAAATTATGCCGATATCGACATCACCCGTCGATATCATTAACTATTCTGAAACCGAATAGCTAAGCAAGTTCTATATCTCACCACCAACGTATCGTTAATGCCGATATCAACCAGCTAGTTCTTCCTATACATATATATATCTATTTTTTTTCCATCCCCTAACATTTCCTTTACCCCTTTTCTTTTCCTCGTCAATAAGCACCAAAATTGTAACTTATAGTTCAATAACTAGTAAAGGAAATAATTATTAGATAAAAAGATATAGGTACCAAGTACCTACTGTTGACATATAATACTTGTATGCTTTATATATTTTGATGATAACAATAAAAAGAAAATGGACTAATAATATGCTTGGATGAGATTAAGTTATAAACAGGTATTATACAAAGAATACATCAACAAGCATAATGGATTACACGAAGAAATCATTCCAGGAAGTCCAAGATGCAAGCAAGTGAAGACTTAGAATAAGTTTTCATTTTAGTGCTTTATGTAAATCTTAATTTCTAACTTGACAGCACAAATTAAAATGAACTCACACACTTCACATTGCATGCATTAAAAGGGTTTGATGATTATAGGTTTAAGTCATATTCAATCGGTTCAAGAAATTCAGAAAAGATAATTTGTCAAAATAGGGTTTCTGCATGAACCGGTCGACCGCTTGGGTTACCAAGTGAACCGGTCGACCGCTTGGAAGACAAATTGCCTTTCGAACTGAACCGGTCGACCGCTTGGTTTTTACCAAGTGAACCGGTCGACCGCTTGGTCAAAAAGATTGATTTTCTAGCTTTTAAATGAACCGGTCGACCACTTGATTTATCCGTTGTGAACCGGTCGACCGTTTGAGATGACAGTTGCACTAAAACGGCTAGAACCAGCTAGTTTCTCTTTGAAACTTATAAATAGGCCTCTTAATTGCAAAATTAAGGTTAGACATCTTGTATATCTGATATTGAGGCAATTAGTAGTGCATAAACACCTTCAAATCATCAATCCTCATTAATACTCAAATTTGTGTTTAAATCTTCAGATCCTAACACAAAGAGTATTAAATCTCATTCTCACTACACTTAAACACCTTCAAATATTCTAAGTGCTATTAAGTGAGATAAAGAGATCATAGATCTTAATTTGTAATATCCACACTATTGAGAGTGTATTGTTGTGTTACAAAAACAATCCTTGTAAAACTCTTGAGAGTTGAGTATAAAACTCTTGATATTGGTGAGGGTACATCACCAAGGAAAAATCTTGAAGAGGGTACATCTTCAAGTGGGAAAAAGGAAAAATCTTGAAGAGGGCATATCTTCAAGTGGTGTAAAAGTCTTGGTGTGGATTCATCAAGCGAGAATTGTAATCGTGTTACTTGGACTAGTAAGAGAATACAATACTCAAGTACGGTTTGGTACTTGAGCTGTGGATGTAGGCTTGTCGAACCACGTTAAAAACCGAGTTAGCAATCTCTCTCTCTTATCTCTTTACTTTAAAGTAATTAAGTTTAAAATTGCTTTAATTGTTGTATTTACACCTAATCCCCCCCCTTAGGTGCATAGTTGCCTTAATCCTTTAAACAACACCTACCTGCTGTGAACGCTCGACGGACGTTCCCCTGTTGTTGTTGTCCTCCTCCCGCGGTTCCTCCTGAAACCACAAATGCCCACCATTATTCCATATTAATCCACATATCACACACAACAATAATTTCAATGGTAATAATATTTATTGCTCTTTTACCAAATCTTTTCTTTCTGACTTACATTCCTCATTATCATTCTTTAACTTTTCAACTCATTTGTAGTCCAAGTGGACATCACGAATTCAACAAAATCTTACTCACCGATAAATTATAACGCTAGAGAAAATCTTACTCATCGCCTATATATACACAGGCACGACTTCCATACGAGTAAGGAAACAAAAATAAGTAGCAGCAGTCAAGTGATGGCTTCTCGACCTGGAATTCTCACAGACTGGCCATGGAAGCCTCTTGGAAGCTTTAAGGTCTTATGGGAATCCTTCCCACCCCTCTCTCCCTCTCCTTTTTACTTCTAGTTATCTGATAACATGCGTAGAGTAATTCATTTTCGTGCAGACAACGTTAGTACGTATATCTTAGCCTGAGAACGATAGTATTAACTATCTTTGCTTTGTTTTTGGTTCTAAATATTTGCAGCATGTAATATTGGTTCCTTGGGTCGTTCAAAACATCTACTCCTTCATGGTTAAAGATGAAAAAGATCTCTCAAGCTTTCTCATATTCCCAATTCTGCTGTGGAGAGCGCTTCACAGCCAGCTATGGATCAGTCTTTCCCGTTATAGAACAGCCAAGGGAAATAACAGGATTATTGACAAAGGCATTGAGTTTGACCAAGTTGATAGAGAAAGCAGCTGGTATTTGTATAATCGAATATCAAATAATTTCATGCATTAATCTCCAGTACTCTAGTAGTGCTTGCGGGTTTTTTGATACCTGAGGATTTTCTGGCTGGATATTATCTGCAGGGATGACCAAATACTGTTCAATGGAATTTTAATGTACGTTGTTAGCCAAACAATTCCAGGAGCTAGCCATCTCCCCATGTGGAGGCTAGATGGTGTAATTCTAACAGCTCTGATTCATATGGGTCCGGTGGAGTTTCTGTATTATTGGCTACATCGACTTCTTCATCACCACTATCTCTACTCTCGCTACCATTCCCATCACCATTCCTCCATTGTCACAGAGCCCATTACTTGTACGTCAATATTTTGCTTTAAATATTTTGTTATTAGCATTTTAAAATGATGCAAGAACACTAAAGTTATTTTGGAAATCTGCATCGCAGCTGTGATTCATCCATTCGCCGAGCACATATCCTACTTCACGCTATTTGCAATACCATTGATAACGACTGTTACGACGGGGACAGCCTCTGCAGCATCCCTAGCTGGTTATCTCACTTACATCGACTTCATGAACAACATGGGTCACTGCAACTTTGAACTCATTCCTAAATGGCTCTTCACCATTTTCCCCCCTCTCAAGTACCTCATGTACACCCCATCGTAAGTCTCGGTCGATGAATCTTGTTTTGCAATTTCAATTATTAATTCTTTTTTTTTTTGTATATGGGATTTCCTCGAAACCTGCGAGCAAAACAACATCTGATGATATACATGCAACGAGAAAGATCGTCTGTTTCGCGTGATTTAACATTTGAAACAGCTGCAAGTTCCGCTCTCTTCACGAAAGCCAGTTTACAGGTAGTCACCCACTCCATGATGGACTGATTAACATTTGATGTGGCTGCAGGTTCCACTCTCTTCACCACACTCAATTCAGAACCAATTACTCACTATTCATGCCTATCTATGATTACATCTATGGAACAATGGACACGTCCTCTGATACCCTCTATGAAAACTCGCTCAGGAGACCCGAGGAAGCCCCTGATGTAGTGCATTTAACTCATCTTACCACGCCAGATTCCATCTATCATTTACGGCTAGGACTTGCCCACATGGCTTCCACCCCTCAAAAATCGAAATGGTATCTCTGGTTAATGTGGCCGGTGACCATGTTGACCATGATGTTAACCTGGATTTATGGACGCACTTTTGTTGTTGAGAGGAATCGCTTTCACAAACTCAGATTACAGACATGGACCATACCAAAATACAATGTTCAAGTGAGAAGGATATTTAGTTTGTCATGGATCAATCAATTGCGTCCGGTTTAATTTTGTCTCGCTAATGCTCGCGTCTACTTTCTTGCAGTACAACTTGCAATGGCAGAAGGTATCCATAAATGCCTTGATTGAAGAAGCTGTACTTGAAGCTGAGGAAAAAAGGTGTTAAAGTGTTAAGTCTCGGTCTCTTGAACCAGGCAAGTGCTTCACGGTTGAATTGTAATACGTTCTGGGAAAATAAGATTATAGTGGTGGTGACCTGAGAAGGGCCAGTGCTCGATGTAACATTGCAGAGTTTATTGCCCCTCCTCCTTAAATCCTTCGCCATTAACAATAACTAGGAAGGAAATAAATTTTGCAGGGAGAGGATCTTAACAGGTATGGTGAACTTTACGTGCAAAAGTATCCCAGGCTCAAAACGAAGGTGGTGGATGGAAGCAGCCTAGCCGTTGCTGCCGTGCTGAATAGCATACCTAAATCGGCAACACAAGTGCTTCACAGAGGCAATATCTCAAAGGTTGCCTCTGCTGCTGTTTTAAATCTCTGCCAAAGAGGAATACAGGTACTATTGACGCTGTCTCCTAGGCCAATTGGAGCCAAGGTTGTCACGTGCTTCAATTTACGGTCATGTTTTCTTTCCTAGTTATTATGATGATTTGCACTGCTTTCTAGGTAGCTGTTCCATCCGAGGATGAATACAAGAAGCTTAAGAAATCCTTCGGCATCAGATCTGATCGGAATAATCTGATTCTTTCAAAGAGTTATTCAATAAAGGTACGGTATACCCACAACCATGCTTTCTTTTGCTACCATGGAACTAGAGATCTTTTTCTGTAAGAGAACATCAACAAAGTAAATAAATTAGATTGAAGCATGCTGATAGTTTCATAATAAACTTTGTGTAGACGTGGTTAGTTGGGGATGGCTTGAAAGAAGAAGACCAGAAGAAGGCAGCAGAGGGAACATTATTCATTCCCTTCTCGCAATTTCCCCCAAAGAAATTGCGCAGGGACTGCTTCTATCACAGCATACCAGCAATGGCAGCCCCTGCATCTCTTGAAAATGTGGATTCTTGTGAGGTGATTAATTGCTCAATTTTAAAGTATTATTATTTGCGTTATTATTATTATTATAAGAAAGACAATTGATTTGTATGATGGCAGAATTGGTTGCCAAGAAGAGTGATGAGTGCATGGCGAGTGGCTGGAATAGTGCATGCCTTGGAGGGATGGGATGAGCATGAGAGCGGGTATACCATGTCTGACATTGGCAGAGTTTGGCAAGCTAGTATCCAGCATGGTTTCAAACCTCTGGCCGTCGCGACCCATTCAAAATTCTGATGGATATTTAATTAGCTGCCTTTTGTTGCTAGCCATGCCCTAATTATTATAATTACGCTGGAAAGGATTGGAATGTTGTGTATCACCTCCATGATATTGCGATACTATATTTACGCCTTAATTAGTATTACGCTATTTCACTATGCAATAGACAATAATAAGTGTTGGATTAAATATGATGGTTACTCTTATACTTTCTTCTCTACTGTTGCCAATATTATCAAACCTGATCTTGTTTAGGCAGGTACTAGATTATCAAAAAACTATTAATTGTTTATATATATTGTTCAGTGGAGGCATTTATCGTTTTAAACATTTGACTTGCATTCGAAAGGATATTGAACCATGCTAGTAAGTACCAGAAGATGTGAAGAAGATGATTTTGAGTGTTTTTGTGAAAAATCAAAAAGCATCTGAGAAGAAAAAAAAGTTTTCAGTATATTAAAAGAGACGAAGATACAAATAAAGGGAATGCAATTACCTCAATTGAGAAGAGAAATTAGCAACCGGAAGTGGAAGTACTCAAACAGCCATAAATCAGCTGCTAAAATAGGATCTTAGAGAAGAAGCATGTCGACAAATTGCAAGTTTTTTTTTACTCTAGTGCGATTCAGTTTAATTGTGTGATAAACCATGAGGTTGTTAAAATGCTTGAATTAGTTGCTAAACATGGGTCAGGTTTTAGGCCATCTCACCATGATATTAGAGAGAAGTATTTAAAACAAGAAGTGGATAGCACAATGAAATTGCTTGAAGAGTATAAGCTTGAATGGAAAAAAACAAGTTGCTCAATAATATCTGATGGATGGACTGATAAGAAAAGACATTCTATTTGCAACTTTTTGGTTAATAGTCCTACAGGAACAAAAAAAATTTATCATCTGTAGACACCTCTAATATATCCAAGACTGCTGATAAAGTATTTAAGATGTTAGATGCTATTGTGGATAAGATTGAAGAGGAAAATATAATGCAAGTAATCATTAATAATGCTGTGAATTATAAGGCAACGAGACAATTATTGATGGAAAAAAGATTGTTTTGGACACCATACGTTGCTCATTGTATTGATTTGATAGTGGAAGATTTTGAGAAGAAACTAGAGGTCCATCAAGTAACTATTGTTAAGGGGAGGATAATCACCTTACATATATTCAAGAACTATTCTTATTTCCATGCAAAAACACTTTACAAAATGAAAAAAAAGATTTGATCAGGTTTACTGCCACTTCATTTGGTACTGCATACTTGACTCTTGGATGTTTGAACGATTGCAAGATTCAATTGATGGCAATGTTTACTTCCATCCAATAGAGGTCATGTAGGTTTTCAAAAATTGAAGAAGGGAAGTGGATTCAAAGTTGTGTTTTGGACACCAAGTTTTAGCATAATGTCACTATATGTATTAAGACAACATATCCTCTGATTAAAGTTCTTTGATTAGTTGATTTAGATGAGACATTAGTCATGAGTTTTATATATAAAGCAATGTATCAAGCGAAAAAGAAGGTACAAATTATCTATCTTGCTAATTATTTATTTAATAGAATAAGTTGATGCATAATAGTTATTTTACTTTTATATTATGTTATTTAATGTTGATGCTAATATTCATATTTTTTTTTTTTTTTTATAGTTATATACCTATATGGAATATTATTGATGCAAGATGGGAACTTCAACTTCACAGACCTTTACATGAAACAACTTATTATTTGAATCCTCATTATCATTATAATCCTAATTTTAAAGTTAATGCCAATATTAAAATTGGATTATATCAATGCTTAGAAAGAATGGTGCCTAATGCATTTGAAAGGTGTTAAATTGATTTACAACTTGATTCATTCAAGGATGCAAATGAGTTGTTTGGTATTGAGGCTTCCAAAACAGGAAGGGATAAAAAAAACTTCGAGCTAAATGGTGGGATTTTTATAGTAGTATTCTGAAATTTTTAAAAAGGAAAATACATGAATGCCCTTAGTGGCTTAGAATTAGGTTAAGGGTGTTGTAGTAATTGTACAAGCTAGTAAATATAAATAGAAAAGAAAAGGAAAGTAATCTGAAAATTTGAGAGAGATAATCGGGAAGAGAGAAAGAAAGAAGAAGAAGAAGAGAAAAGAGGGAAAGAGAAGAGGAGGAGAAAAGAAGAAGGAGAAATAAGTTGTTAAGGTAATGTGTATGTTTTATTATGTATAAATGTGATTATTAGCTATGATTTTTGCTTGTATTGATGGTTAGGGTTTGAGAATTTTATTTGGGTTTGATTGATGAATTAAGAGAGATGTTAAGGGTTGAATGTGTTGGGTAATGGTTTAATTAGTTTGATTGTAGATGATTTTGAAGTTTTAAGATGTTTGGTTTAAGAAAATATTGAGAAAAATGGTGAAATAATGTTGAGAAATTTCGAAAATCCCTTGCTGGAATTCTGGGTTAAGGTTGAAGATGATGAAAATTCATTTTGGTCCTTTTTGGTGAAAACTACAGTTTAGTCCCCTAACTTTGAAAAATTTCAGTTTGGTCCCTAGAGTGAAATTGGTGATTCTGGACAGAATTGAGAATGATTTATGGACAAGATTTTAGGATAGCTATGAATTTATGGAGTGTTCAATTTAGTCGTTCAATTTGATAAAATTACAATTTGACCCTAAAAATATAAGAAAAATTCAGAATGGTCCCTAAAAGAAATATTAGTATTTCAGATTGGTTTGATGGATAGTTGAAGCTCATTTGATGGATTAATATCAATTTTATGAATTGTGTATTTTGGAATTAGATTTCGGAAGAAACCTTTGTTTTAGGTTTTTGCGAATAAATGGATAGTTTGATTCAAAAACACATAGGATTATGATTTGAACTCTTATATATGTTATTAAAGGTATTTTACTTCTTTTGAGTCATTTTTGAGTATATCTTTTATATATTCAGATAATCCCGATATTCTACCCGCGTGACATTAGTAAAGTTTTATCAACATTTTGCTTTTAGGCTTTGTTTGCTTTTCAGTCCGGTGAGTGGATAATATTTAATATGAATGAGAAATAGTATAAATATTTGAAATTGCTAGTATGAATTGGATTATGCTTTTTGATAATATATACCTTGATTATATTCTTGATACGATAAAGCATAATCATTTGTTGAATATACGTTCTTGATATTAGCCTATATCTGTTTGTGAAATGATAGCTCCTCATTTGATTGATACCATGAGTTGAGCCTTGAGATATGAATATGTTTGTTTGATTATAAGATATACCTATGGTATGCCAGTCAGAATACCCATGCTAACACGGTAGTGTTAGCCTTTGTGCACATCGTATCTGAAACCCTAGTTGGTCGGGGGAGTCACCAACCTGTGTGGGATCGATCATCCCACAGATGCGAGACCTCATGCTCATTGCATTCTGATTTTCTGACGAGCTTTACCTATACATTCTTGTTATGACCTATTTGAGAAACTTGTTGTAAGAACTTTGAGCCGATTTGTTAATATACTTCTCTTTGTTGTATTATCTTGTATGTGTATATTGAATATTATCTACTCACTGAGTTGTTGAACTCACCCCCTCATTATTTATCATTTTCAGGCTTGTAGCTTGCTAGCAGGTCATTTTGTTGCGCTCTTAGAACCTGCTATTTTGGTTGTAGTCGACACTTTTTGTTCATATGTCTACTTAGTGCTCCACAATTATAACTGTATGTAATCAACTCTTGTATAAAGACAATCGAATTATATTATAAAGTTTACTTTGTTATTTCCTCTGCGTTAAATTCTGAAGTTGAATGATAAGTTTGTGTGTAAGTTTGGGTTCGAATAGGTGTGGAACCTTGGAGGGGGACCATGCCTATGTGCCGGTCACGGATCCGGGAATCGGGTCGTGACATTTATGGGGATGATTGTTCTAGAGCAACAAAATTTTGCAATTCAAGCTTTAAGCTTGACTTGTAGTTCATCTGGATGTGAGCATAACTAGAGTGCATCTAAGATGAGAAGTTTTTTTTTTTAAATTAATGTTTTGATATTTGATAAGAATCTTATATATTTTATCAATTTGAATTGTTTTCATAGGTTCATATGAAATGAAAAAAATCGTCTGCAACAAAAAAAAAAAAAGAATGACTTGGTATTTGTGATGTGTAATTTGAAATTGAATGATAATCAAGTCAAAAAACAAGTTAATGATTTTGATGAAGGTTTTTAGATGATCTCTTATCTGATGATGATTGGATCACTGAAGGAGAAGAACACAATGGTTCATGGAACATTGATTTACTTGGTGTTATTGATAGGGCAACATGAAGAAAAAATGGAAAAGAAGAGGAAAATGATGAAAAAAACTTTTAATGATGTTGAAATGAGTACTCATGGTATTGAAAATGATTTGAGATTCAGAATAATGTCAATCCAGATAATTCAAGGAGTTATGAGTTGAGTATTGTTACTAATGTTGGAGTTGGAGCTAGTAATAGCAATAATATTTACAACATCGGTGCTGGTACTAGTATTAGTAGTAATAATAATCCTTTTGATAGTAATGATTTTGATGAATATTTTAGAAATAACGAGGAAAATAAAGGTAATGAGGCTGATTTTAGTTTACATGGCATGTGAGCAGAGTATTTGTTTTAAATTTGTTAGTTTTTACCTAATGAAATTCTATGGACATAATTGTTTTGTATTGTATTTTTAAATTATTTTAAATCATATATGAACCTTAATTAAAGAAGTTTTATGACATAATTGTTTTGTATTGTATTTTTAAGTTTTTTAAATCATGTATGAACCTTAATTAATGAAGTTTTATGGACATAATTGTATTGTATTTTTAAATATTTTACTTATAATTTTATGATTTTACAATTCAAGTTTATTATATATTTCCATGTCATGTTAAAAAACTAATTTTGACAACCTTGAACATAATGTTCTTTTATAGTAGCAGCAGTAATAACAACTTGATGTGAGCAACTCCAATCAGAGAGGTGAGAGAAAAGCCAAAGGAAAAATTGACAAACTTTTAGCCTTTATTCTTCATTTTCATGGCTCGGGGAAAGCTATATTGAAGAGCTAAAATAGCATTTCTATGTTGAAGAGTTATTCCTACATGCTTGATCAAAAGAGCAAAAAATTGTTTAATTTCTATGCAAAATTATGGTGTTTGATTGTACTTGTATTAGTTGTTTATTATTAATAAATTGTTATATCAATATTATATATATTACAATAGAATTAGCTACTCTTAATGATTTTTTTCATTGGAGTGCAAATATAAAAAAATATTATATTATCCATAAAGCTAAATCAGGTCATGGTTTTACCGTAAATTTATTGTAGCTCTAGACTCAGATTACTGTGGATTGTAATAGTAAAATTACTATTTAGTTAATGTTGTTAAGAAAATAGCATGTGTAAGGATGTAGCTCAAGGGGCAAACTTCACGCTTTGAATGCTAAAGGTGCAAGGTTCAGTCCCTTGTATCTCCACCGGTTTATATTTGATTTTTTTTGGAGGAATTTCCTGTAAATAATATTTTTGGAGTTTCTATATACTTTGTAAAATGCCAAGATTATGGACTGACAATATTAAATATTATACGTAATTAACCTTAAAATGATATTTTAAATTAAAATATAGATTGAATATAAAATATTAGGGTACAAATAATAAATAATATATGTTTTTAAGTGTTATTTTTATTAATAATATTTAGTGAATATATATAATTAAATACAACTATAAAAGTTGAAATCAATCGAAAGTTAACAATTCAATTTTATATTTTTAGTATTATAAAATTTTAATGAATATATAATTTTTATTTATTTAAAAGAGTCTTTTTTAAATAAATCTATTATTATAAAGCTAAATAATCTCACAGTTATACTATAGCATTAGAGAGGGATTCACTCTGAATTGTAATATTACTACAAAAGATAAAACAAAACAGGTTTTTGAGCACTGTTTTTAACTGTTCATCCATACTCAGTGATGTGAACCTCGTGATCACGTGGTCATGCAACCCACAACCAAGAATGAGATTTGATCCTAGAAAGCCAAAATAGATTTGATAGGAGTGTGACACAATGGAAACATGCCCCATTGCACCAGCACTATTGGAATGAGTAGATGACGCCACGAAGTCAGTTAATCGTCGATAAATCAAATTCAGTTCGTTCAAGAACTAAAGAATGCAAGAATCACTCTCACATGTAAAATTGAAAAATTTAGAAGTAATATTCATCAATGGCTGCCGAAATTTAGCTTACATGAGTTTAAATAGTTCTTGAAAAAATAACCCTAAGGGACCCTTATGTGGACTTAAATGAGATCCACTTAAAATTGACCCAAAACCCAAAATTGAAAAGCCCATGACTTAGATCAAACAAGCCTTGGATCCTAGATGAAAACAAAGTCTTAATTAAGCTCAAACAAGCCTTGGGCTATAGGTAATAAGATTAAATAAAGCCCATAAGGCTTATTTATAGCTTTCCATCCAGCCCAGTAACGCATGTTTCCAAGTTGTAGTAGGATTCGTTTGGCTCCTTAGTTGTCCTCATTTTGATAGCCCAAATAAAGTTGTATTGGACCCGTCCTACACATAGATAAGATGTACTAAGGTCTACTCTTAATACTTCAATGGTCCTTGTAATTTTGACTTGGTTGAAACCTTCAAAACCACGAATCAAGCTCCGGACATGTAATGGGTCCTTGCTGGTGTTTCTGAGCCGATTCGCATCACTCAGATATAATGTGGATTGGAATAGTGAAATTATATAATAATATAAGTAACATATGTATACTACGATTCAACAAAGAAGTCGCTTTGGTCGAGTGGCTAAGGCGTGTACCTGCTAAGTACACTAAAATTCGAATCTCTCAAGCGACGAAAAATAGTTTTGGATTTTTAATATTATATTATCATTATATTTTTATTTAGTATTCTTTATATACTAAGTTGAACAACGAAGATGCTTTGGCCGAGTAGTTAAGGTGTGTGCCGGTTAAGTATACGGGAGTTCGAATCCTCGGGGAAGCAATTTTGGATTTAAACAGTGAAATTTGATATTTATTATTTTTCTCTTTATTTTTTAAAATTAATTTTATTTATTTTTGTTTTGTCATTTATTGAGTTTTTTAACTGTTTTGTTGTTAATATTGTTAGGTGCTGAAATTTCTAATTATTATAGATAAGACATTCAAAATAATAATAATGATTATTTGTAATATTATTTTCTTATAAATATGTGAGACTGATTATATATTTTTATATTTATTTAATACTAGCACATTAATATATATATATATATATATATATATATAAATGACCTATTTATTATTCTCTATAAATAATAATTTATTATTAGTATTCTAAAATATTTTTAATATAATAATATGAGGAATAAATCTTATTCAAATAATGTTAAAAATGAATTAATTGGTCATGCTGATAGTAGAGTTTTATCTAACTCACAAAAAGATCAATCTCAAATAGGTTATCTCCTTACATGCAGTAATATTGTTACATCATGGAGATATATAAAAGCAAATATAAGTAGTCATAATTTCAATGTTTGAAAAATTATGATACAATATTGGAATGTGACAAATTAAGAATTTAAGTTGATACATTCATGAGAGAGAGGTAATACTCATTGAACTTCTTTTTTTCCTTAACCGAGGTTTTTTTTCCTATTGGGTTTTCCCCAGTAAGGTTTTTAATGATATGTCTCCAACGGGTGTGTGTGATGACAAAAGATTGTGATCCACATAGCAGATCTCGAGTTTAAGTCGGGACGTGCACACCCTTGCAAGAGCCTGGGACAACCAAGATTTTACTCGCTCACCTGGGCCCACAAAATACGCTTTTCAGGGAGTGGAGTTTCCTCGCATAATTTTTTTTTACTAATGTGATTATCAATGCATAATGTTGTTTAATAAACACCCAAAGAATAGTGTTTTAAATTCATACGTAGTATGTGGATGTCTAGTTGCTTTCTTACACCTCTTTATTATTATGTTCATTCATCATTCTCAAGTACATTTGAATCTCTCCAGGTTCATTTGAATCTATATGTTTTCCGGTCCTTTTGATCTTACAAGTATACATGTATATTGCACTTGACATTGTGACAACCTTAAAAGAAAAACTAAAAAAAGAACAAATATTTGGCATTTTGTTCTTACAGGGGAGAAACCCAGTTGAAGGAGTTGCCACCTAGTATTCTATTCATTCATCATTCTCAAGTATATTTGAATCTCTCCGAGTATATTTTAATCTATATGTTGTTATGTCCTTTGATCTTATAAGTATTCATGTAAGTCGCACCTGACATTGCGATGACCTTAAGAGAAAAACTAAAAAAATGAGCAAATATTTGACATCTTAGAGGAGAAAAGTTTGGTTTGAGAAGTTACCACCTTATATTATGGTCACTAGGAACCCTAACTAGTCAACAAAGATTCTACGGTGTGAGACTAATTGCACAATAAAAAAAATATTATCACCCCTTAAACATCCTACATGAACTGCATTAATGGAGTTGTCTTAAATTTCTAGGGTTTTATTGTATTATGATATTGATGGTTTGTCTATAATATTCTTGACTTTGAAGTTAGTGAATATTCAACTACAAATACTTTCAACTTTGACATTGGTAAATATTACGTGAAGAAAATGTATTATATTTTTGACTTTGACATCAATATATATATATATATATATATATATATATTAAACTAAAATTACCTCTAAATGTAGCATTGATAAGTATTATATGAAGAAATGTATTATAATGTCAACCAAGAAGGCCTTTTTTATTTTGGTAACGTACTAATGAACCTTGTAAACTTGTTATAAAATCCAAACAAACTACTTTTGTAGTATTTTTTTAATAATAAAGAAATGCTAAAAAGATTAATGCTAAAATATGCATAAATGTTTAGAATTTGTTTTTGAAAAAACAGTTTTTTTTTTATATGCAATGTTGGAAGATACCATAATGACTTTTTTTTAAAGTACTTTGCCACCTGCAATAAAAAAAAATATTTACTTTTTTTCAACATTTTATTCTGCCATATCCTAACCAAAACAAAGACATTTTTGGGGGTTATGAAAAAAAAATGCTGGCAATCAACCAGCTAACATGCGTGAATTATAATTCACGCATGCATGCCACAGTCACAATGCAATTAATAATGCAAATGCAACCACTTATTTGGACATGTGGGAGTTATACTTCAAACAAGCTTGAAACAGTGACATGGTAATTAAAACTGCCAAAAAGGTAAGAAAAGTTGACCTGGTGCCGGGGCTGGAGACGATGCTGGTGGGAGCCTGTATTTGCTGACTGGGTTGGACAATCTTCTTCCCTTTCCATTCGTTTTTGTTTTTATTTGTGAAAATTTAACAATTATAATAATAATAACAATGACAATAACAACCAAAATAATTCATCAATTGATGTTATTTTTCTTAAAAGTTGATTTTTGCGCCTATTTTAAATATGATATTTCATATCTAATATCACATTAACAAAAAATATATGAAGTCACGTGTAGACGAAAGAGGTGAAAAAATTGAGGCAAATTATCTACAATGAAAAAAATATACGAGCCAATTGCCCTCCACTTTGTCGTAGCTATAAACAATTTTTTAACATGCAAAAAAGTATTAATGGTCTTAGACTTTTTTATAATGCTATATATCCGACCAAATTAATCAGCCTACCATAGATAATTAGAATATTACTTATTTGCAATAACGTTCATAATAGCAGTGATAATAATTAGGAAAATTTAGCAATCATAACAGTAACAATGAGAATAATAAAAAAAATATTGCTTTTTTGTTAATATTTTTAGGTGTTAAAATTTATAATTATTATACATAAGACATTCAAAATAATGATAATAATTATTTGTAAGTTTTGTTTTCTTATAAATACGTGAGTCTAATTATATATTTTGATATTTATTTAATATTAATGTGTATATATATACATATATAATTGGCCTAGGTTTTTTTGAAAAAAATAATAATTTAATATCAGTGCTCTAAAATATTTTTAATATAATAATATGAGGAATAAATGTTATAAAATAAAATAATAATTCAATTTCTTTTTCTAACAATAATTATGATGTCATCGATAGTATGACCAATAATGATTAGAATATTAATTATAGATAATAATATTCATAATGACAGCTATAATAATTGTGACAATTTAACAATCATCATAATAACAATGACAATAATAACCAAAATAATTCATCAGTTGATGTTATTTTTCTTAAAGGTTGATATTTGCGCCTTTTTTAAGTATGATATTTTGTATCTAATATCACATTAACAAAAAATATACGAAGTCACACGTAGAAAAAACAGGTGGAAAAATTAGGGCAAATTATCTACAATGAAAAAATATACGAGCCAATTGCCCTCCACTTTGTCATAGCTATAAACAAATTTTTAACATGCAAAAAAGTATTAATGGTCTTAGACTTTTTTATAATGCTATATATCCGAGCAAAATAATCAGTCTACCACAGATAATTAGAATATTACTTATTTTCAATAACGTTCATAATAGCAGTGATAATAATTAGGAAAATTTAGCAATCATAACAGTAACGATGAGAATAATAATAAAAAAATATTGCTCTTTTGTTAATATTTTTAGGTGTTAAAATTTATAATTATTATAGATAAGACATTCAAAATAATGATAATGATTATTTGTAAGTTTTGTTTTCTTATAAATACGTGAGTCTAATTATATATTTTGATATTTATTTAATATTAATCTGTATATATATACATATATAATTGGCCTAGGTTTTTTTGAAAAAAATAATAATTTAATATCAGTGCTCTAAAACATTTTTAATATAATAATATGAGGAATAAATGTTATAAAATAAAATAATAATTCAATTTCTTTTTCTAACAATAATTATGATGGCATCGATAGTATGACCAATAATGATTAGAATATTAATTATAGATAATGATATTCATAATGACAACTATAATAATTGTGACAATTTAACAATCATGATAATAACAATGACAATAATAACCGAAATAATTTATCAGCTTGATGTTATTTTTCTTAAAGGTTGATATTTGCGCCTTTTTTAAGTATGATATTTCGTATCTAATATCACATTAACAAAAAATATACGAAGTCACACGTAAAAAAAACAGGTGGAAAAATTAGGGCAAATTATCTACAATGAAAAAATATACGAGCCAATTGCCCTTCACTTTGTCGTAGCTATAAATAAATTTTTAACATGCAAAAAAGTATTAATGGTCTTAGACTTTTTTTATAATGCTATATATCCATGCAAAATAATCAGCCTACCACAGATAATTAGAATATTACTTATTTGAAATAACATTCATAATAGCAGTGATAATAATTAGGAAAATTTAGCAATCATAACAGTAACGATGAGAATAATAATAAAAAAATATTGCTTTTTTGTTAATATTTTTAGGTGTTAAAATTTATAATTATAATTAGATAAGACATTCAAAATAATGATAATGATTATTTGTAAGTTTTGTTTTCTTATAAATACGTGAGTCTAATTATATATTTTGATATTTATTTAATATTAATGTTTATATATATACATATATAATTGGCCTAGGTTTTTATGAAAAAAATAATAATTTAATATCAGTGCTCTAAAATATTTTTAATATAACAATATGAGGAATAAATGTTATAAAATAAAATAATAATTCAATTTCTTTTTCAAACAATAATTATGATGCCATCGATAGTATGACCAATAATGATTAGAATATTAATTATAGATAATGATATTTATAATGACAACTATAATAATTGTGAGAATTTAACAATCATGATAATAACAATGACAATAATAACCGAAATAATTCATCAGTTGATGTTATTTTTCTCAAAGGTTGATATTTGCGCCTTTTTTAAGTATAATATTTTGTATCTAATATCACATTAAGAAAAAATATACGAAGTCACACGTAGACGAAACAGGTGGAAAAATTAGGGCAAATTATCTACAACAAAAAAATATATGAGCAAATTGCCCTCCACTTTGTCGTAGCTATAAACAAATTTTTAACATGCAAAAAAGTATTAATGGTCTTAGACTTTTTTTATAATGCTATATATCCGAGCAAAATAATCAGCCTACCACCGATAATTAGAATATTACTTATTTGCAATAACGTTCATAATAGCAATGATAATAATTAGGAAAATTTAGCAATCATAACAGTAACAATGAGAATAATTAAAAAAATATTGTTTTTTTGTTAATATTTTTAGGTGTTAAAATTTATAATTATTATAGATAAAGCATGCAAAATAATGATAATGATTATTTCTAACTTTTGTTGTCTTATAAATACGTGAGTCTAATTATATATTTTGATATTTATTTAATATTAATGTCTAAAATAATAATTTAATATCAGTGCTCTAAAATATCTTTAATATAATAATATGAGGAATAAATGTTATAAAATAAAATAATAATTCAATTTCTTTTTCTAACAATAATTATGATGTCATAGATAGTATGACCAACAATGATTAGAATATTAATTATAGATAATGATATTTATAATGACAACTATAATAATTTTGACAATTTAACAATCATGATAATAACAATGACAATAATAACCGAAATAATTAATCAATTGATGTTATTTTTCTTAAAGGTTGACATTTGCACCTTTTTTAAGTATGATATTTCATATTTAATATCACATTAACAAAAAATATATGAAGTCACACGTGGACGAAACAGGTGGAAAATTGAGGCAAATTATCTACAATGAAAAAATATATGAGCCAATTGCCCTCCACTTTGTCGTAGCCAAAAACAAATTTTTAACATGCAAAAAATTATTAATGGTCTTAAACTTTTTTTATAATGCTATATATCCGAGCAAAATAATCATCTTAGCACCGATAATTAGAATATTACTTATTTGCAATAATGTTCATAATAGCAGTGATAATAATTAGGAAAATTTAGCAATCATAACAGTAACGATGAGAATAATAAAAAAAATATTGCTTTTTTGTTAATATTTTTAGGTGTTAAAATTTATAATTATTATAGATAAAACATTCAAAATAATAATAATGATTATTTGTGAGTTTTGTTCTCTTATAAATACGTGAGTCTAATTATATATTTTGATATTTATTTAATATTAATCTGATATATATATACATATATAATTGGCCTAGGTTTCTTTGAAAAAAAATAATAATTTGATATCAGTGCTCTAAAATATTTTTAATATAATAATATGAGGAATAAATCTTATAAAATAAAATAATAATTCAATTTTTTTTTCTAACAACAATTATGATGTCATCGATAGTATGACCAATAATGATTAGAATATTAATTATAGATAATGATATTTATAATGACAACTATAATAATTTTGACAATTTAACAATCATGATAATAACAATGACAATAATAACTGAAATAATTAATCAATTGATGTTATTTTTCTTAAAGGTTGACATTTGCACCTTTTTTAAGTATGATATTTCGTATTTAATATCACATTAACAAAAAATATATGAAGTCACACGTGGACGAAACAGGTGGAAAAATTGAGGCATATTATCTACAATGAAAAAATATATGAGCCAATTGCCCTCCACTTTGTCGTAGCCAAAAACAAATTTTTAACATGCAAAAAAATATTAATGGTCTTAGACTTTTTTTATAATGCTATATATCCGAGCAAAATAATCAGCCTACCACCGATAATTAGAATATTACTTATTTGCAATAACGTTCATAATAGCAGTGTTAATAATTAGGAAAATTTAGCAATCATAACAGTAACGATGAGAATAATAATTAAAATATTTCTTTTTTGTTAATATGTTTAGGTGTTAAAATTTATAATTATTATAGATAAAGCATTCAAAATAATGATAATGATTATTTGTGACTTTTGCTCTCTTATAAATACGTGAGTCTAATTATATATTTTGATATTTATTTAATATTAATGTCTAAAATAATAATTTAATATCAGTGCTCTAAAATATTTTTAATATAATAATATGAGGAATAAATCTTATAAAATAAAATAATAATTCAATTTCTTTTTCTAACAATAATTATGATATCATCGATAGTATGACCAATAATGATTAGAATATTAATTATAGATAATGATATTTATAATGACAACAATAATAATTTTGACAATTTAACAATCATGATAATAACAATGACAATAATAACCGAAATAATTAATCAATTGATGTTATTTTTCTTAAAGGTTGACATTTGCACCTTTTTTAAGTATGATATTTCGTATTTAATATCACATTAATAAAAAATATATGAAATCACACGTGGATGAAACAGTTGGAGGCAAATTATCTATAATGAAAAAAATATACGAGCCAATTGCCCTCCAATTTGTCGTAGCTATAAACAAATTGTTAACATGCAAAAAAATAAATAATGGTCGAGCATTTTAAAATTTTTTGTTTTTTTTTTAAATATTTTGTTATTAGCATTTTAAAATGATGCAAAAACACTGAAGTTATTTTGGAAATCTGCATCGCAAAATATTAATGGTCTAGCATTTTAAAGATATTTTGTTATTAGCATTTTAAATCCAAGTTAGTTATAGCTGGTCTAATCAATACCTTAATCATTTACTAGATGATTCAATAATAAAACATTGAGTCTAAGTGATTTGCTCCTCTATGCTATTAAATTCTAGTCATATGGTTGCTAATATGATGATCATTTGAAACTTATATGATCATTAATTTTAGAACCCGGAGGATTAGTTGAGATAAATATAAGCTGACTCGGACTTTAGTCATATGGTTGCTGATATGATGATCATTTGAGACTTATATGATCATTAACTTCAGAACCCGGAGGATTAGTTGAGATAAATATAAGCTGACTCGGACACCTATATTAATAAAAAAAAATATTTTGACCATTATGTAAGCTTACATCATCAATGTCATTTAAAATGAAGTAGATTTTGGGTTAATTCAGTGTCTAAAATTCTAAAAATAAAAAATAAGATAAGAAAAAAAAATTAAGAATACAACCTTATAATATTGTTCCGGGCCCACCATTAAAAAAAATAAAAAACAATATTGAGATTACAATATATCTTAATATTTTAAGTTTAATTTAATTTTAAAAAGAATTACGAGTGAAATTAATTTGTTAAAATGGTTTGTTCGTAACATTATTTACAATCGACCAGAAAATGCAACCTCACATTTATTGGTATTTGTTGAGCTGGTATGTGTATGTCTGATGGAATAATTGAAGGGAAACAAACAAGACAGCTTGCTCGCATTTTTTATGTCCTCTTTCCTACCGCTCCTTTTTTCTTTTTTATTTCATACTTGTTAATTGCCCTTACTACATTATGGCTAAAAAAATATTTTTTATAATTATTAAGATTAAAATAATTAATAAATTTTGTTAGTTAAAAAATAAAATATAACATCTATATATACAAGGTTTGGTATAATGAAACATATCAACACACTCTTTTATAATAACAATAACATCGAAGGTTTAATATCTAAAAATATTATTATTATTATTGTTAAAATAATAAAAATTATTAAATTATTTTAAGGAGAAAAAAACTCGAAAATATTAATAAAAGAAAAAGCAAGAAAAAAATAAAATTATAACGCTAGAGAAAATCTTACTCATCGCCTATATATACACAGGCACGACTTCCATACGAGTAAGGAAACAAAAATAAGTAGCAGCAGTCAAGTGATGGCTTCTCGACCTGGAATTCTCACAGACTGGCCATGGAAGCCTCTTGGAAGCTTTAAGGTCTTATGGGAATCCTTCCCACCCCTCTCTCCCTCTCCTTTTTCTTCTAGTTATCTGATAACATGCGTAGAGTAATTCATTTTCGTGCAGACAACGTTAGTACGTATATCTTAGCCTGAGAACGATAGTATTAACTATCTTTGGTTTGTTTCTGGCTCTAAATATTGCAGCATGTAATATTGGTTCCTTGGGTCGTTCAAAACATCTACTCCTTCATGGTTAAAGATGAAAAAGATCTGTCAAGCTTTCTCCTATTCCCAATTCTGCTGTGGAGAGCGCTTCACAGCCAGCTATGGATCAGTCTTTCCCGTTATAGAACAGCCAAGGGAAATAACAGGATTATTGACAAAGGCATTGAGTTTGACCAAGTTGATAGAGAAAGCAGCTGGTATTTGTATAATCGAATATCAAATAATTTCATGCATTAATCTCCAGTACTCTAGTAGTGCTTGCGGGTTTTTTGATACCTGAGGATTTTCTGGCTGGATATTATCTGCAGGGATGACCAAATACTGTTCAATGGAATTTTAATGTACGTTGTTAGCCAAACAATTCCAGGAGCTAGCCATCTTCCCATGTGGAGGCTAGATGGTGTAATTCTAACAGCTCTGATTCATATGGGTCCGGTGGAGTTTCTGTATTATTGGCTACATCGACTTCTTCATCACCACTATCTCTACTCTCGCTATCATTCCCATCACCATTCCTCCATTGTCACAGAGCCCATTACTTGTACGTCAATATTTTGTTATTAGCATTTTAAAATGATGCAAGAACACTAAAGTTATTTTGGAAATCTGCATCGCAGCTGTGATTCATCCATTCGCCGAGCACATATCCTACTTCACGCTATTTGCAATACCATTGATAACGACTGTTACGACGGGGACAGCCTCTGCAGCATCCCTAGCTGGTTATCTCACTTACATCGACTTCATGAACAACATGGGTCACTGCAACTTTGAACTCATTCCTAAATGGCTCTTCACCATTTCCCCCCCTCTCAAGTACCTCATGTACACCCCATCGTAAGTCTCGGTCGATGAATCTTGTTTTGCAATTTCAATTATTAATTCTTTTTTTTTTTGTATATGGGATTTCCTCGAAACCTGCGAGCAAAACAACATCTGATGATATACATGCAACGAGAAAGATCGTCTGTTTCGCGTGATTTAACATTTGAAACAGCTGCAAGTTCCGCTCTCTTCACGAAAGCCAGTTTACAGGTAGTCACCCACTCCATGATGGACTGATTAACATTTGATGTGGCTGCAGGTTCCACTCTCTTCACCACACTCAATTCAGAACCAATTACTCACTATTCATGCCTATCTATGATTACATCTATGGAACAATGGACACGTCCTCTGATACCCTCTATGAAAACTCGCTCAGGAGACCCGAGGAAGCCCCTGATGTAGTGCATTTAACTCATCTTACCACGCCAGATTCCATCTATCATTTACGGCTAGGACTTGCCCACATGGCTTCCACCCCTCAAAAAATCGAAATGGTATCTCTGGTTAATGTGGCCGGTGACCATGTTGACCATGATGTTAACCTGGATTTATGGACGCACTTTTGTTGTTGAGAGGAATCGCTTTCACAAACTCAGATTACAGACATGGACCATACCAAAATACAATGTTCAAGTGAGAAGGATATTTAGTTTGTCATGGATCAATCAATTGCGTCCGGTTTAATTTTGTCTCGCTAATGCTCGCGTCTACTTTCTTGCAGTACAACTTGCAATGGCAGAAGGTATCCATAAATGCCTTGATTGAAGAAGCTGTACTTGAAGCTGAGGAAAAAGGTGTTAAAGTGTTAAGTCTCGGTCTCTTGAACCAGGCAAGTGCTTCACGGTTGAATTGTAATACGTTCTGGGAAAATAAGATTATAGTGGTGGTGACCTGAGAAGGGCCAGTGCTCGATGTAACATTGCAGAGTTTATTGCCCCTCCTCCTTAAATCCTTCGCCATTAACAATAACTAGGAAGGAAATAAATTTTGCAGGGAGAGGATCTTAACAGGTATGGTGAACTTTACGTGCAAAAGTATCCCAGGCTCAAAACGAAGGTGGTGGATGGAAGCAGCCTAGCCGTTGCTGCCGTGCTGAATAGCATACCTAAATCGGCAACACAAGTGCTTCACAGAGGCAATATCTCAAAGGTTGCCTCTGCTGCTGTTTTAAATCTCTGCCAAAGAGGAATACAGGTACTATTGACGCTGTCTCCTAGGCCAATTGGAGCCAAGGTTGTCACGTGCTTCAATTTACGGTCATGTTTTCTTTCCTAGTTATTATGATGATTTGCACTGCTTTCTAGGTAGCTGTTCCATCCGAGGATGAATACAAGAAGCTTAAGAAATCCTTCGGCATCAGATCTGATCGGAATAATCTGATTCTTTCAAAGAGTTATTCAATAAAGGTACGGTATACCCACAACCATGCTTTCTTTTGCTACCATGGAACTAGAGATCTTTTTCTGTAAGAGAACATCAACAAAGTAAATAAATTAGATTGAAGCATGCTGATAGTTTCATAATAAACTTTGTGTAGACGTGGTTAGTTGGGGATGGCTTGAAAGAAGAAGACCAGAAGAAGGCAGCAGAGGGAACATTATTCATTCCCTTCTCGCAATTTCCCCCAAAGAAATTGCGCAGGGACTGCTTCTATCACAGCATACCAGCAATGGCAGCCCCTGCATCTCTTGAAAATGTGGATTCTTGTGAGGTGATTAATTGCTCAATTTTAAAGTATTATTATTTGCGTTATTATTATTATTATAAGAAAGACAATTGATTTGTATGATGGCAGAATTGGTTGCCAAGAAGAGTGATGAGTGCATGGCGAGTGGCTGGAATAGTGCATGCCTTGGAGGGATGGGATGAGCATGAGAGCGGGTATACCATGTCTGACATTGGCAGAGTTTGGCAAGCTAGTATCCAGCATGGTTTCAAACCTCTGGCCGTCGCGACCCATTCAAAATTCTGATGGATATTTAATTAGCTGCCTTTTGTTGCTAGCCATGCCCTAATTATTATAATTACGCTGGAAAGGATTGGAATGTTGTGTATCACCTCCATGATATTGCGATACTATATTTACGCCTTAATTAGTATTACGCTATTTCACTATGCAATAGACAATAATAAGTGTTGGATTAAATATGATGGTTACTCTTATACTTTCTTCTCTACTGTTGCCAATATTATCAAACCTGATCTTGTTTAGGCAGGTACTAGATTATCAAAAAACTATTAATTGTTTATATATATTGTTCAGTGGAGGCATTTATCGGTTTTAAACATTTGACTTGCATTCGAAAGGATATTGAACCATGCTAGTAAGTACCAGAAGATGTGAAGAAGATGATTTTGAGTGTTTTTGTGAAAAATCAAAAAGCATCTGAGAAGAAAAAAAAGTTTTCAGTATATTAAAAGAGACGAAGATACAAATAAAGGGAATGCAATTACCTCAATTGAGAAGAGAAATTAGCAACCGGAAGTGGAAGTACTCAAACAGCCATAAATCAGCTGCTAAAATAGGATCTTAGAGAAGAAGCATGTCGACAAATTGCAAGTTTTTTTTTACTCTAGTGCGATTCAGTTTAATTGTGTGATAAACCATGAGGTTGTTAAAATGCTTGAATTAGTTGCTAAACATGGGTCAGGTTTTAGGCCATCTCACCATGATATTAGAGAGAAGTATTTAAAACAAGAAGTGGATAGCACAATGAAATTGCTTGAAGAGTATAAGCTTGAATGGAAAAAAACAAGTTGCTCAATAATATCTGATGGATGGACTGATAAGAAAAGACATTCTATTTGCAACTTTTTGGTTAATAGTTCTACAGGAACAAAAAAAATTTATCATCTGTAGACACCTCTAATATATCCAAGACTGCTGATAAAGTATTTAAGATGTTAGATGCTATTGTGGATAAGATTGAAGAGGAAAATATAATGCAAGTAATCATTAATAATGCTGTGAATTATAAGGCAACGAGACAATTATTGATGGAAAGATTGTTTTGGACACCATACGTTGCTCATTGTATTGATTTGATAGTGGAAGATTTTGAGAAGAAACTAGAGGTCCATCAAGTAACTATTGTTAAGGGGAGGATAATCACCTTACATATATTCAAGAACTATTCTTATTTCCATGCAAAAAACACTTTACAAAATGAAAAAAAAAGATTTGATCGAGGTTTCATTGCCACTTCATTTGGTACTGCATACTTGACTCTTGGATGTTTGAACGATTGCAAGATTCAATTGATGGCAATGTTTACTTCCATCCAATAGAGGTCATGTAGGTTTTCAAAAATTGAAGAAGGGAAGTGGATTCAAAGTTGTGTTTTGGACACCAAGTTTTAGCATAATGTCACTATATGTATTAAGACAACATATCCTCCCGATTAAAGTTCTTTGATTAGTTGATTTAGATGAGACATTAGTCATGAGTTTTATATATAAAGCAATGTATCAAGCGAAAAAGAAGGTACAAATTATCTATCTTGCTAATTATTTATTTAATAGAATAAGTTGATGCATAATAGTTATTTTACTTTTATATTATGTTATTTAATGTTGATGCTAATATTCATATTTTTTTTTATTTTTTTATAGTTATATACCTATATGGAATATTATTGATGCAAGATGGGAACTTCAACTTCACAGACCTTTACATGAAACAACTTATTATTTGAATCCTCATTATCATTATAATCCTAATTTTAAAGTTAATGCCAATATTAAAATTGGATTATATCAATGCTTAGAAAGAATGGTGCCTAATGCATTTGAAAGGTGTTAAATTGATTTACAACTTGATTCATTCAAGGATGCAAATGAGTTGTTTGGTATTGAGGCTTCCAAAACAGGAAGGGATAAAAAAAACTCGAGCTAAATGGTGGGATTTTTATAGTAGTATTCTGAAAATTTTTAAAAAGGAAAATACATGAATGCCCTTAGTGGCTTAGAATTAGGTTAAGGGTGTTGTAGTAATTGTACAAGCTAGTAAATATAAATAGAAAAGAAAAGGAAAGTAATCTGAAAATTTGAGAGAGATAATCGGGGAAGAGAGAAAGAAAGAAGAAGAAGAAGAGAAAAGAGGGAAAGAGAAGAGGAGGAGAAAAGAAGAAGGAGAAATAAGTTGTTAAGGTAATGTGTATGTTTTATTATGTATAAATGTGATTATTAGCTATGATTTTTGCTTGTATTGATGGTTAGGGTTTGAGAATTTTATTTGGGTTTGATTGATGAATTAAGAGAGATGTTAAGGGTTGAATGTGTTGGGTAATGGTTTAATTAGTTTGATTGTAGATGATTTTGAAGTTTTAAGATGTTTGGTTTAAGAAAATATTGAGAAAAATGGTGAAATAATGTTGAGAAATTTCGAAAATCCCTTGCTGGAATTCTGGGTTAAGGTTGAAGATGATGAAAATTCATTTTGGTCCTTTTTGGTGAAAACTACAGTTTAGTCCCCTAACTTTGAAAAATTTCAGTTTGGTCCCTAGAGTGAAATTGGTGATTCTGGACAGAATTGAGGATGATTTATGGACAAGATTTTAGGATAGCTATGAATTTATGGAGTGTTCAATTTAGTCGTTCAATTTGATAAAATTACAATTTGACCCTAAAAATATAAGAAAAATTCAGAATGGTCCCTAAAAGAAATATTAGTATTTCAGATTGGTTTGATGGATAGTTGAAGCTCATTTGATGGATTAATATCAATTTTATGAATTGTGTATTTTGGAATTAGATTTCGGAAGAAACCTTTGTTTTAGGTTTTTGCGAATAAATGGATAGTTTGATTCAAAAACACATAGGATTATGATTTGAACTCTTATATATGTTATTAAAGGTATTTTACTTCTTTTGAGTCATTTTTGAGTATATCTTTTATATATTCAGATAATCCCGATATTCTACCCGCGGGACATCAGTAAAGTTTCATCAACATTTTGCTTTTGGACCTTGTTTGCTTTTCAGTCCGGTGAGTGGATAATATTTAATATTAATGAGAAATAGTATAAATATTTGAATTTGCTAGTATGAATTGGATTATGCTTTTTGATAATATATACCTTGATTATATTTTTGATACGATAAAGCATAATCATTTGTTGAATATACGTTCTTGATATGAGCCTATATCTGTTTGTGAAATGATAGCTCCTCATTTGATTGATACCATGAGTTGAGCCTTGAGATATGAATATGTTTGTTTGATTATATAAGATATATCTATGGTATGCCAGTCAGAATACCCATGCTAACAGGGTAGTGTTAGCCTTTGTGCACATCGTATCTGAAACCCTAGTTGGTCAGGGGAGTCACCAACCTGTGTGGACTGATCATCCCACAGTACGGAGCCTCATGCTCATTGCATTCTGATTTTCTGACGAGCTTTACCTATACATTCTTGTTATGACCTATTTGAGAAACTTGTTGTAAGAACTTTGAGCCGATTTGTTAATATACTTCTCTTTGTTGTATTATCTCGTATGTGTATATTGAATATTATCTACTCACTGAGTTGTTGAACTCACCCCCTCATTATTTATCATTTTCAGGCTTGTAGCTTGCTAGCAGGTCATTTTGTTGCACTCTCAGAACCTGTTATTTTGGTTGTAGTCAACACTTTTTGTTCATATGTCTAGTTAGTGCTCCACAATTATAACTGTATGTAATCAACTCTTGTATAAAGACAATCGAATTATGTTATAAAATTTACTTTGTTATTTCCGCTGAAGTTTACTTTGCTCCATAAATTCTGAAGTTGAATGATAAGTTTGTGTGTAAGTTTGGGTTCACATAGGTGTGGAACCTTGGAGGGGGACCATGCCTATGTGCCGGTCACGGATCCGGGAATCAGGTCGTGACATTTATGGGGATGATTGTCTAGAGCAATAAAATTTTGCAATTCAAGCTCTAAACTTGACTTGTAGTTCATCTGGATGTGAGCATAACTAGAGTGCATCTAAGATGAGAAGTTTTTTAAAAAAAAATTAATGTTTTGATAATTGATAAGAATCTTATATATTTTATCAATTTGAATTGTTTTCATAGGTTCATATGAAATGAAAAAATCGTCTGCAACAAAAAAAAAGAATGACTTGGTATTTGTGATGTGTAATTTGAAATTTAATGATAATCAAGTCAAAAAACAAGTTAATGGTTTTGATGAAGGTTTTTAGATGATCTCTTATCTGATGATGATTGGATCACTGAAGGAGAAGAACACAATGGTTCATGGAACATTGATTTACTTGGTGTTATTGATAGGGCAACACGAAGAAAAAATGGAAAAGAAGACGAAAATGATGAAAAAAAAACTTTTAATGATGTTGAAATGAGTACTCATGGTATTGAAAATGATTTGAGATTCAGAATAATGTCAATCCAGATAATTCAAGGAGTTTGGAGTTGAGTATTGTTACTAATGTTGGAGTTAGAGCTAATAGTAGCAATAATATTTACAACATCGGTGTTGGTACTAGTATTAGTAGTAATAATAATCTTTTTGATAGTAATGATTTTGATGAATATTTTTAGAAATAATGAGGAAAATAAAGGTAATGATGCTGATTTTAGTTTACATGGCATCTGAGCAGAGTATTTGTTTTAAATTTGTTAGTTTTTACCTAATGAAATTCTATGGACATAATTGTTTTGTATTGTATTTTTAAATTATTTTAAATCATATATGAACCTTAATTAAAGAAGTTTTATGGACATAATTGTTTTGTATTGTATTTTTAAGTTTTTTAAATCATGTATGAACCTTAATTAATGAAGTTTTATGGACATAATTGTATTGTATTTTTAAATATTTTACTTATAATTTTATGATTTTACAATTCAAGTTTATTATATATTTCCATGTCATGTTAAAAAACTAATTTTGACAACTTTGAACATAATGTTCTTTTATAGTAGCAGCAGTAATAACAACTTGATGTGAGCACCTCCAATGAGAGAGGTAAGAGAAAAACCAAAAGAAAAAATGACAAATTTTAGCCTTTATTCTTCATTTTCATGACTCGGGGAAAGCTATATTGAAGAGCTAAAATAGCATTTCTATGTTGAAGAGCTATTCCTACATGCTTGATCAAAAGAGCAAAACATTGTTTAATATATTTCTATGCAAAATTATGGTTTTGATTGTACTTGTATTAGTTGTTTATTATTAATAAATTGTTATGTCAATATTATATATATTACAATAGAATTAGCTACTCTTAATGATTTTTTTCATTGGAGTGCAAATATAAAAAAATGTTATATTATCCATAAAGCTAAATCAGGTCATGGTTTTACCGTAAATTTATTGTAGCTCTAGACTCAGATTACTGTGGATTGTAATAGTAAAATTACTATTTAGTTAATGTTAAGAAAATAGCATGTGTAAGGATGTAGCTCAAGGGGCAAACTTCACGCTTTGAATGCTAAAGGTGCAAGGTTCAGTCCCCTGTATCTCCACCGGTTTATATTTGATTTTTTTTGGAGGAATTTCCTGTAAATAATATTTTTGGAGTTTCTATATACTTTGTAAAATGCCAAGATTATGGACTGACAATAATCTTAAAATGATAACGAGAAATATTATACGTAATTAACCTTAAAATGATATTTTAAATTAAAATATAGATTGAATATAAAATATTAGGGTACAAATAATAAATAATATATGTTTTTAAGTGTTATTTTTATTAATAATATTTAGTGAATATATATAATTAAAACAACTATAAAAGTTGAAATCAATCGAAAATTAACAATTCAATTTTATATTTTTAGTATTAGAAAATTTTAATGAATATATAATTTTTATTTATTTAAATGAGTCTTTTTTAAATAAATCTATTAATATAAAGCTAAATAATCTCACAGTTATACTATAGCATTAGAGAGGGATTCACTATGAATTGTAATATTACTACAAAAGATAAAACAAAACAGGTTTTTGAGCAGTGTTTTTAACTGTTCATCCATACTCAGTGATGCGAACCTCGTGATCACGTGGTCACACAACCCACAACCAAGAATGAGATTTGATCCTAGAAAGCCAAAATAGATTTGATAGGAGTGTGAAACAATGGAAACATGCCCCATTGCACCAGCACTATTGGAATGAGTACATGACGCCACGAAGTCAGTTAATCGTCGATAAATCAAATTCAGTTCGTTCAAGAACTAAAGAATGCAAGAATCACTCTCACATGTAAAACTGAAAAATTTATAAGTAATATTCATCAATGGCTACCGAAATTTAGCTTACATGAGTTTGAATAGTTCTTGAAAAAGTAACCCTAATAGACCCTTTATATGGACTTAAATGAGGTCCACTTAAAACTGACCTAAAACCCGAAATTGAAAAGCCCATGACTTAGACCATACAAGCCTTGGATCCTAGATGAAAACAAAATCTTAATTAAGCCCAAACAAGCCTTGGGCTATAGGTAATAAGATTAAATAAAGCCCATAAGGCTTATTTATAGCTTTCCATCCTGCCCATTAATCGCATGTTACCAAATTGTAGTAGGATTCTTTTGGCTCCTTAGTTGTCCTCATTTTATAGCCCAAATAAAGTTGTATTGGACCCATCCTACAAATATATAAGATGTACTAAGGTCTACTCTAAATACTTCAATGGTCCTTGTAATTTTGACTTGGTTGAAACCTTCAAAACCACGAATGAAGCCCCTGGACATGTAATGGGTCCTTGCTGGTGTTTCTGAGCCGGTTCGCATCACTCAGATACAATGTGGATTGGAATAGTGAAATGACATAATAATATAAGTAACATTTGTATACTATGATTCAACAAAGAAGTCATGTTGGCCGAGTGGCTAAGGCGTGCACCTACTAAATACACTAGAATTCGAATCTCTCAAGCGACGAAAATAGTTTTGAATTTTTAATATTATATTATCATTATATTTTTATTTAGTATTATTTGTATACTAAGTTGAACAACGAAGATGCTTTGGCCGAGTGGTTAAGGTGTGTGCCGGTATGTATACAGAGATTTCGAATCCTCGGGCAAGCAATTTTGGATTTAAACAGTGAAATTTGATATTTATTATTTTTCTCTTTATTTTTTGAAATTAATTTTATTTATTTTTGTTTTGTAATTTATTGAGTTTTTTAACCTTTTTTTTTGTTAATATTGTTAGGTGCTGAAATTTCTAATTATTATAGATATGATATTCAAAATAATAATAATGATTATTTGTAATATTGTTTACTTATAAATATGTGAGACTAATTATATATTTTGATATTTATTTAATACTAGCACACACACACACACACACACACACACACACACACACACACACACACACATATATATATATATATATATATATATATATATAAATGACCTATTTATTATTTTCAATAATAATTTATTATCACTATTCTAAAATATTTTTAATATAATAATATGAGGAATAAATCTTTAAAAATTAAAAATAATAATTTCATTTTTAAATAATAATTACGGTGCCATCGATAATATGACCAATAATAATTATGTATAATAATATTTATAATCATATCTATAATAACTGTGACAAAAATTTATTGGTCAATGTTATTTTTGTGAAAAATAACTTCCGCATCTTTTTTTATGTATGATATTTCAGATCTCATATCATAAAAAATATACAAAATCACACATAGAAAACACATGTAGAAAATTTGTGTCAAATTATATACAATAAAAAATTTAATAGGAGAGACTTTTTCCTTAAAAAATAGGAGAAACTAATTATATATTGTGATAATTGTTTTTTCATATTAGCATCTTAAAATATAAATTAAAAAAATGAATTGATTTTCTTTAAAAATCTCATATTAATTTAATCTCAGTGTTCTAAGACTTTTGAATCTAATAACATGATGAAAAAAAACTGAAAAAAATAATTTTTTGATAAATTTTAACAGTTGTATTTTTGCTATCTGTCAAATAAATTATTCAGTAAATAGTTAAAACATGCCCAATAATTAATATGTTGCAGACAATAAATAATATATCTTTAGTCAATTTGATCAATTGCGGTTTTCTTTCTACCTATTAAATTATTACCAAAAGTAGTTAAAACAAAACCAACAATCAAATTTTTTGCTGCATAAAACAAATCACTTATCTGTGCTACAGTTCAACAATTGTAATTTTACTATTTGCTAATAAAAGAATTCATGTAACAAATAAAACATGCACATTAATCAATCAGTATTTTAACATAATTTTTTTGATTTTAATTGTACAATCTATCGATTAAATAATTATCAAAATAGTTTTAACAGTAACAACATTCAATGACTTTTAGGCGGGGGAAAAACTCGTTTGTAACAGATTCTATCAATTATAATTTTACTAATTAAATATTAAAATAACTAATTATAACACATATAAAATTAATTAATTATCTACATAAAAAAATTCAGCATAACGCGCGGGCAAGTTTGCTTGTTTAACATATTTAAAAAACCATATTATTAATTTAATTTGTCTGAATGATATGAGTACTAAGGACCCAACTCTTATATATATATTAAAAAAAAAAAAGGGGGGGGAAAGGGACCTGCTGCCAGCGTGCAAATACGTCTACTGCTCGTCTGCAACCACGTTGAGGGACAGATGAACGTGTTGGAGCACTGGCTATCTAGCCAGTTCTTGTGACTTTAATAAGGCCGGCAGCCGCAGTCGTTGAGTAATTGTTTCTAAATTTAATGGTCGGGATCTATTGGCTGTTTGTGCATGGAACACTAATCAATTTTCTGCACGTTAGAAAGTAACGAAGATATTTTACATGGATGTAGCATATCCATTGAGTACTCTATTGCTGTCCAAACTATTGACGCTGTGTCCTAGGCCAATTGGAGCGAAGGTTGTCACGTGGTTCAATTTGACAGTAATTTATTTAAAATTGATTTTGTAGGCAGGCGCATTTAATTTACGGTCATCTTTTCTTTCCTAGTTATTAAGATGATTTGCACTGCTTTCTAGGTAGCTGTTCCATCCGAGGATGATTACAAGAAGCTTAAGAAATCCTTCGGCATCAGATCTGATCGGAATAATCTGATTCTTTCAAAGAGTTATTCAATAAAGGTACGGTATACCCACAACCATGGAACTAGAGATCTTTTTCTGTAAGAGAACATCAACAAAGTAAATAAATTAAATTGAAGCATGCTGATAGTTTCATAATAAACTTTGTGTAGACGTGGTTAGTTGGGGATGGCGTGAAAGAAGACCACAAGAAGGCAGCAGAGGGAACATTATTCATTCCCTTCTCGCAATTTCCCCCAAAGAAATTGCGCAGGGACTGCTTCTATCACAGCATACCAGCAATGGCAGCCCCTGCATCTCTTGAAAATGTGGATTCTTGTGAGGTGATTAATTGCTCAACTTTAAAGTATTATTATTTGCGTTATTATTATTATTATTATAAGAAAGACAATTGATTTGTATGATGGCAGAATTGGTTGCCAAGAAGAGTGATGAGTGCATGGCGAGTGGCTGGAATAGTGCATGCCTTGGAAGGATGGGATGAGCATGAGTGCGGGTATACCATGTCTGACATTGACAAAGTTTGGCAAGCAAGTATCTAGCATGCATTCTAGATGAAAACAAAGTCTTAATTAAGCTCATACAAGTCTTGGGCTATAGGTAATAAGATTAAATAAAGCCCATAAGGCTTATTTATAGCTTTCCATCCAGCCCAGTAATCGCATGTTTCCAAATTGTAGTAGGATTCGTTTGGCTCCTTAGTTGTCCTCATTTTGATAGCTCAAATAAAGTTCTATTGGACCCGTCCTACACATAGATAAGATGTACTAAGGTCTACTCTTAATACTTCAATGGTCCTTGTAATTTTGACTTGGTTGAAACCTTCAAAACCACGAATGAAGCCCCTGACATGTAATGGGTCCTTGCTGGTGTTTCTGAGCCGGTTCGCATCACTCAGATATAATGTGGATTGGAACAGTGAAATTATATAATAATATAAGTAACATTTGTATACTACGATTCAACAAAGAAGTTGCTTTGATCGAGTGGCTAAGGCGTGGACCTGCTAAGTACACTAAAATTTGAATCTCTTAAGCGACGAAAAATAGTTTTGGATTTTTAATATTATATTATCATTATATTTTTATTTAGTATTCTTTATATACTAAGTTGAACAATGAAGATGCTTTGACCGAGTGGTTAAGGTGTGTGCCGGTTAAGTATACGAGAGTTCGAATCCTCAGGCAAGCGATTTTGGATTTAAAAAGTGAAATTTGATATTTATTATTTTTCTCTTTATTTTTTAAAATTAATTTTATTTATTTTTGTTTTGTTATTTATTGAGTTTTTTAACTGTTTTTTGTTAATATTGTTAGGTGCTGAAATTTCTAATTATTATAGATAAGACATTCAAAATAATAATAATGATTATTTGTAATATTATTTTCTTATAAATATGTGAGACTGATTATATATTTTTATATTTATTTAATACTAGCACATTAATATATATATATATATATATATATATATATAAATGACCTATTTATTATTCTCAATAAATAATAATTTATTATTAGTATTCTAAAATATTTTTAATATAATAATATGAGGAATAAATCATTAAAAATAAAAAATAATAATTTTTTAGTCAATTTGAACAATTGCGGTTTTCTATCCACCAATTAAATTATTACCAAAGTAGTTAAAACAAAACCGACAATCAAATTGGTTGTTGCATAAAACAAATCACTTATTTGTGCTATAATTCAACAATTATAATTTTATTATTTGCTAATAAAAAAATTCATATAATAAATAAAATATGGTCAGTAATCAATCAGTATGTTATACGTACCCAACTCTTATATATATAAAAAAAGAAAAAAAAAAAAAAAAAGGGAAAGGGACCCTGCTGCCAGCCTGCAACCACGTCTACTGCTCGTCTGCAACCACGTCGAGGGACAGATGAACGTGTTGGAGTACTGGCTATCTAGCCAGTTCTTGTGACTTTAATAAGGCAGGCAGCCGCAGCCGATGAGTAATTATTTCTAAATTTAATGGTCAGGATCTATTGGCTGTTTGTGCATGGAACACTAATCAATTTTCTGCACGTCATCTTTATCTTACGAGAGCTTTATCGGTCCCAAGAGAGGGCAACCTATTTATGATATTATCACGTCTGCTAGAAAGTAACGAAGATATTTTACATGGATGTAGCATATCCATTGAGTATTCTATTGTTGTCCAAACAATTAATGCAAAATAATTATTTTTTTATCATTATTTTGATAGCCTTATCTCGACTTTTTTGTGTAAAAAAATGATTGATTTTAAACGTGTTGTAATTGTTATTTTAACAATTAATTACTAAAATTGTAATTAATAGAATCTGTTAGAAATGAGTTTTTTTATTTCGCCTAAAAGTGATCGAATATTGCTACTGTTAAAACTATTTTAATAATTATTTCATTGGTAGATTGTACAATTAGAATCAAAAAAATTATGTTAAAATGAGTCATATGCTCCATATAACATACTGATTGATTGTTGTATATGTTTTACTTTTTTTTATGAATTCTTTAATTAGAAAATATTAAAATGACAATCGTTGAATTTTAACACAGATGAGTGATTTGTTTTATGCACCAAACAATTTGATTGATGATTTTATTATAACTACTTTGGTAATAGTATTTTTGGACGCTGGAATAAGCTGCACGCGCCGCCCTAAACACGCGTTAGCGTGCAAACTGACGGCGCGTCCGGAGACGAGCCAATAGTAAATCAGCGGAAAAAGAATAAAAAATGGTAAATTACTGGGACACCCCTCCCGGAAAGACCTTGGTTTTGTCTTTTTTGAGGGACAAAAAGGGTATTTCACTTTGCAAAGAAATATAAAAAAAAATAAATAAACTGGTTAGCCATACCGAAACATACCAAAATTGTGCAATTACCGTCAAACCCCTCACTCCAGTGGCCTTATTTTGTCTTTTTCGGGGGACAAATTCGTTATTTCACTATGTAAAAAAGAAAAAAAAACAGTGGACCAAAAGAACCAACTGAACCGAATCGAACCAAACCGAAAAATGAGTTTTACTGTTGCCGTGTATAGTGATTTGTGTCACTGTGAACAACAACTCGCCCACAACACCATTTAGCTTATAAGATAATGAAAATAACAGAAAATTACTTAGTCCTGGAACATTATATCTTAATATAATTGATGTGCTAATGTATTATACTAATAATACAGTACCTAATGTAACATTTTTTTTTATGAATTTGCTAGCAATATATCGATCTTTTCCTACTTAAAAACATTGAATGTAACTAACATATTTTTTTATTACTTATGAGGAACTATGAATATGAGTTTATTTTATTCAAATAATGCTAATCATGAATTAATTGGATATGTCGGTACTAGAGTTTTATCTAACTCACTAAAAGATCAATCTCAAATAAGTTATCTCTTGTCATGCGATAATATTGTTATATCATGGAGATATATAAAAGCAAATATTAATAGTCACTTCATCTAATTAGGTCGAGAATGTGTGTGGTTGAGATCAATGACTCAACATATTCACGAAACATGTGGTTTATCCTCTAGATGATGAATTTCAACCATATTGTATGAAGACAATGCTACATGCACAACTCAATTAAAAGGAGGATACATTAAAGAAGAGCATCCTCAAGTGAGGGCATGTCATCACAATTAGACTCCTCACTAGTGGACACAATATCTCCACCCTTTAGAATCATAACTCAACAATTTGCACATTCTTATTCATAATGTCCCAATCTTTGACACGAAAACATTTTATATCACGATTATGCTTTGGTTGAACTTCTCCCTTAAGTTTTTGATCATTGGCCGAAACCTACTTCTTCATGGAGTTAGGTTCGGCAACTTTAGAAGTCACCAAATGCTTCGATGACGCACTACCCTCTCTTCTATAATTCATCTTCCAACCCGAAGAAGACCCCATATAAGCTCTAGATCATGTATTACCCTTCCTTTTCAATTGTCCTTCAACCTTAATGGCTAAGTGTACTAACTCCTCCAAATCAATATATGATTGCAACTCCACAACATTAGTTATGTCTCTATTCAAGTCTTTCAAAACCTAGACATCGTAACTTCCTCATCTTCATTAACATTAGCTCTAATCATACCCACCTCTAATTCTTTCTGATACTCCTCCACACTCTTATTACCCGATGTAATCATTTGTAAATGATTAAACAACTCCCAATAATAATGTTTAGGAACATACCTCTTCTTCATTGTTGTTTTCAACTCCTCCCATGTGTTAATTGGTCTTTCTCTATTCCTTCTTTTTACCACCAATCTCTCCCACCAAACCATGGCATAGTCAGTAAACTCCACTATCATTAACTTAACCTTCTTTTCTTCAAAGTACCTATGGATGTCAAAAATCATCTCCACCTTTTTTTCCCAATATAAATAAGCTTCTGAATCAGTTTTTCCCTTTAAGGCTAGTATTTTTAGCTTAATACTACCCAAATTTTGGTCTATATCTCCCAAATCATCAAAATCCCCTCTATGCTCAAAATCCTTATATGGGCGAATATGTCCCCTCCTTGACCGTTTCTCATATCTCTCCCCTATGTGTACGGAACCCACCACCACGGTTAAGATCATCCTCGGCTTCATCTGCAGAGTTTTCATTAACACTCTCCTCCTTCCTAGCTTCTCTACCCCTTTTACTACGTCCTCCATCAAACCTAGTCTCTATTTTTTCAATCCTAGTCTGCTCACCAAACATAAATTCCATTTGTTTTTGTATTCTCGAAAGTTCGTCTTATTGGATTTCACTATTCTTCTGTGGCACACTATTAGAAGACATTATTTATTTATTTTAAAACCTGCATGAAAATCGTTAGCAATAAAAATAACACCTCACACACTCGTGTTTCACATAAATTTATAGGCTTTTCAGTTGAGTATCCTACCTATGGCTTTTTCCACTCAAATTGCCTTTGTTAAGTTCTTGAAATCACTTAGCAACAATTCAGAAAAGAAAAAAAAAACCAACTATGCAGTGAATTTATAAATTTGATATAGACTCTAGAAGCAAGAAATTACAAAACTAACAAATCAAAACTTGATGACAAATTCACGAATAGCAATGCAAATCTATACGAATAATATGATGATTTGTATGGAAAAAAATTAGAAAAGAGCTAAACAATTACGAATTATCAAGAACTAAGGATTTAATTCAAGAAAATCAACTAAACTACCCAAATTTCAAGAAACACAAACAAGACTACTAAAAGATTCACGAATCAAGACTAACTACTAAAAGATTCACGAATCAAGACTAACCAATTTCCCAATGATCAAGGTTTTCTCAAGCATGTATTTGGTCAAAACAAAAGAAGTGATTTTTCTTTTCTTTTTCTTTTTTTTTTGTGCGGCAGCAATCAAGATTTCAAGATCAAACCTCCTTATGTATGTATGTATGTATGTATGTATGTATGTATGTATCGGCAAGAACTTAGGTGTGTATGCCGATTTTGATTAAGGAAGCATCATAAACACTAACCTATGATTAAGTGTTCAACAAAGCAATAAAAGTAAGATCTTTTTTTCTTTTTTATATATAGGTGGCCAAATCTATCAAGAATCAAACAAGAAACAATAAAGACTCAATTTGAAGGATATAACCTGTGATTAGATCAGCTCTAATACCAACTGATGCGAACCATAACGGAATTTAATGGTATTCACAAACCCAAGATTTGAATGAGCTTATCACAATGGAAGACTTGCTCCATGGCAACAAGACTATAAACCTACTCGATCACAACACCTACACCTGGAGACGAGCAAAAAAAGTATAAATTCACAACAAAGAATTGTCAATTCTTTGAACAGTTGAAAGTTCAGTCAAGAACCAAGATTGAGCAACCAAAAGTGGGCTACAATGCTGAAAATATTATCAAAAGTGTCCCCTAAAATAACTCATAAAGAGTATTTATTCTCCAAGTCAAAACCCTAGTTTCCCTAATGGGTCTCACATAAAACCAATTTAAATAATAATCAACCCAAGCTAAAACTAGCCCAAACTAATTAAAATAAACAAAATAAACAAGTATAAACCTCAAACAAATTGTCTCCTCTCAAAATAATTAAATTTTGATAGCCCAACTAATTAAATAAGACAAGTTCATTGTTTTCGTATTCTGTCTGGCAGCAGCAAGGCCCAACTTAAAATGGATGGTTCTCTCTTGTCTTAATGAATTAGAAGGCGTACCATATACCGTTATAAAAGGTATGGAAGTCTAGTTTCAATCCTAACTAGAATAACTTAAAAATTATATTTGTAGCTTTAGTGATGACTAAAAGATTAATAAAAGGTCAAACTGTCTGAATCTAGTCTTCTTCTCCCAATCCTTGTGTAATGGTCTTGGTTCCACAAACAATCCCCTCTTCAACAAGAAATAGATTAATAAAGGCTTGCTCTTTATTATTACAAATCCTCTTGAAGTCCACCCTAGCCCATGTATCTTGAAGAAATCTATTGAAAGCTTCTTTGAACTTTTTAGTCCTAAGCCTAGTAGCTGGACCAACTTGAACCTCCAATGGATCCTTTGATGGTTGGATCACATCAATTGTTTTCTTGATAAATTTGGGTTTTAATTCATTGTTTAATTGCAGTCATAGTTTAGATCATTTAGATAATCACCCCCCCCCCAATTGCATAACATATAGCACAAAAATATGAACTAAAAAAGTGTCCTCGTGGGATTGACCCCTTGCTTGCTCTATACTTCTTGTGTGTTTTGTTTTAAGCTAGGGTAATTGATTTGTGCAACCACGACATCACAACTAATTTTGGCATCATTGTCGGGGACATGATTTTAGTTGATTCTTGTGTCATGTTGTGATTTATTCTAATTGCTATTATTTTTATTTATTCTATAAAAACAGAGAAAACAATTTTTTGCTTGCAGCGGTACTGTTCATTTGCGTTGGTGGAATGAGGTATCGACCTTTTGTTTACTAAAGGGAAATGACATAAGGCCACTAGACCCACCCTATCGATTCCAAATTCCATTGTTTTCTAGGTCTTTTGGACACTTTAGTTTTACAGCGTAAGATTCTCATACATATTGCATTGTTTACGATCTCATGTCCTTGGTTTCTTTTGAGTTTTCTTTATGATTTATGTATCTAACACGTTCTTCTAACCAGAGTCAAGTGCGGGTAGATCTCAAAATAATAAACACTTTAAGCAGGTTATGAAAGGAAGCTCGCGTCAATATCATGGTTGTTGCACGACAACAAACACTCAAGGATCATGTTGCTCCTAACGTGGAAAACCAACCATTATGCATAAACATAGACAATAATGTGAACTTCAAACTCAAATATGGTTTTATACATTTGCTACCACTATTCAATGGTTTTACAGGATAGGATTCTTATACTCATCTCAAGAAGTTTCACATGGTTTGTGTTGGGATGAGACCGAATGGAGTTGACGAGGAACAAGTTAAGTTGAAAGCTTTCCGTTTCTCTTTAAAAAGGGCAACAAAGAAATGGCTTTTTTTCTATTCTTCCAGGTTCCATTTGACACTTGGAATGGCATGAAGAAGATCTTCCTTGAAAAGTATTTCCCAGCATCTCGAGTTGCCAGCTTAAAGAAAGCAAATCTAAGCCCATGTTACAAGCCTGATAAAGTCATTTCTGATCAAATACAGGTAATCTAGATCGATAGGCAATGCTTTTCCATTCAAAAACAATCCTTACAAATGCATCACAAAACTTGATCAAATCCTTTTGACATGCGAGACATGATCAAAGCCATATGCATCATTTCACATTCCCGTCAAAAGCAACATAAAACCTGACAGTGAGATCGCTTGAATTCTTTCAAGAACAAGTTTGTTTAAACAAACATCAAAATGGTTTTTTTGCTTGGATTGATTTTGAAATTCCAAAAATCTTACATGAAAATAATCTTCATAAATAATCAACTCTTCCTTGCAAACAATTGAAATCTAAAACACTTGTGGATCATGACTAGACTGGAGGGGCAATCTAAAAATGCAATTAATCATTCCCTTTCAAAAACTGTTGAACAAAAATGAGGGGGCATATGGATATGATGAAGATCTATCACTTCTAGAGATCAAAATCATAAGTTAAGCCTCAAGTAAGCAAAAGCGAGAAGTTGTTAAGGCCAGAGATCCAAACCCTAAAAAGATAAGACCATGAAGAAAAAAGCGGACATATATTTCTCAAGTAAGTATACATGCATCATCACAAATTCCATCCACACTGAAAATCTAGGAAATATTTTGAAGGGATTGTACTTTATGAACCTTCATTCAACATTTTTGTATGCGTCTTTGAGCCCTCAGCACTTTCAGTTCCCTAAATATGTGTGTGAGCCCTTCATCAGTACATATAGTGAATTTATCAGCCTTATATCCTTCTTTATTTAGGTGTGTTCCTAGCCAGCAATCAAACCAGATGATGTGCTTGTCAGCACTATCATCATTTTCCTCGTCCGAATGCATTTTCCATCCATCAATCATCCAATCAGATAGAGTGTTCTCAACCCTATCTCCCTCATCCTTATTCAAGGGCACTTTTAGCCTTAAATCGACTAGGATAGTGCACTTTTAGTCCTATTTTTCCTCTTTGGATTTGTTTTCCAAACGTATTTTTCCTCCTCTTTTGAGTATGGTTTTTTCTAATCTTAAACCATCAGTTAGGATAGTGGGCTTTTTAGCCATATCTTTCCTCTTAATTTGGTGCATTTTCCAACCCTTAACCATAAATTAAAATAGTATGTTTTCCAGTATTATTTTTCCTCTTCTTTTGAGTGTGGTTTTCTAATTCTAACACCAATTAGGATAGTGCACTTTTTAGCATATTTTCCTTTCTTATTTGAGTGTGTTTTCCACCTCTCGACCATAAAGATTGTCGCACCCCAAAAAAAAATGGTATATGCGGCATCGTGACGACTCTTCCCCGTGTGCGGGGATTCAATGGTGTCGGGGGATTATCTATTTTTGTAAAAAAGGGGAGTCGCCACCTAGTATTATGGTTACTAGGAAACCTAAAACTGGTCTTTCAGAGATTCTAGGGTAAGGGACTGGTTGCGTAAAGGGAAGGTTTTAGCACCCCTAGTACGCCCTACCTAAGGTAAGCTGCTTGACGTTTTGGCTTGTATATGATTTGATATGTCAAAACAATATGTAAAATAAATGGCAAATGGGATATTACTCCGCCGAACATTTTGGGATATTAATCCCTTAGGATTTATTTACCCAAATACCAACAGTGAATAATAGCATATCATTCCCGTCGAATATTTTGGATATTAACCCCTTAGGATTTATTTACCCAAATACCGACAGTGAATAATAGCATATCATTCCCGTCGAATATTTTGGATATTAACCCCTTAGGATTTATTTACCCAAATACCGACAGTGAATAATAGCATATCATTCCCGTCGAATATTTTGGATATTAACCCTTTAGGATTTATTTAGCATATCATTCCCGTCGAATATTTTGGATATTAACCCTTTAGGATTTATTTACCCAAATACCAACAGTGAATAATAGTATATTATTCCCGTCGAATATTTTGGATATTAACCCCTTTTGGATTTATTTACCCAAATACTGACAGTGAATAATAAAAAAAAAAATAAGAATTTTATATTTTTTTGAATATTGGTCAATACCCTTTGGATTTTACAAACTTGTTGTAAAATCTCAAAATGCAATAAATGATTTTTGCGAAATCCATGCTAAAACTCATTTTTCTTCAAAACCCAAGATAATATATATTTTTCAAAAGAAAAACAATTTTTAAAATATGCTAGTGTATTGGCCTTATGCAAGAAAACAAAACATTTTTTTTAATAAAAATATTTTTTTTGGAAAATTTGTATTTTTTTATATTTTTTTTATTATCCCTTTTTTTCGATTGGGGTACTGTCAACCCACCTAAATTGGTCGGTGACGACTCGACCTCACCTACCTCTAGGTCGGGCTGCTAGCCCGGATGGATGGCAACCCGGGACCCTATCTGGATCGGGCTTCCGACCCGGGCATTTGGGAAGCCCTTCGAGGGCGAGTCGGGCACAAGGCCCGGCTCGCCAAAGCTCACGTGGGAGTGAATTAATTCACTCACCGCATGCAAACACTGAGGGGACGATGAACAGTAAAAAAATGGAAATTTCGAGTGTGATGAATGACTTACCTGTTTATACCGTTGGGTAGAGGAGGTAGTGGTGATTCTTCCGATCGTTATTTCGTCGGAAATGGTGACCGAGGTCGCCGGACTGACCCTCGGAAGTCTGCGGCTGGTGGCGTCTGCGTCGGTACGCTCGCTTTTTTTTTCTTCAACGAGAAGGTTGCTTGAGCTGCTGAGGGATTTATGGCAGAGACGATGGTGATGCTGAAGAGGGATATGGGTGGTTGAAGGTGGTGGTGACTGGCTGGCCGAGAGTGAGGAACAAACGAGGGGTCCGTTTTTTAGAGAGAGAGGCGGAGGAAAAAATGTTGGGAAGAGCGGGGAAGAAGATTCCACGAAGGCTCTGAAATTTCTCTATTTCTTCTGCGTGTTTTCTCAATATTTCTCACGTAAAAAAATCCCCCACTCTACGTCTTATGCAGCCCTTTTATAGCAGAGCCAAAGTGATTTTGAATGCAGGGAGCGCCTATCATTTAAGGCCGGGATACGCCGGAGACGTTTCAAAGTAAATTTGCAAATCTTTAAATGTGTAATTAGTGCAATTTTCAAAGTTTTAAAAAATGATGCAGCTGGCACATGCAATGCAAATCGATAGTAATCAAGAAGGAGATCATGCTGGAGATAAATTCGGGAAGGAAATAATGCTGGAGATAAATTTGATCTGCCTTGCTGTGATGGAGACGAAACGGGAAGAGAATCACGCAGGATTTTGGAGCGAGTACGTTATCAAATCTGTTGTTGATCTGCTGCTGCATTGCTGTTGATTTTTTGTTTTAATTCTAATTGATTGCCATTTATTTCCATTGAATGCTGCTGCATTGAGAGGGCCGAATTGGGAAGAAAATTAAATCGAAAAAGGAAGAAAAAGAAATATTGATCTGCTGTGGAGGAGATGAATCGGGCAATAAAATCAACATTGATGGGAAGGAAAATTTACTTGATCTGCTTTAAGCGCGCCAAAAAATCAACGTCAATGCATGCCGGAACAGTGCAGATTTCGAAATTTTTTAGGAAGGAAAGAAAAAATAATAAAAAATGATTTGGTCCTTTAAAATTTTTCTAATTGCACCCAATTGGATTTAAACTTTTTTATGCAATTAAATCCCCTCAAAAATTCAATCTCCACCGTAGCTTTGCGCGATCTCCTTATCTGGTCCTTGGCTCCTGATTTTCGCGATTTAAACCCCAATCGACAACTAAACTCTCAAATTGCTCAATTTTGCCCTTGAACAAAAAATCTATTTTCTGAAAAATAAAGAATCAAAAATTGGGTAGCAACAAAGATAGTGTGCTTTCCATCCCTATCCTTCTCCTTCTTGTTTGAGTGCATTTTTCTCCCTTCAAACCACTAACTCAAATAGTGCGCTTCCTAGCCATCAACCACTCACTCAAATAGTGTACTTTCTAGCCTCCACCTATGAACTCAAATAATGTGTTTTTCAGCCCTCAACCGTAGATCCTAGATAACATGCTTTCTAACCCTATCTTCCATTCCATGAATTCTTCACTTATTTCCACAAGGGGTAGGGCACCCATTACAACATCATTTTCTTGTGTCTTTCATAAACACCATCTTCTCAACCTTTGAGTATTCTATTTAGGCCTCAGTTCTTAGGTAGGGCGTTTTCTAGCTTTATTCTACCATTCCTTTTTTAGTGTGCTTCGTAGCCCTCATTTTCACTTCCGGATGGATAAACCATTTCTTGGTCCGGTAAATCCATTCTTTTTTCCCTTACAACGCTTACTATCTAAATTTTTATAAGATTTTAGTCATAAGCATTGTACAGAGGAGGGCAACTGTCATAATCCATTTCTGGGTTATTCCCCATAATCTACCCAAAATAAAATAAAAATAAAATATTGACGTTGATAGAAAATCAAGGTGGAAAATTTAGATGTTTTTGAGAACCTGATCGTACCTCTTTTGTGCCCAAAATTGAAGGAAAATGCATATTCAAGGTTAAATAGTTTATTATTGTATAAATCTACATAGAAATTAAGCTGAAATGCATAATTATATTTTTATAAGCCAATTTCATTTAATCATGGGCCAATTTTATGTATAATTATATTTAGGAATTAATTTAAGGTCCAATTGAAGGATTCAATTAAGTGCAAGGATTTATTTATACTTTAAATTGGTCAAATTAATTTTATTAAAGGCATAATCAATGAAAACACAAGTTCTTGAGCTTAATCGAGGTTCAATTGAGAAGATTGGAATCTTCGAAGACCGAATTGAATTTTGTCAAGCCAATTGTGCAAAGTCAGGGCCAAAATTGAAGAAAAATGAGAGTTTAACGGTCCATTGAGGGTCAAATCACATAAATCTGAAACCAAGGACCAAAAAAAAGGCGCACAAAGTTAAGGTTGTTGTTAAAATTCTGACGGGAATACAATTACACATAATTAAAAGTTTAAATCCAATTGGGGGTACAATTAGAACAATTATAAATTGAGGTACTAAATTGCATTTGAACCTTCTCCTAAATCCTCCAAAATCCTGTAGAAATGACTACATTGTTCAGGCACTTGAAAAGTGTAGGCACACTGCTACAGGTGACCAGGAGGCAACCGATCGCTACACACAATGGGCAACAAAATGATTGCCTCCTTTGCCTATAAATAGCACCAATCAAACCATGCACAAAAAGGAGGTAAAGGAGAAAGAAAGGAACATGTTGCCATGTCGTGGTCGAACAAATTAATTACCCTAACTTAAAATAAATCACACAAGATAATATATAGCAAGTAAGGGGTCAATCCCATGAGGACAATTTAGTTCCCATTTTCATGCTATATGCACTTCAATAGGGGGTTGGAAGTTGTCTAGGCTAGGCTAAAGAAAACTAAGCGAAAATTATATAAAACCAAAATTTATCAATAACACAAACCTTGATCGCAAATCAACATCCACCTATAGAAATTAGAACTGATCATGGAAATGAAACATCAAATTATATTTTGAATATTTATCTCTTCTTAATATTGGTTCGTTAACTGATCCGTCGTATAACTTACCCTAACCAACAAACAACCAGTGTCCACACTAGTAACTTGATTCAATGGTAGCATTAAACACTAGATAAATTGTTCAATCAAGAAATCTAATTGTCCGTAATATATATTTCATTTGATTGAATGTTCTCCCTAAGATTAATAACGTAGATACGCCACAATTATTAACTCAGTTGCTTCACAAGTTCATATACCACAACTCCGGTTTCAATATCAAACTTAGCACTAGATTGTCTACAATAACTTTGAGTCCGCTCTTAGCAATTAAAGAAATAATCATAGGAAAAATAAGCATAGGAGAACAAACACATTCATCATATAAACTGGAAAATTAAGGTAAAAATAGATCTCACAATTCTTGAAATTTGAAGCTTTTTGTGTCCTTGCAACCAAGCAAAAGAGTTTAGCCTTGCATGTTTGTTGAACAGCTAAATAAAAAGATTGCAGAAAACATGATTTAGGGTTTGGAGGAGGAAGATTTATGTTTTCTTTGTTGCTAGACGAAGTCCCTTGCTGCCTCTCCTCCTTTATATATGCTTAAAAACCCTAGTTTCTATTTAACAAAATAGTTCTTCCTTGAGTTGGTAGAATTTAGTTGTCCCTTGTAAGAATAATATCTCATTCATAACCCATCTTTTTTAGTTCAAATTTGGACCGTTTATATTTATTTGAGTAGTGAAGCCAAAAAAAAATGGGTTTGCATCAATCAGACTTCTATAGCTCCATATATTGAAGTTGGAATGGACAAAGGTCGACATTAGCATATTGCAAGATTTGACTTTGAAGGCTGCCATTTCCATGTTATTCCTTATTTTATTTCTTTTGCTTTAGCTTTCTAGAAAATTGTGGATGTTAGATTTTGAATGGCACTGGAATCACTTCATTTTGATCTCTAGAGCTTTCGCTCTATACAAAACATTGATCGAAGGTCAAATCTGTCAATCAACTCCAATTTCTTCTTTTTTGCATCTTTCATTCAAAAATGCGTTCAACATAAAACAAAGAATACCAAGGCATTTAATACATAAGATATATGTAAATATGGGTGAAATTATCAAATAATATGGGCATCAGAACAACAGAGGAAAATTTTGACAGTGAAAAGGGAGCAAATTTACAGAACTCGAGGGAAGATTAGCATATTGTAAAAATTACACCATAACTACTAGCAACCTCCATTTTTTTCCCTTCTTCGGCACTAGCAGGAGCTCAATCACTAGCAACAGCGCTCTCTCTCTCTCACTCAGCCGATAGCTCTCTCTCTATTAAAAACCAATATCAGTTCACACTCTCTCTCCTCCAGCAGCAGCACCTCCCGGCAAGCACCAGTAGCCTTCCCTCTAGCATTATCAGCCTCTCATCTTCACTAGCAGCACCTGCACCACTCTAGTCTTCTCTCTAGCACCGGCGACGTAACAACAACCCCTCCTGCACAAAACCAGCCTTCTTCCAGCAGCTCTCCCGACCACCACAAGCCACTATTTTTGTCATCACCACCATAGGAAGAACCATCTTGGCCTCTACCTGGTGGTAGTGACAAGTGAGCCTCCTGTCTTCGTCTATCTTTTTCCACTATTCGCTATGCACAGTGGACATGGTGGTCGGGCTAGACAGTGTCTACCTAGGCCTCCTAGCTCACCAGGGCTAGAAGGCCAGACCAAAACAGAGTGGGTTGTTCTGCCCAGCCCAAAAAAAGTAAAAAGGGGTTATGGGTCGGTCAGCTCACCCAGGTTGGTAGTCCAGCCAAAATGATGGGCCTCTCAACCCATCAGGGCTGGGCAGCCATCCCACACAAAAAATATAAAAAAAACAAATCTACATAAAAAATATTAAAAAAAAACATTTTGTTTTCGTGCATATGGCTGAATTTCAAAGTTTTTCAAAGCATATTTTTCATAAAAAACAAAACTAACTTATTTTTTATTTTGAAACGAAAATTGGATATTGTAACCAATTTATGATTATTTGTTGGATTTTGGCCAAAATATCAAAAAAATCAACAATTATTTTGTTTTAGCTATCACAGTGTAAAATTATATTGTAAGTACACTCGTGGATAATTAAGAACAGGGTTTTAAAAATGCAGTGTGAAAAAAAATTATTAGGTTTTTAACTTCCAATGAGGTAGAGACTCTCACGAAGAGAGATCTACCTCAAGCTTTAGGAAAGACTAACGAATGAACAAATAACTAGCTTAGAAAATCAATCAAACAACAATGTAGCTTACCTTAGGTAGGGTGCACTAGGGGTGATGCGTCTTCTCCTTGAACAACAAGTCAACTGGTGACTATTAAGATTTATACTCATGATTTTACGACTATAAACACCCTTGTTTCACAATGAGTCGTTTCCCCTACGAGGATGGCGAAGCGTGAAAAAAAAATATTGTCGTGATAGTTTGGTCAAAATTAATTCAAAAGCTAGATATGTAATGTCAATGATGTCTTTGTTTTTGTCAACAGGTACACATGATGCAAGGAAGGTTTGGGTTGAACTAGAATCAAACAATGGCAGTAAGGTTGGAAGGTCGATTTGGGCTGATTATGAGGTTTTTGAAAAGGATGTTGATGATATTAGTGATGGTGGTTTAAAGGATGGGACCATGAGTCATATGGAAGGTTTTCAGTAACCTAGAAACTGAAGGGATTTTTTTTGGCTCAAATGTAAGTATATAAAAGATCAAAGACAAACCATGCTAGAAAACTAGCAAGTTCAAGGATATACTGAGACAGAGAAAAAAACCTCTGAGAGAGCAAAAAAGAATAAAAATACACACGATGAAGGGAACATGCTCCCTTTACACGAAACAAAAACTAAGAGGAAGCAATCAAAAGGAAAAAAGCCAAGCCCATCCGGAGGATCACACCACCAGGCCCGCAACCCAAGAAGACCAACAAGCCCAATCCAAGCCCTAAGAGAAAGGCAGCCAGACCTAAGACCAAATAGAGAGAACCAAGACCGGCCCAAGCCCAAGCTCACAACAGCAGCCTAAAAAGAGAGCGGCCCACCACAGCAGCCCAAGAAGAGAATGGCCCAACATGGAGGAAAACATGGGAGAGGGCTGCGAAAGATAGAAGAAAAGAGAGACCCGAGACCCCTCCCTATCTACCACATAGACCAAGAGTAAGATACCTGGCAGCCAGAAGAAGAAAGGCTCCTGCAACATGCCAAAAGCTCTACAGCTAAAATAATCAAAAAGGGCCATCTCATGAGCAAGACTTTGTAGCTTTGACTCCCCACACACGCCAGCCGCCACAAACAGAAAAGAGAAAAAGAAGAAGCCAAGACAGACAAGCTACACAACCGGCCTAGCCTCCAACTCAACAAACTTTCACCCCAAAGGAACGGTAAAAGCTACCCACAAACCGAGACCAGCACACAAAAGGGCCCAACTATCAAGGCACCCTACCAAGCCTTCTTGCTGCAAAAACCCGACCAAAGGGGACTTAAGATCAAAGCAAGGCCTGACAGCCAGCAAACAAATCCCAAGACTCTTCACAAACAAACCACCCTAAAGCCTAAACCAAAAACTGGGACCAGGGAAACATCATCCAAAATTTAAGTTGAGGTGATCTTTTTCCTGGAAATGAAAGATGGTAAAAAACATTTCCTGGAATTTACAAAAGATACGATGAACTGATTTTTACGCCGAATGAAAAATCCTTTGGTTACGGTCTTCCCAGATTAAGTACACTGTAATATCCAGAGAAATCTGCCTGAGTCTAGACTCTATATTATGATTACCCGTGTTAAGACCACGTAGGGCACTGTACAAGGTTGACATCCTGCGACGAATCCTCAGCCAGGACTTAATTAAGTTCCAAAGTTGCGCGGACCAGAAACAAACAAAGAATAAATGCTGATGAGATTCGTTTCCCTGTGAACAAAGGGGACAGGTCGGATCTGGAGACATGACCTGGAGGTGATCCTTCATACGCAGCTTGCCCAAAGCGGCTAGCCAGAGAATGAAATTGTATTGCGGCATAGACCAAGAATCCCAAACCACTCGCAACCAGTGAACTTCTTCCCCTCTATACTATGATTACCCGTGTTAAGACCACGTAGGGCACTGTACAAGGTTGACATCCTGCGACGAATCCTCAGCCAGGACTTAATTAAGTTCCAAAGTTGCGCGGACCAGAAGCAAACAAAGAATAAATGCTGATGAGATTCGTTTCCCTGTGAACAAAAGGGACAGGTCGGATCTGGAGACATGACCTGGAGGTGATCCTTCATACGCAGCTTGCCCAAAGCGGCTAGCCAGAGAATGAAATTGTATTGCGGCATAGACCAAGAATCCCAAACCACTCGCAACCAGTGAACTTCTTCCCCTCTATACTATGATTACCCGTGTTAAGACCACGTAGGGCACTGTACAAGGTTGACATCCTGCGACGAATCCTCAGCCAGGACTTAATTAAGTTCCAAAGTTGCGCGGACCGAAGCAAACAAAGAATAAATGCCGATGAGATTCGCTTTCCCTCAGTGAACAAAGGGGGACGAGTCCGGATCCGGAGACATGACTCGGAGGTGATCCTTCGTACGCAGCTTGCCCAAAGTGGCTAGCCAGAGAATGAAATTGTATTGCGGCATAGACCAAGAATCCCAAACCACTCGCAACCAATGAACTTCTTCCCCTCTAGATCTGAAGTATTCATAAACATTTCTGGAGAATTTAACACTGCTATCCCAGCGCCTAACCAAATTAAACACAATAATCTAATTTCTACTAGTCTCCAAGAGCTTATTTTTTAGGTGCAATATGGCCTTCCAAAGCAGGGAAGATTGTTTACTAGCTTACGCTACCCTGGATACCAAAAGAGTCGAGGTAAACATGATGCACCCATTGAATCCAGATGGAATTAGCTTTAAGATGGATATTCCAAATACGATGAGCTAGAATGGCTTTGCATCGAGCTTTCAAGTCCAGTAAGCCTAGACCTCCTTCATTCTTCGGAAGACAAACTAATTTCCAGGCCACCAAAGCCCACTTCTTACCAATACAACCTAACCACAAGAAACTCCTGCAAATGCTAATAATACCGAAGATAACAACACTCGGGATAGAAAATATACCAACCCAAAATTGGACCATTCCATTCAACACAAATCTCAGCAACTCCAACCACCTAGCATACGAAAGGAACTTACCCAGGTAAGTAAAAGGAAAGGTTCCTTCAACAAAACTAGTAAGCTGTAAAATATTAGTCTTCACACACTCCTTCACCCCTCCAAAATAAATAGAGGACTTAGAGGGATTAAGATCAAGACCCAACACTCTTCTGAAAACTCGAAGCTGCTGAGACAAGATTTGCACCGAAGAAAGATCTCCCCGAGAAAGAAGGAGGACATCCTCGGCAAAAGCAAGATGGGAAATGTCAAGAAAACGACACCTCACATGAAAACGGAAACCCGATAAGCCAGAAGACTGCTTGAGCATCCTAGAAAAATACTTCATGCAGCAAATAAAGAGGTAAGGCAATAAAGGGTCACCCTGCCTAATACCGCTCTGACCTTTGAAGAATCCATAAAGGTTTCCATTAACAAAAAATGAAGGGATTTTAGGAATAGAAGTAGGGGCCAATTCAGCCAAAGAAGAAACTTATGTAATTTTACAAGAAATGATGATGTAGATGGTGATTTGGATGCTATCAAACTGAAAATACCTACTTATCGAAGTAAAAACAATCTCAAAATGTATTTGGAGTGGGAAAAAGGTGGATTGGTTTTTTATTGCCATAATTATTCGGAAACAAAGAAGGTGAAATTGGTGGTCATTGAATTCATGAAGTATACACTAATTTGGTGGGATTAGAATGTGATTAGTAAGAAAAGTGGAGAGAGGTTGGTAGCATCGGGAGGAGATGAAGTTATAAAGATTCATAGCTGGAATTGTAGGGTTTGAATCAAGGTTCTAAGTCCATGAATGAGCATTTCAAGGAGATGGAGAACGCAATGATTCGGGCCAATATGATTGAGGATAGGGAAGCTATTATGGCTAGATTTTGTAATGGGCTAAGTAATAACATTATGAATGTTATAGAATTACAACATTATGTGGAGTTGGAGGACATGGTCCATATGGAAACAAAGGTGGAGAGGCAAAGTAAGAAAAAAGGAAAAGCACATGTTCTTAGACCAATTATGCTTCATGTTCCTCAGCCTAGAGGTTGAATCTGAAGAGAGAGGGGGTTATCCAACCAAAGCCTTATATATATATAAGAGTTGAACAAAGTAAAGCTAAAAAGGATGCTCATACAAATAGGAAAGGATAATCTAAATCTCAACCTCCTCGTGACAGAGATATTATATGTTTTAAGTGTTTAGGGAAGGGGTACATTACATCTTAGTGTCCAAACCGAAGAGTTATGTTTACAAGACACAATGGGGAGATTGAATTCAAAATTGAAGAGGTGGCACCTTTAGGGCGTAAATGACTTTTGAGTTAATGTGCTCTCCAATGGTAAGAGTCATTTTGGAGAGCCATTTTTTTATCTTATTTTAAATAAAATTCAATTATTTTGTATATAGTTTAATTATACAATTAATTATATAATTAATAGGAGTAAGCTATATAATTAAATAAATAATCGTTACATAATAAATATGTTAAACTTATTTAATATGTAAATGTTAAAAAAAAAAACATTACCCTTGATTCTTTAGTCGTTCCACTTTGTTGACGGTTTTTATTTGGGTAACAAAACCAATAAATTTTCCAACTTCTCTATTTATTTCTTGCCATCTATTTAAGATGCTTATTTGGGAACGATTATTTAAGTTTCCTCCATTCTTGACAAACTACGCATGTACTCAAGCCCAAAATTGTCTTGTTTGTTGATCAACTCCTGTGATTGGATCTTTGCTAGTATTTAACCACGCAAATACAAGTAAACAATCTTCTTTCGAAGAGAAGTTTTTACTTCTTTGTGATTTTTTAGTAGTATGAACATTAGGATCACTTTGTTGAGAAACAATCTCTTCAGACTCACTTAGTTGATAGTTAGTGAATGAATTTGGCAAATTTGAGTCCATCTGTATAAAAAAAAATACAGTGTTATTGCTCCTGTGATATGCTATCTAACTCAAATTCTATTACAGTATTAAAAAAACTTATAAAAACATTAATATTATTATTAATTACCTCCATAATAGTTCTAAACACAAAATTTTTCACATCTAACAGTAAATTTAAAACATGTAATTAAGCTAATAGATCAAAAAATTCGTAATTCATCAATTTCGCATAAGTATTTTTTTTACTAAATATTATTATTAATTACCCATTTTTTCCTAAATATTATTAATATACCCCCCCCCCCACAGACACACACACACGCCGAAACCCTACACTTTCATTTACACAGCACCCACCCCCACAGCTCTCAGCTACCTCACTCTCCCATGGCGATCTCGCCTCCATCTCTCTCCCATGCTGATCTCGCCTCCATCACTCTCTGCTCCCTCCCCCCATCTCCCTCTCCCATGGCGCTCCCCCTCTCTCACTCTACTCTTTTCCCCCCTCTTCCTTGGCTCCCTCTCACTCTGCTCTCCCCCTCTTCCTCGGGCTTGATATCATTTTTGATCTTTGGCACAAATCCATTGCTAAAGAAGAAATCACAGCTTCTGCTCTGATTTTCTTGTTCAAGTTTCTATTACATGGGTTCTTGTTCAACTAGAAATCAAAGCTTATGTGAAGTTTCTATTATATGAGTTCTTGGTTTTGATAAACAAACCTACTTGTTGTACAAAAAAATAGATTAAGTTTAGAAAACAAACCAAAGATGCAGTGGGCAGAAGGTCTGACATGAACCGAAGATGTAGTCTGCTCGTTGGATTTTGATGAAGGCATTTTCTGTGATTTTTCTTGTTTGGATTGGCTGGAAAATATATTGTGTTTTTTCAATTGTTGAATTCATTGTGTTGTTGTGTTAATGTGTGTTTTAATTTGGACAGTGGCAACGGTAACATTACAACGATCGGATTTTTTTTGCCTCTGCGGAGAGATATGTAGGAATGCCTCCAGAAGATGCAAAGGCCGTTTTGACTCTCCATTTAGCTCTCCCGTTGGAGACACAAATTTAACAAAAAAAAACAAATTTTTAAAATTTTTGCTTTGCCTGCCCTGATGGCTCTCCCTGTTGGACTTGCCCTTAGGGCAAGTCCAACAGGAGAGGCATCCCGAGAGCCAAAGGCAATTTTTAAAAAATTTTGGCTATTCTTTTTCAATTTAATCTCTCCAACGGGAAAGTAGTGTTCAGTTGCTTTCGTTTAGCCCACCCTAATTCTCTATCACACCTCCAAGATATTCTCAGTATAGCGTGCTTGTAGAGAACAGCTCGATCCATTTTTCCTTGACGAAGTGACAGTCAAAGAAAGTTTGATTTCTACTTTCGTCGGCTTGCTTACAAAGAAGACGATAAGGAACAATTGAGGGGGGGGGGGGGCGACAGCAGTGGGAGAAGATAAGAAATGGGCTAGGTTTTTTAGGTTTAATTTTAAGATGGGGAACGGACGAGTGGGGTTTTTTATACTAATTATTATTATATTATTTTTATTATTATTATTATAATAATTATTAGCATAAAAAATAGGGGTATTAATTTATAATTAATTTGATTGAATTATTTGTAATGAAATATATTTTAATTAATTATGTTTGAACTTATTGGTTATTTGTTTCATTTTGTTTTTTTTTAAGTTTTTCTAACACTCAAAAACAATAAATAACATTAATTAACTTCAAATACAACAACCATTAAAAAAAAACATACAAATTACTTGAAAAGCATACAATAAGTAGCTTAATTTTCAAATTTCAAATATTGCGGGTCTTTTAATTATATTTAAATTCATTTTTTAATTTAAATATAATTAAAAAAATAATTTTATTGTTGTAGGGTTTTACAAAAGCAATTAATTAATTATATAACTTACTCCTATTAATTGTATAATTAATTGTATAATTAAACTATATACAAAATAATTGAACTTTATTTACAATAAGATAAAAAAAAATTGGCTCTCCAAAATGGCTCTTACCATTGGACAGCACATCAACTCAAAAGTCATTTACACACTATTCAAAGAGCTATTTTTATGATTTGGCTCTTAAAACTGGCTCTTGTCATTGGACTTGCTCTTAGAGGATAGTAGTGATGAGAAGATTGCATATCCTATTGAGGGGGAGGCATTGGTTCTAAGGCGTGAACTGAATATGCAAATCAAATAAGATGATGTAGAATAGCAATGAAAAGCATATTTAACACTTAATGTCATTTACAAAATAAGGTGTAACATGATAGTCAATGGTGGTAGTATGCTAAGTAGCTAGTGATACTCTTGTGAAGAAATTGAATGATTTGCATTAAGCATCATAGGACTTACAGATTGTAATGGTTAAATGAATATGGTGAAGTGAAAATTACTAAGCAAGTGGCAATTGCATTTGCTATTGGGAAGTATTCTGATGAGGTTATGTGTGATGTAGTTCTAATGCATGTTAGTCACTTACTATTGGGGTGTCAATGGCAGTTGATCGGAAAGAGATTCATAATGGATTAGAAATAGGTCCACTATTGTAAGAGATTGTAAAACCATCACTCTTATACCTCTGTCTACAAAACAAGTGTATTACAATCAAATGAAATTAAAAAGGGAATATGAGGATGCGAAGAGTGAAAAACCACGTGAGGAAAATTGTGAGAGAAGACCATCATATTTGATTAAATCTAAATCATTAATTAAATTGGTTGAGAGTGGAGGTAAAACCAAGTGAAGAAAATAAGCTTGTGTGATGATAGTAGAATTGGAAACTAAATAAACAACTAATTTTTTATATAAAAAGAGCTCAAATCATATTTGTGTTTTTCACTAAGAAGTCGATGATCTTACTTGTGTATAAAGAGACTTATTTAAACACTAATAATCTTGATTTTGCTATTCCTTGTGTGGTTGCTTCCTTATTGCATAAGTATGATGATGTATTTCCTAAAAACATCTCTACTGGATTATCATCAATAAGGAAAATTCAGCATCATAATGACCTTGTACCCGAAGCATTGATTCCTAACCGTCTAGCTTATAGAAGCAATCCCGATGAGATGAAAGTGCTTCAAAGGCAAGTAGCTAAGTTGATGATAAAGGGGTATATCCATGAGTGTATGAGCCTTTGTGTTATGCCAATGTTACTTGTGCCTAAAAAGTATGGAAGATGGAAGATGTGTGTTGACTTTTACTCCATCAACAATATAACGATAAAGTATAAACATCTTATCTCTAAACATGATGACATGTTGGATTGAATTGTATGGAGCATGTATTTTCTTCAAAATTGACTTAAAAAATGGGAACCATCAGGTTAGGATGAAAGAGGGTGATGAATGAAAAACAACATTTAAGACTAAACATGATTTATATGAGTGGCTAGTCATACCGTATTAGCATCCAAATGCACCTAGCACATTTATGAGATTAATGAATCATATTTTGCGTGCATTCATTGGTAAATTTGTAGTTGTTGTTGCGATGTCACAGTCGTATAAATTAATTACCCTAGCTTAAAGAAAATCACACAAGATAATATAGAGCAAGTAAGGGGTTGATCCTATGAGGACTATTTAGTTTAGATTTTCATGCTATATGCTATGCAATTGGTAGGGGGGTTGGAAGTTGTCTAGGCTAGGCTAAAGCAAACTAAGCAAAAATTATATAAAACCAAAAATTTACCAATAAAACAAACTTTGGTCGCAAGTCAACATCCACCTACAGAAATCAGAACATATCATGGAAACAAAACATCAATTTATATTCTAAATATTTATCTCTTCTTAACATTGGTTCGTTAACGGATCTGCCGTATAACTTATTCTAACCATCAAACAACCATAGTGTCTACACTAGTAATTTGATTCAATGGCAGCCTTAAAAACTAGATAAATTGATTAATCAAGAAACATAATTGTCCGCGATCTATGTTTGATTTGATTGAATGTTCTCCCTAAGATTAATAACGTAGATCCACCACAATTATTAACTTAGTTGCTTCACAAGTTCATATACCACAACTCCGGTTTCGATATCAAACTTAGCACTAGATTGTCTACAATAATAACTTTGAGTATGCTCTTAGCAATTAAAGAAACAATCATAGAAAAAATAAGCATAGGAGAACAAACACATTCATCATATAAACTGGAAAATTAAGGTAAAAATAGATCTCACAGTTCTTGAAATCTGAAGGTTTCTGTGTCATTGCAACCAAGCAAAAAAGAGTTTACCCTTGCATGTTTGTTGAACAACTAAATAAAAAGATGGGAGAAAACATGATTTAGGGTTTGGAGGAGGAAGATTTGTGTTTTCTTTGTTGCTGGCCGAATTCCCTTGTTGCCTCTCCTCCTTTATATATGTTTAGAAACCCTAGTTTCTATTTTACAAAATAGTTCTTCCTTGAGTTGACAGAATTTAATTGTCCCTTGTAAAAATTATATCTCATTCATAACCCATCTTTTTGAGCTGATATCTTTTTGAGTCTTGAAGCCAACAAAAATGGGTTTGCATCAATCGGACTTCTGTAGCTCTAGATATTGAAGTTGGAACAGACAAAGGTCAACATTAGCAAATTGCAAGATTTGACTTTGAAGGTTGTGATTTCTATGCTCTTCCTTATTTTATTTCTTTTTCCTTAGCTTTACAAAAAGTTCTAGATGTTAGATTTTGAATGCCACTGGAATCACTTCATTTCGATCTCAAGAGCTTCGCTCAACACAAAACATTGACTGAAGGTCAAATCTGTCAATCAGCTCCAATTACCTCCTTTTTGCATCTTTCATTCAAAAATACCTTCAAAACATAAAACAAAGAATATCAAGGGATTTAAAACACAAAACATATGCAAAACACTAGGTAAATATGGGTGAAACTATCAAATAATATGGTTGCATCAGTTGTGTGCTTTGATAACATCCTAATTTATAGCAAGAACTTGAATGATCATCTTGATCATTTGTGTAGCGTACTTAGTGTATTGCGAGATGAGAAACTATATGTTAATTTTAATAAGTATATCTTTTGCATAGATAAAATTGTGTTTCTTAGATATGTAGTAAATACATAGGGTATTGAGATGGATGAAGAGAAGGTCAAAGTAATCCGGGATTACCTACACCTAACTCATTATCCAAGGAAGGATTAAAAAGATTAAAGAAAGGAAATGTATTGTGAAGTGAGGATTTGAAAGGGAGAAGAAAGTCAAAGGGAGAACATAGATTTGTGAAGTCAACCATGATGTTCCCGGGATTACCTATATAATATAATCTAAATAAAATACAGTGATCAAGGACAAGTTAATTAGCCGATAAATTTCCAATCAGATTTAATAGCTATAGGTACTACCTGCAGGGTAAGGCTTAGCTCTCTTATGTTTGCCAGTTTTGGATGTAATTAAATTGATCTAGCATCATGAACCCTGTACTTCTATTCACAAGCCTATTTATTTTAACAAGGTTTCGGAATTTTTTACGGCTACCCTTTTACAAATATGCATATTTAATAGATGTTTTGCTTCAATTAGAGATGTGCTCCGGCGATCCATAAACCATCACGCTACCAAGCACGTCCTACACAATGCGCACTGAAATGTGTTCAGAGCTTATGGAAAATAAAATTCCACATTAACATAATACATTATCCAAATCCATTCTTCAACATACTAGACGAGATCCACCGGCCGATGTTCAATTCAAGATTTTCTTGAAGAGGATTTGCGCACCATATTGAGGCTGTACGGTCAGAAATTCCGCTGGAGCGTGAAGATATGCTGGGAGACAACACAAACGAAAACTGTCTGATGATCATAGCTAGAACAAGTTTAACCTCAACAAGGGTTAAATTTTGTCCGACACATGTTCTAGGGCCTAAACCCCATGGAAAAAAGGAGGCCAGATGTTTCCGAGGCTCGGAAAACCTTAGAGGATTGAACTTGTCAGCATCTTCACCCCAGGCCTTGGTGTCATGGTGAGTCGCAATTACTGCCATAATGAGTGGTGTGTTTGCCGGAATGTGAAGATTCCCAAGCTTAACATCTTTGCATGGCTCCCTCACCAGCATTGTAACCGGCGTGTAAAGTCTGATTGCTTCGTGCAGGATCATATTTATCTGTTCAGACAAGGAGATCGAAGACACAGCAGGAGATTATGTAAGAGCCGTAGTCAATCGTTTTTCCCCCCTAACTTGTTAAAAATGTAAGATTTTAGCGGAGAGTGGTTGGTGCATTATAGAAATTGAACTCACAATCTTAAATTCACTAAGAATATCTGCAGTTGGATGCTCCTTGTCCTTACAGACACGAACTACTTCTTCACGGGCCTTGATTTGCCATTCTTGATGCATTGCTAGAAGAACGAGTGTCCAAGTTAAAACAGTAGCACTTGTTTCCTTCCCTGCGAAGTAAAAGGTCTTGCATTCGTCTATAATTTCCTCAACTTCCAGTTTCTCTTCTTCACCATCATGGTTCTTGTAGGAGGAAGTTAGCAGGTTCAGTAAATTTCTGGACTTGTCATCTTTTCTCCTGTTTTTAGCTGCCTCGACTAGCTTCCAAATTGATCCTCGAATTTCCTGGTCCAGTCTCCGCAGCTCTCTGTTCTTTTCTGTCGGCAGAAACCTGTGCCATCAATCATCACAAACATTAGTAATCATCATAATTAATGGGTTATTTCTTCTTGGTATTTAAGCTGAACCTTGGAATGGGGACGTGGGAGTGATACTGTGAAGCAAGGTGCATCTGCTTTTCTTGCAGCTCAAAAACACGCTTTCCTTCTTCAAAACTACTTCCAAAAACTGTTCTAGAAACAATATCTGCTGAGAGGTTTTGAACTTCTTTATGCACATCCATCTCGAACTCGTCTCTTCCTGCTCTTTTTTCCTCCCATTTCTCGAGCATGTCTGTTATACTAGCCACAATTTTTGGCACCCAACCCTGTTGAAAGGGCAAGAAATGTAATGTTTGATCTCTTGTATCCATGAAAATTCTCTTGTTTTTTTTTTCTTTTTTATTACAATGAAGAGATGTTTTTATTAAAAAAAAACTAAGACAGTCTTGATTATTCAATTATCCGTCATGACTATAAAACCTTTGGTATCGCCATTGGACATCCAGGACATCCATAATTCGTTATCTACCATACTGTAGAAGACCGGAAGCAGAAGAAAAAATCAATCATTAAGCTCAGCATGATTATAATTTCTACGAAATTTTTCAAGCAGGGCTTCTTTTCTTTTCTTTTTTTTTATTTAGTGTTTGTCGAGAACATGGTTGATTTTGTTTTTAAAAGTGTTTTTTCATTTCAAAAAATATATTAAAATAAATTTTGTATTTTAAAAAAAATTATTTTTAATATCATCACATTTAAAATAATCTACAAACATCAAAAAAAAATTAATTTAAAATAAAATAAAAAATCAAACACTTTTAAAATATAAAGTTAAACACTCTCTTAACTTGCTGGGGGAGGGTTAAACGAAGAGAAAGATGGGTCGAACAGGATAGTGTATAATCAATCACCTTAACTTGCTCCATGTTCAAAGCCAAGCTACTGATCCTCCTATGAACAGCCCACCTCTCACCCGTCAGCTCCATCAGGCCCTTGGCCCCCATGAGCTGCCTCGTAACAGGGTCGAACTTCATCCTCTCAAACAGCCCACCGGTATTCATCAGAACCTCTTTGATTATAGCTGGATCGGATAGCGCCAGCCTGGGCTTGGTTCCAAACCAGTACAGGAACGTCTCGCCATGCATTTTAGACCACATGCTGTAAGTTGGAAAAACACGGTGAAGAATACTGTGGTGAAACGGCGAGGCTATTGGCTTTGATAGAGCTTCTTTCACTAGACGGCGCCGCTCCGCCGTGTTGCCAAATACGGGGGCGGTAGCCAGGGCCACTTACGCCTTGCTTGTGGAAGTGGTGTTGGATTTTGTAAGGAACCCAGAATATTGAGTAGACACATTTCAGGAGAGCTACGAGAATGACCAGGATGGCGGCGGACACTAGTATGGGATACATGGTGCAAGAGTGAAAAGATGAGGCAATGTTGGTGGACAGATCTCTATAGAGACGAGAGAGTGTTATATTTCTCCCACCTCTCTTCTATTCTACGCTTTCATGATGGAAGAAATTATGCGGCCCAATCCAAGCCATTCTTTTACGAGGTTCCCTACATCAGGGCATGCCGTCTGCTTTTTCTTTCTTTTTCTTTGTTTATGGATTAATTTATTCCGCAAAACTGCACACCACCATTTTCAGCATGTGATTTGGGGCTAGTATTGATGCCAAGGGCATAATTCCTGGCCGAAAATCATAAATAATACGCACGGAAGAGAATCTGGTTTGAATATTACTAATAAAATTTACCGGCATCAACTCTGTCCAAAGAGTTGTCTTACAAAAGAAAACTGTGATTCGATGCTTGATTTATGGTCTCCACTGCATAAATTTAATGTCTAGTGGGAGGAATCTAAGACTACGACATGCCAAAAACATGATTAAAGTCTTTGCTTGTTGTAGAGCATCTGCCATGAAAGTTATTGGCTGAATACTGTCGAGCATAGTGTATGTATAAGAGAGTGATGAAAAATGCTCTTTTTTTCAACTAGATGATGCGAGCAGTGACGAGTAATGGCAAGCTCCAGGTCTAGGGAAAATTGAGCAAGACTAAACCTGCATGTGACTGCACTCAAATGACCAATGAAATAGCAACAAAAATTACATTAAATAAATAAAATCAACGACCTCCCTCCCATCTTGTGGACCAACCAATCAAGTTCTCATGTCGCAAGAAATACGAAATTTTGAAACTTATATACAAAATTCGGTAAGTGAAAAGACAAGAATATCTTTTCTTTTGGTACAGTCCTTCAGGTTGTACTTGTTTTACAGGGAACATCAGCTAATACTGCCTACCAACCTTCAACTGGAAATCCTGCGGAAAAGTATCTGCGCACCATATTGAGGCTGCAAGCTTATAAAGAGCATTGGAGCGTGAACATACGTCGGGGATACAATGAAAGAGTACTGTTTGATGAGCATAGCTAGGACAATTTTTGCCTCGACCATGGCTAAATTCTGACCAACACAAATCCTGGGGCCTATCCCAAATGGGAAAAACGAAGCTAAGTGATTTCTCGACTCATTAAATCTCAAGGGATTGAATTCATTGGCATCTTCTCCCCATATATCAGTATCATGATGGACAGCAGTCAAGGATAGATAGAATTGAGTGCCAGCGGGAATGTCCAGGGTCCCAAGCTTAACCTTTTTAGATGTTTGCCTCATCAACATGATAGCTGGAGGGTAGAGCCGAAGTGTTTCATTGAGTATCGAGCTGACCTGCAAGAGAAGGAGCCGGGGTATTATTATGGTGTGGAAGAGCAAAACCGCAACCCTTCTAAAATCCTGACAACTCTGTCTGGCTAGAATTCTAAACTTACAATCTTGAGATCATTTAGATTCTCCGCCGCTGGAAGATTACTCCCCCCACAGACAGAAAACACTTCCTCCCTTGCTTTGGTTTGCCATTCTTGATGTAATGCTAAGAGAATAAGCGACCAGGTCAAGAGATTGGCAGTCGTTTCCTTTCCTGCAAAATAGAAGGTCTTGCACTCATCTATAATCTCCTCTACCCCTAATTTATCTTCCTTTCCCTTCCTGGTTTTTATATGAAGACATGAGTGAACTAAGTAGATTCCTTGAGTCTTCTCCTGCTCTGCTGCTATTCTTGATCATCTTTCGTATTGCTTCACGAGTTTCATTTTCTAGCCTCCTCCTCTCTCTGTTCTTCTTAGTGGGCAGGAACCTGCACGTATAACAAAACAAACCTTTCACATTCTGGTTTCTCTTTGGAGTATTATAATTTGTGGCCAGAAGAAAGGATGGCAATCACCTGAACCCTGGAATGTAGACACTTCTCAGAGCTTGAGAAACCAAATGCATTTGCTGTTCCTGTAATGAAAATATGCGCTTCCCTTCTTCATAACTGCTTCCAAAAGCAGTTCTGGATATGATATCTGCTGAGAGGTCATGAAGTTCTTTATGAACATCCATCTCAAACTCATCTCTCCCTCCTCTTATTCCCTCCCATTTCTCTAGCATCTTGGAAATGCTTCCCACAATTTCTGGCACCCAGCCCTGTCAAATAGATTTTGGTGGCAACAGGTTTAACATGAAATTTGCAAAGATTACGAGGGACTGCAAAAGGTTTTACATGCTTGGATGAGTGTGATTCTGAACCTCTAATGGTTAGGAACTCTATTCCTAGTTCTTAAGGGGTGGGCTCAAGACCCTGAACTTGTTGAGTTGAATACTTGGGATTAGCATTGCGAGAAATTTATTTAAAATACTTCTTCTACTGCTCATTCGGTCACGTGGACCAGACAAGCCCAGTAGTGAACCCGGAATATTTGGGCCCAGTACGTAATATATACTCGCAAGCATGTCTGCAAAGATAATGAGCCCAATACAAGAATTGTGAACGAGCTTACCTTAACTCGCTCCATATTGAAAGCTTGGTTTGTGATCCTCCTGTGCACAGCCCATCTCTCACCATCAAGCCCAACAAGCCCTCCTCCGAACAGAACTTTTGATTGCGGGTTAAACGGAACCTTCTCAAATGACCCACCCGTATTCATTAGAATCTCCTTGATCATATCTGGATCGGACATGGCCAATCTGGGCTTGGCTCCAAACCAGTAGAGGAAGGTTCTCCCGTACTTTCTAGACCACTCGTAGTACAGCGGAGCCACGCGGTGAAGAACATCATGGTTGATAGACGTTGACTTTGACTCCGCCGCCGCAGCAAATAAACGGCGGATCTCTGCCGAGTTGCCGAAGAAGATCCTGTATTTGAGGGCCACTTATGCCTTGTTTCTTGAAATGGGTTTGGATTCTTAAAGGAACCCATATCATTGAGAGAGTGAATTTCAAGATGCAAATAAGCAGCAAGAGGAGCAGAATTAGAAGAAGACAAGACATGGTGAAATACTGAATCCAGAGAGAGAGAGAAGGATCGAAAGGAGTTCTTAGAGCGAGAGTTGTGGTTGCTGATTATTTATTTGCGTGGTTGAAAAATTAGAATATAATAGTTTACTTAACCTTCACTTTGATACGGGGGGGTACAATATTTCTTACAATAAAAACCCTAATTATAAATATGTTTCCACTAACTTGAAGAAGATTTCATGACATCTCCACGGGAAAATACAGTCTATAACTATTGTTTATGATATTGATGGTGGTGGTGGTTGGGAAATTTGGAACCATGGGTACATAAGGTGTCGATTTTGGTGATTAGTGGAATGCTTAGATCATGCATGCATTAATTAATTAATCCTCAGATAACTATGAACGGCAATAACTTCGATCCGTTGGTTATTAAGAGTCTGCGTGCGAGTTATTGTTAAGGGTCCCGGTTGATAGTGAAAGTTGTGCTGTTTTATAAATTATTTTCTAATTATAAATACATTAAAATAATATTTTTATTATTTTTTAAAAAAAATAATTTTTAATATCAATATATAAAAATAATCTAAATATAAAAAAAATAATTTAAAAAAAATATAAGTTTTTTCAAAAACAAACACAGGCCAACAGTAAAAAAAAAACCAGGTGCTTCTTCTTTGCTTTGCCGCCGGAAATAATTGGGTTTTGATGTGTACATAATTGGGATCAAGGCTCGAGCTCAGTGAAAATGACAGTCAGGAGAAGTTATCAGAATTTCGAGATGTCCCACCGAATTGCTATGGGTGAATGACCGTCCTCTGAAGAGGAAATGAGCAGAAAACAAAAGGGCCACCTCCCTGATTTGGGAGGAACCCATCCATCATGACACGAAGCAGCTGCCAATTCATCATACCAAGGGCTGTCGGCAACACTCTTTTTATCTTTCTATCGTTTCCCATCATTTTAATTTTTAATACAATATATATATATATATATATATTATATAAAATAAACTCTTAAAAAACAATTTATATTTTCAAATAAAACACAGCATAGCATCAAAACGAGCTCCAAGTAAAGTGAGCTTCAATGAATGCATGACCCCAGTTGACAGGGATTCGACGAAGTACAACTATCATTAAATTATAAAGGCCACCGTCTTTTATCTCATTTCTCATGATGTATCATTTTCAGCAGACTGGAAAGCTTGAGCGTGCTTCCGTCGCTCCAGGCCTCGTAATCAATGAGCAACCACCCTTCCCAACCCGAACCAAAATTTCTCTTTTTTACTAGAGCAGCTCAAAATTTGATGGGAGGAGGAACAATTATTTAAAGGTTTGGTGCTAAATTGATTAGCAGCAGCATGCGCGCAGCAAGTAATTGACCACTTCTTTTGTGATCAAACTATATATTTCGATTTTAACTTACCTTGGAAAAGCAACTACGTACGATCCATGGAGCTCGAAAACATGCATCCTACTACTAGATAGATAACAAGAGTATAGTCTACGAAACGACGACGAAAAGAAAAATCTCCGAGACGAAACGACGACTGTAAAAGGGGTGTGCCTGTGTGTGTACATGTAAAAGCCGCTAGGAGAGATGCCCGCGAGTGCTCAGGCTTTTCCACCCTTGACAAATTAAAATACCTTGGAAAAGTGAAGCTAGCTAGATGGAGCTCTTAAGTGAGGATGCTGCGGATCCATTAGGTTTTCTCTCAGGAACACCATCCCATGATTCTTCAGAATTCCCTCTCCCTCCACCGCCGTATGCAGCGGCTGCTGCTGCTTCTCCGACATTAAAGCCACCAGTGCCATAGGAGTTTAACAAAGCAGAACTGGCAGCATCCATCCCGAGCCCCAGAAGGTCGAGTGTTGTTGGCTTGTTTCCTAGCAATGAAAATGAATTCATCATAACATGATCACAAGAGGGGAGTACAAGTCCAAGCCCAGCGGCAAAAGTAGTTTTGTTATCTGGCATCCTGTCCCATTGATTTCCATTGCCGTCTTGATTGGTTGAAGGGGGTAAACCCAGACCGCGGAGAAACGATGGGTTTGATGTAGTTGCACCCATTTGTGCTGCTTTTTGAAGCAATGCAGTGGCAGACATGGCCGGTTGCGGAGAGGGTGTGTAATGGCGATGATCTTGGTCTGCGGGGAAGGGAGAGGAGAGGGTGTTGGAGAGGTAAACAGACGTTGAAAGAGAGAGGGATGGGGGTTCCGTTGCTCTACGTGCTGGCATGGTCGGGGGGCAATCAGAGCGAGCTAAGCCACAAAACATCGGGAACGCGGATGGTGGTGATGCTCGCCGTGGGATAGCAGCCGGTGGTGCTGTTGAAGAAGCAAATATACTAGCAAATACATTACTGGTTGAGCTAGTGGAGCTTGTGCTTGTTGCCGAGGCATCCAAGCATGTGGCTACTGGTGTTGGTGGTGAAAGTCCTATTGGATTTTCTGCTAATTCTGCGACGAGAGAGAGAGAGAGAGAGACGACATTATAAGTAACCCAGAGTGAGAAGGAAAAAAACAAACTAAAAAAAGTGAGAAGAATAACTCAGTCTAATGATCCCAACAAACACTAAAGATCAGAAAGGGATATGCTAGAAAGAAAAAAGATTGTACTTTTTGGAGGAACAGGAGAGTGTGCTGATGCAAGGTAACAGCTTGAACCGGAAAAATTTTATTCGTAAGAAAAGATTCAAATTTTAAGCAAAAAAATCTTGGCTCAACAACACACCCTGAAAGCAAAAGCAAGAAGCTATTATGGAGTCCTTTCTCGTGAAATTTCAATCCACTTTATTATTATACTATACTACCAAGCACCTACCCTTGGAACACAACAGAAACCTTCTCCCTCTCACCCCCACCTGCCACATTTGTTCATATTCTCTGGTCTGATCCATTTGAAAACTTCTGGTTGTAGAGGAGCATGGTAATATTTGTTTTGAAAAATATATTTAATTTTATGTTTTTTTAAAAAGTTAAATTAAATAAAAAAAAATGCATTACAAAACTATAAACTTCAATCTATTCTATTCGATCCCCAGCCACAAGAAAACAATAAATAAATTTTTAAAAATAAAACCCAGATTAATTACCTGAGCTTTGAACTGACAAGCCCGGAGACACCACGCTAGTAGACGGCGTAAGTGGTGGAGGCGGTGGTGAAGTAACCACACACTTGATGTCATAGCCATCCCCTTCCTTCCCCGTTAACGCATCGCAAAATGCCCTGTGTGTTATAAAACTATCCCTCCTAAATAATAACAAAAAGAAAAACCAAAACAATTAAAAAATAAAATCAGTAGCATACAAAACAAAAGGGTGCAATAAAAACAAAACTATTTGACACTTACCTTGAAAACAAAGTGCCGCAATCACATTTATACTCCCTGGTGCCACAAGTTTTCATGTGAGCTTTGCAATCAGACTGAACAGCATATTTCTTTGAACATCTCTCACACTTCCACTTTTTCTCACCGTGCTTTCTGCTGAAGTGTTTTTTAATGCCAGTAAGGTCCCCAAGAGCTCTGACCGGGTTGTGATGTACACAAGATGGCTCTGGACACACGTAGACACGTTTCCTCGGCTCTTTGTCGGTTCGTTGCTTTAGCTTCCATGGTAGGTTATGGCCTCGCCTGTGAAGTTGCAGGTTCTGGTCTCTTTGAAAGCCCTTGTTACAGATCTCACACACGAATCTGTTTGTAGCTAATAAAAAATTTGGTGATAACGCAACTACTTCTGCATCTGGATCTGAAAAGGATGGAATTAAACTGAGTTTATTACAGAAAGAGCTGGCAAAAATAAAAGTTTCGAAATTCGGGGTTCATGGTAATGGTTTTTACAAGTTAATTACCAGGCATTCCAGGGAGATTTCGCCTCTTCTTTGGTGGTGGCACTGTAACGGAGAGTGGCATGCCTTGGTTAACAAATGAAGAAACATTTGTGTCTTCTCCTGAAGCTGTAGATACTGTCATTCTTGATGAATTCTCAACATCCACCATTCTATTTCCTTCCAAAACTTCAGCTTTGTCCTCTCCAAAACTTACCGGGAAACAAAAAAAAACTCCACTTCTTTCAAGTCTCTAAGCTTGCAAAAGATGGCCGCCGGTAATCGTATACTAGCTATAGGGATTTGATTCACAAGGTCAACTAACAAGAGAGAAAATGGATGGTTACACCTAACTAGAAGTCTCAGTGAAATGAATTCTTGGAAATTAAATCACCAGATACCAATCCCACTAGAGCTGGTGTTTGGATAATGATTCTGAGTTCTTTCAGAATTCAAGAAGGAAAAAAAAACGAGAAAAACAACTATGTTTTGAAAATCCCGTGTGTTTCCTTTAGCGCTCTCTCTCAACGAAGGGGAATGAAGCTCCGTTTTGACTGGGCCAGTACTGACTCACCTCTCCTGAGTTTCATAGTCCCATTAGGCGGCTACCTGAATTCATACTCATCTTTCGGAGGGGAGAGAGAAGACCAGAGGGAGACAGAGACACAAAATAACATTGGAGAGAGGAGAGAAGAAGTTTGATTGAAGTGGAGACAGTAATTAAATAAAAAAATAGAGTTAAAGCTAAAGCGGCGCAAGTTAACCATGGTTAATTTCGAACCTGTATCTTATGGATTTGTTTTATTATAGTTAAGAGAGCTTATGCATTTTTGCCAGGGCAACAAGTCTCTCCTGCTGTCCTGCCTATTAAATGCTACCGTCCACGTGTCGCATTATGCTGCTTGCTGACATTTGTCGGAACAAGTCGGACCAGGCGGTGCTTGTCGTTTTATTGAGAGTAAATTATTTTGATGTTTAGTAAATTATTTGTAGCTGCGGTTCATAACTGAAATTTGTGTTTGGTTAAAATTGTGGTTGATGTTGAGTTTAATGAAAAGCAGTTTTGTGTGTTTGGTTACCATGTTTTTCATATTGCTGTCAACTTGTTAAATTAATTAAAAATACACATGTATAGACATACACACACATACATTTATATAAATATTTTGTTGGAATAACATTTTATATTTATTCATAAATATAGTAACAAAATGTTTCAATAATTGACGTAAATTAAACACTTGCAACTAATTATTCTCTCATTAAACTACTTGCAATTCCATCACGAACCAAATCCATACGTGAACGTGTCTGTGACCCCTAACTATTTGATCGAGGAACAACATCTGGTAAAATATCTTCAGGAACAAAATTAGGATTGCGATCATATTCGGCAAAAGTAATATCACCTTATGATCTTCTTCTAATATAGTTATGTAGTGTCATTGATGCAACCACAATCTTCACTTTGTTTTCTATCTTTTAAATTTTATTTTTAATTTTAGCATATTAAAATAATGATTTTAAATAAAAAAATATAATTTTATTACAAATCTTTATATTTGACCACAGACAACAAAAGATTATCGGCAAATCCTCTACAAAACATGTAGCCAAAGAAGCTTTCTCCTAAATTTATGGCTCATTACGTGGGCTCCATTTGTCAAACATTAGCCATGATCTGACTCAAAAACATTACTGTGACTGCCATGTTTATTGATTTTCAGCAGTAGAGAGAAAAAAGAAGAAGAAGAAAAAGAAGAAGAGGGAGAGGCGGATATGGGTGTTTCTTTCTTCATGGACTAAACCCCTGTAATTCCTTTAATTTCCCGTTCTCTCTTCTTATGAACAAATTTTCTCTCTATAAAACAAGTTTCCTTTGATTTCTCTCTTCCCTTTTGTTTCTTAATCTGCAACGATTTAGCTTCAGGTTTGCTTATGCACCTGCTCAAATGGGTCATTGCCATTCTTGTTGAAGAGGGGCCTGCCTCCTAATTTCAGGTAGCCTTTTTCTCTTTTGGGTTCTTGATTTTCTTGTTTCTTGGTTGATGGCTTTGGTCTTGCTGTAACTTTCTTGCAAATCATTGACTTTTTTTTTTCTTGTGGAGTTTTAAGGTTCTGGCAATGTGAAAGTTTTTTTTTTGTTGTTTTGGCAGGACAAATTCGTAAGAAAAAAAAAATCTCTTTTTGGGTGATTGTGGTCAATTTTCAGGATCTTTTATAAATTTTGTAGATTTAAATGAATGTAGATTTGTTCTTATGTGCATCCCTCTGTCTGTTTAAATATTTTTTCATTCTCTTTGAGGGAGGAGTTGCAGAGAGAATGAGGGAGGAGTTGCAGAGAGAACGAGATGAGGGAGGAGATGAGGGTCTGGATTCTCGACCGTTGCCTTGGATTTCACAGAAATCACATGGCACTGTGTTGTAAATTTTATGCCGCGGCTGCAAAAGCAGGTCTCAGCCGCTTCTGCGATCGCGGCAGAAATTCATTTTTTGTAGTGGGACCCACAGTAAAATACTGGGGTCCCGTTTGGTAAGGGTTGAGGTTGGGACTGCGGTTCAACCGCACCACACCTTGAACTGCTGTCCCAAACACCCACTATATATCTGGTACTCCGCCCTTTTTTAAAAAAGTTTTTAAATTATTTTTTTTTTATTTTGATAGGTGATATAAAAGATATAAAACAAAATTATTTTGATATATTTTTAAGTAAAATATACTTTTGAAAAATATCATCCATAATAATATCAAATACACAAATTATTATAGTAGTCTTTTATTATTATTATTATTATTGTGTAATGTTAGTTTGATACAAAAATAAAGGACATATTTTCTTTTTAAAACAATAAAAATTATTTTAAAATTGTCATGAGTTTTGTTTTCAACCAAACATATTTCTTTCATTTATATATTTCAAACTCTAATAAACCACAACATAATAAGCAACAACGTAAAAGTTGGAGGCTTATAAGCAGTGTTTTTAGGTTTTCAAATGCGCATGCATCTCCATGGAAATGGAAAGGACAAAACCTTGCTTCCAAACTAGCAGCAAAAGCATCTCGACATTTCCTTATGCATGTGGTATAATGGTGACCAATTTAGCATGTGTGGACTTTGGTATTTCATTTTCCTCTTTTTTTCCTACTAGATTTTCAAGATGGCCTTAAAAAAATCCAATGAGACCCTAAGGTTTATTATATTTAAGATTTTGTCCATATTTTTTTAGTATGATTTTTTTATTTACAGGTGCATTCTTTATGTTTAGATTTACAAGTTTTAATTAAAGCAAACTTGCCTCCACCAACTTTAATTTAGTCATTGAACTAGTTTAGGTATCTCTATAGTGGCCCACCAACTATGATTCTCAAACTAGATAATATACTAACAATTTGATGGATCTTATGATTTACAATACAGGAAAAAACCAAGTCATGAGGCAAAAACTCCTTGCAGGCTACTATAGATTTACTCATAACTCATATGTAGGGGCCATTTTTTTATGTTTGGATTTACAAGTGCCCATTAAAGCACACTCGCCTCCACCATCTTTAATTTAGCTATTGAACTAGTTTTGGTATCTCAATAATGGGCCACCAACTATGATTCTCAAACCAGATGATATAATGGTTTACAATACATGAAAAAACCAAGTCATGAGGCAAAAACTCTTTGCATGCTACTATAGATTTACTCATAACTCACATGTAGGCCTATTTATTTTAACTCGTTTTTGTTTTCATCCATGGGAAAGTTGTAACCATGTATTTTTCCTCTTTGATTTATTTTTTCCTTATTTTTTCTTTCATTTTCATTTATTTTCCCTATTAAGAAGAGAACAAGGTAAAAAAAAAACAAGAACATTGTGTTTTCATCTCAAATTCTTTACTTTTTTTCATATAATTTCACGTTTCCCTTACTTTTATTTTTTCTTTTTGGTTGAAAAAAACGGAACATGAACAATTGTTTTTTTATCGGGGACTTTTGCCTCGTTAAACTATGTGGACACCCCTGAACTCAATATGAAGACTAATGTGGTGTGTTCTAAGTTAAAGTTAAGATTTACTGGATTCAATAGTAATGAGTCACATAAAGTCAGGAACCTATCCGTTTAAAATCAGGAAGTAAATTATAGAGCAAGTTAACCTTCTACCAATTCAATTTTAAAGCAATCCACTGTCGACAAGTTTCAATGCGGAATGAAACTGAAAACCCATATTACACATTTCTAATACCTCATGATGGGACAAACAGAAAGTGCTGGAAAAATGTACAGCTATAAGATAACGAGAAAAGCTCGAACAAAAAATAATGTCAAAAGGAGAAATGATTTGACAGGCCCACGAAGTAATGATCGCAAATTTGATTATCTTCAGCTGCTTTTCCGATTCCAGTAAGCACACCTTCAAATTCAATCTTGATGGTTACAACCCTCCTTTCCATACCTTTTTCTCCTTTACAGGGGCTTGTCTGCAGGAGCCATTGCTGCTATTCTGATACAGTATATTGCGGGGTCAGATGCTATCTTTGATTGCCCAGGTCAATTGCTATACATGTTTTTTAGGAGTTGATCGAGAGCTGATTGAGCCAACGTTTTCCCGGTTAACAAACAAGAGCAGTCTAGATGACCGATTCCAATAACACGAGCACATTCTCGAAATAACCAGCGACGTTAGGAAGGAAAAACCCTATTTTCACTGCCGTTACTTGTGCGTTCTGGGAAGTTGAGGATGACTGTCACCTTTTTTTATTTGTGTTTATGATCAACTTTTTCCCTTGATCTTATCAGATTTCATCTCAACCGCTGGACCATGTAAAACCCACCAGGAATTATTAAAATCTGATCTCGTTAGTCAAGCAGCAGCAGAAAACTAATTTATGCGGCTCTTATAACTTTGATAGCTTCCAGCTATGGAATGGAGTTTTCAAGTCTTGATCGGGCACATCATCGGAATTTATTTTTGAACCTCGTATAAAATAAAAATAAAATAAAATAAAAAAAGAACCTCGACCCTGGTATAAAAAGCTTGATGCACAGAGATGAAAGCACCTGCGTGTTGCATATGACTGCTGATGGTTTCAATTCTTTAGTTTCAAGCAGGTGAGAGAAACAACTAGACAACAAGAGGCACTTCCAAAGCTAACGCCATGCCAGGAGAATCATAGAGCAACAAGATGCAATGGTTCTTTGAATATACCATATCATATTATCGTCCAGAGTTGACTTTTTCCTCAGCACCACCAGTAAATCACTGCATGTATGTGAGCCTAACTACGCGTTGAGAGTGGAGAGAGTTTATGCAATTGCACAAACCATTTAATCTTTTACCGTACAAAAAGGGTTCTATGGATAATTACAAAAACAATAAACTCAATGAGAACACAAACATCTAATCATGATCGGCATGTATTGAAGATCTCACCCCGCATGACATCTATTGGCATGTGCTCCAGCGTATAACGTTCAGGACCTAGATACATGCCTGTCTTTTCCAGAAGAGCTAGCCCTTCATCCCTTCCATATCTTGAAGTATAGAGCTGCAGGTACTCGAAGTCCTGATAAAGAGCAAAAGAGAAGGTGAAAGCTCATCAAAACAAGAAACATGTATTGAGAAAAACCCAGCACTATCCAAGCACAGATTTATCTTACTCAAATGTCAGCGTGGGCTTTGTGCATGCATGAGAGAGAGAGAGAGAGCCAAGCATTGGTAATTTTCAATTACTACAGCCATTACACAAGTAACAAGATTCCAACTTTAGCATAGAGAATCTTACAATGGTTCCTTGGTGAACCAAAAGAAAACAAATGTCTATTGGAAAGACAGGATACAAGTCAATTTTGTGTGACAACTATATGAAGGATGTATCTGATTCAAAACGCGAGGAGGACAGAAATATTCAGGTAACATGTAAAACATATTGATCCTAGCATGAAATGAGATTACTTTCATTAAACAATATATAGAAAAGATTTTATTTCGAAAATAAAATCCAGGGGATCTTGTTAGGAACTCTCATAGCAGCAAACCGTGCTCTGACCTGACCCTAAACAAATGAATGGCCACTTAAATATTCCATACCTGCAAACCACTAAGTATGCGCTCTAGTCTAACAGAAGCAACTGGCTGGTGGGAGGATGAAAACACCTCGCCTGGATAGTATAAAACTCCATCGCCCGGAGGTAGACCACGCCTGAAGCTTATCTGCTTGTAGGCAAACATTTCATTGTCAGAGAAAAGGAGAAAAGAAAGCAAGGATTTATAACTGGCAGTATGTCACGCCCTTATCTGCTCAAAGGCAAACATTTCAAAGTTAGAGAAAAAGAATAGGAATGCAGGAATTTACAACTGTCCTATTAGAATGAAATGAGATGCAATGAGAATACCTCTGCGCTAGGAACTGTAGCCTTCTCATAGCAGTTAGCACCCCAGTAGAGAAAACCTGTTCCACCTTCTTTCCACACACGCCAGAACACAGCACGGTGTTGAGTACCACGCATCCCAATGTGCCAATTAGGATGAGGATCAGAGGGTCCCAAACACACATATGTCCACCATTCCTGCCGAAGGAACAAGCAGGCTTTTCTTCAGAATAATTATACATGGCACTAAAAACAAGTACTACACATTCAAGTTCTAAAACATGTTACTGTCCCAGAAAGAACAAGCAAATAAATTACATAAACTAAAACCATCAAAATAAATATTAGAACCCAGGGATTAAAACTTTATAGCCTAGCATGGTTGCTTTTGTATAAAAAAATGGTAACCAAAAAAATTAAGCAGTGCTGAATATCATCCAATTACCAATTAGAGTACATCATAATGTCAGATTGAAGCAGTATGTTTCTTCTGTATACTAGCAGAGATTTGTATCCAGTGGTCCTATTAACCAACAAGTACTACAATCCATCTACTTCTCTTTATATGACTGTAAGAACAAAAGTCCCCGTTGACTAATCTCAGTTACAAAGCTGGTTAGAGAAACTATGGATATACAATTCAATTGTTTTTTTCAACTAAACAAGGATGATTTAGCATGCCCAGGTCAAATTCAATTAATTCATAAATAATATACAATGAGAACGATATTAAATTGAAAACACAATGAAAAAATAGCAATAGCAAGAATGTTAATAAAGTTGTTTAGTTATCAAATACAGATAATCTTCGTTAATCAACACAGGATCAGAATAAGGACAAACATATTTTTACTATAGCTATTTCTGTCCTTTTAAAGGAAAGCATGGCACTTGTTATTACCTCACCATTCTCTGGCTGCAATTCTGAGACAATTTCCTTAGCCAGATCCTCTCGATCACCAAGCACCCACTCACTGCAGAGAAAAATGAAAAGTAAACTACAACTCTTCCTCCTTTTTCTAATAGTAAATAAATTACATCCCTGAGAACATTAGAATATCTTAGCTTTATGAAATAGTACAAGCATGTCCCAAATAACCTCATGCATCTAACTGAAAGTCAATTCAAGTTAACTGCCAACCAATAAAGTAGTGACATAAGACCTTCAACTTGCAGCCTTTGGCACACAGCATATGAGGTACATTCATCAACATATCAAGAAATATCAGACAAGTCTGCAAAGCAATTTATAAAACCAGCATCTCTTCTTTGCCAAGGTTAACGATTATATCAAGTAAACACCTATGCAGTACATACCAAGTCATGCACGGCAAGGCCCATCCAAGTTCAGTTCAAGCACCATAGCAAGAACAGTCAAAATATTTCTACATCTCACTCTTAACCGGAGTTCCCTTAAAAAATGGAGCAAAATTATAAGGTTCTTAGATCAAAATAGCTACATCAGGCCATACCCCACTTACAAGCTGATTTGAATCCATATGGACGGCAAAGAGGTTTGCTTACTATTGAAAAACTATCAATGACTCCTTAGGAAAAAAAATCCATAGACACTGAATATGGTCAAGTGATTCTGAATCTGATGCAACTTCCTGATTTGGATGATGCAAGGGACGTGTGTGCCATTGCTGAAATACAGAGCCATATTGGTGGGGGCATGTTAGCCACATTAATAGTATAAAAGCACCGATGCCCAACTGACAACACAAGTTTATGAATGGCATGAGTATACAAGCATGCACATGTGCGATGTCACATACATAAGTGGTATGAACGCATACAAAAATCATGTGACTGGCATGCAAGGAAGTGACCAACCACCATACCTTGTACAATAAATTTGAGTATGTGGGCGCAGAAACTTCGGCACTTTCACAAAAGCCTCAAAAGGAGTAGGCCCAAGGGGTGCATCGTTTGGTCCTTGATGAAAAGAAAGCAACATTTGGAAACATAACCGTAATCAACTAATGGCTGAATTAATGGTTAAGCTATAGTTTCAGCCCAATAAATCATTCAGCAAGAAGAAATTGGTACAGAAAGAGCAATTAGTGAATTCATACCACAATAGTAAGTAGTTAGCACACGTGCATCAGGAGCATAAGCATAGATCTTACTGGCCATGTTGCGGACCATATCATATTGTTCCAAATTCAAAGGCTGCCATGAAGTACGGGAATCACATTGGTTATGAATGCGAAAAATTGTGACATGTTGCATGAACCCTATGAAATTGCTTATAAACCAAAAGGCATCATAAAATTCAGCTGCAATTTTTTTTAAATACTCTTAATGATAATGCCAAAGAAGTGGCACTAAAAGAGAATACATTTACTATTTTGCTTCTCGAAAGTGTAGAAAGCAAAAATGGTTTTAAAAGGCACTAGTTTTGGTAATTTGTCATCCCAAATTGAAAGAGTTTAAAGCACATGCAGAAGAGATAAAATGGAGACATCATATCATTGCAATGTAAGCAAGTCTTGTAATCATGAAATGCTACAACACTGTCTGAAATTACTCTCTTTTTTTCTGCCTTCTCAATTTTCAAGTAACAAATTATGAGAAACGAAAAGGAGAATAGACTGATGAAAGTAGAATCAAGGGCACTGCCCAATTACATGGGATGCATACACGCAATCTATCCCCAAATGAATTAGTGGTATACCTCATCCCACAAGTAAAAATAGGCTTTTTTCCAATGAGACTTTGTCCTCAAGATCTCAATTTCTTTCTGCAAGTGGTCCTTTGCTGAGCTGTTACTGTTTCAAATTAAAATTATATGGAAGCTCATTAGTTTTTACATTAAACTACTAGACAGAAGCGAGGAAGGGCAACGGATTCTGTACCCAGGGACTGCTTGACTATATGGCACTGCATATGCTGCTAATCTTGGGTCTGAAAAATACTCATCTGATTTAGGATGGTCAGCTGTAACATGAGAGAGAGAGAGTAATTAGCATTTACAAAATGTTCAATAAGTACACGCTTATCTTCATTTTTCTCAACCAAGTTACCTGGCCATGGACAGGTGTATGTCAAAACACGCATGTTGCCACCCCATCTGCAAAAGTATGGGCTGATTCTATATTGAAGAAGCCACTTGAAATGTTGATCCAGGGCCTCATACCATTCATCACTTCCATGTTCAACACCAAAACGATCCTCAATTACGGTATCAGATATCTAAATAAGGTAAGGAATTCAACGATGAAAGTTATCACATCTTTTTAGCAGCACCCAAAAAATTGAATTCCAAAGAGACAAGTTGACCAAAAAATTGATACTTATTATGCCATCATCAACCATGAAGTTCTGCTAGTTCAATGCCCTAAGTATGTAAGCAGCAATAGCATTTTCAAATTGATTCTTCTGTTATCCCATTCTCATGTGATAAAATATAAGCACACAATCATTATCATTTCTCATATATATTAAAAGGTAATTGTCCTTGTTTATGAAAGAAGGTATATCACTCGTCACCTAAAAATTAGATTGGGCTTTGACTTCAGTTATGTTCATCACAGTTCAATTCAGGTTTGCTACAATTAAGTCTTGCACATGGCTGACCTGTGCCCCTGTTTGTTTTGAGCTCCACCATGTTGCACTTCTCCTAGGAAGACTTGTAAGAATTACATCATTACTGAATTCACAGCTTATATCAAGAGGAAACTTAGATAAAAATTCTAGAATACCAACTTTGACTTCTGTAAATATTGGAATTTGTGAAGGCCAACCTCACAGCAATAAATTCAGAGAGTACCACCAATTTCAAATCTTGTAATATTAATGTTCACGAAGATAAGGATACACCAAATACAGCAGGAAGTGAAGGAGTTGCTGGAAGTACAAAGTCCCAAACAGTCAAGTTTAGCTTGATGCGAACTGATAGGTTTGAAATAACATCTTCATCCATCATATCAACTGGTCCATTATCTGTAAAGAGCTCAGAAAATACTGGAGATAGAAGAACTCTTCTTAAAGATGTAGTCACAGAATTGGCTCTTTCTACCTAAAAAAGCATTGCTGATATAAATTGCTTGTAATCACAGGATTAAGAAAATGACAATGATGATTTATTCAAATATTTACCACTTCATCCGATGGTTTTCCTTCTACAGACTCCATGATGTCAAGACAGTTTCTAAGTTCCAAGTACAGCTGATGCCTGTCAGCTTTTACCAAGCGCTGTGATGGAGACCTGTGGTGGACTCAATCAACTATAATAAGAAACTTGATGTCCATATTTACTAGCATTAAATAACAGGAGTCATACATGAGACAGTATTGAGCTTATTTAAAACTCGACAACAATACTTTCAGCTTAGGAGATTAATGCATTAAACAAAGACCATAAGATTATCATTAATTAAATTAAAACAGATATTTATTACCCTGCCTCTGCTTTTATAGCGGTGATGAAGAGCTCCCCTTCATATTGACCCTGTGGCTGTGCACTTGGAACATCTATGGAAAACCAAAGTGCAGTTGTTTCTCTGCAGCGAAGGGAAAACAAAAAAACCACCTCAATCTCATTGCAAGAAATCACTTGGAATATCTTCACGCTGCATTAAATGAATAACACACAATCAATGATGAAGGCAATACCCAGGAGCTAGGTTTATTTGACTAACTGGAAGATCTAGAGGCACGAGAGCATCTGGGACACCTAATATAGAAACCACTCTCCGCAATGTTATGGATTGTCCAACAACCAACCTGTTCATAGTCAATATCAGAAAAAACCAAGAACTAGTAGAGTGGTGGATCATCAAGCTACAGAAAGGGCTATAAAGCTCCAAGTAGCTCACCGATCGCCAGATGTGGAGGTTAAGTCGCTACACTGAACCTGCACAACCCCTGCACTGCCAGCACCACCCCAAGTAGCTTTTGGGCGTATAGCAATTTGAACACTTTCTCTCTCATTTCTAGCTGCCAGAAGATTTATCTTCAAGGTAAAATTAATATTAGTAGACAGAGTACTATAGCACTGAAAAGACATCACTTACTTTTGATTCCCAAAAACAAACATGCCACAAAACATCAAGGTCGCAGACAATTCCATTAAGAGTTTTTCAGTGCAAGCCAAAATCTAAACCTGCCAGAATTTATTAAGAAATCCTACAATCCGAGACATTTAAAATATCAAGTACGCATCGCAAGGCATAAAACTATTATCCACATTAAGACAACAGAATTTTTTTATTATCCACGCATAATCATCTCTAGCTTGCACTAAGTGAGCAGTCAGCCAAATCCAATGGTGAGGCTAAACCAATTCCTCATATAAACAGCATATCCTCTCAACAAGATGAGCAACATTACAAATGCAAATTGAATCAAACTTACAGGCTCCAAATGTGTACTGGGAATCTCTTGCGGTCCAACATTTGCAGTGCTAGGCAAGCACCAGACATGCACTAAATCTGAAGTTGAAACCTCAGAGGGATCGATTGATCCTCTGAGTGAGGAATTTGAAAAATGTACGCCACCGCCATCATTCCATCCATAAGATGTTCCACCTCCAGCAACACCTTCAACTGGCGGCACTACTATGCCTTGAGGATTCGCTCCTAAGAGTGTCAAGAATTCCTAATTAATCAAGTTCAGAAATATCTAAAACAAAAAATGGGACCACAACAGATCAAAATAAAATTAATTGCAGTTGATGCAATCGTGATTATCTAATTCAATCAAGAAGAATTGAATCAGAAAACTAACAGCCATAAATGAAACCGTTCAGAGTGGATTCAGAATAAATGAGTGCGGGAGGAACTAACCAGTGGTATCCATTTTGATACGGTTATATCGGCGCGGTGCTTTGAAATTTAGAAAGATCTCTCGATTTCTTTTTTTCTCTGTTTGTTTTCAGGTTTAAGAAAGAAGAGCAAATATCACCTGAGTGAGAGGATCGCGTTTTGAGAGTGGAGAAGAGTGATGAACTTGTTGTTGTACGAGATGAAACTGATATTTCCACTCCTGACTTTACTCGTGCCACTCTCTTCTCATTTTGACTCTAAACGACTTCGACAGTGTTAAATGGTTTTTTATGGTTGTGATATTGATATTAAAAATATATTAATAAAAATATCTTTTAACGAGTATATCTTTTAACGAGCATAGCACATTAAAATAGTAAGTAACACTATGTGTAACAGCTTAGTACCATTTAGTATTGCATTTTAAAATTGTTTTTTTTAAATAAAAAATATATTTTTATTTTTTACATTAAATTAAAACAAATTTGTGTTTTTATATTGATGTCAAAAATATTTTTTTAAAAATATTATTATATTATTTTGATATATTTTTAAATAAAAAGTATTTTCAAAAACAACTTCAACCACATTTTTAAACGAACACTAAATATTTGCTTCTCTTCTTGTTTTTTGTTTCTAAAAGCAGAAAAATAGATAAAACAAAATTATCTAAAATGATAAGTGTGATAGCATTTTTTTTATATATTTTTAAAAATTATATATTAAATATTATTATTGACCATTTTATATATGAAAACAAGAAATTGTAAACTCAATCAATAAGAAAACCTAAAATATTATAAATCAGTAGTAGTTAAGTTCACTTGAAACCAACCTACTCTCTCATCTTGATTTTAACAGCAGTGAAGCACGTGATCGCTTAGAGAATATAAAAACTAATGTGATCCCTTTCAAGCCATATCCCTCATTTCTAGTGTGGTTTCATACATTCACCCATCAAATAATGTGTTTTCATATCATATCTTCTTTATTTTTAGCGTGTTTTCATGCCTTCACCTATAAGATAATCTGCTATAAAAGCCTTTTTCTTCTTCCAAGTGCTTTTTTATACCTTCGTCCTTCAAATAATATGTTTTTAGACTCTATCTCTTTCATTTTAAGTGCCCTTTCATGCCTTCACCCATTAGATAGCAAACTTTCAGGCCTTATCTCTTCCATTTGAGTGCGTTTTCAAGCCCTCACACATAATAAAATATGTTTTTAGGCCTTATCTCTTTAATCAAATGTGTTTCCAGAGTCTCACCTATCATATAGTGCATTTTCAAGGTCTATTTTTTTCATTTCAAATATATTTTCATGCTCTTATCTATAAGACAATACACCTTATAGGATTATCTATCTTCTTTCAAGTGAGCTTTCTTGCCCCCAATAAAATATTAAGACTTTATGATATTATTGTTGCCAAATTTATTTAACTTGCATGAGAGAGATTTTTGCATTTTTGGTTTTCTAATGAACTAAATTGACTTATCAAATATTTATTGATTTCATAGTGTCTTCCTTATACTTCTTATTTGCAAATTAGTATTTATAGGGTAAAGGTTTGTACTCCAATAATTTTTGTATCCTGGGACATATTTTCATTATATCACACCTGTTTTTGTTTTACAGGATGTCAATCATGTTGTGCAATGCATGACCACGAGGTTTGCATCAGTATATTAAACTCTTCATTCACCTCTTATATTTATAGTGGTTTTTTTGAGACTAATTAATAATTAATTCTAGTAATTATAAGAGTTAATTTTTACCATTATCAACTTGGATTTCCCACTATAAAACTAGAATTAAACCTAAATATTTTGGCTAAATTTGATGTTTTCTAGTTGAAAAAATTGTTCAAGTTTAAAGAAACTTTTAGAAAAACTTATTAGATTTATGGGTTGGATTGGAAAAAAATAGTATGTAAGAAATAGTTAATTATATAAGTCAAAGAAATAATTTATAATAAATCCAAATCTAAGACAAAAAATAGGTTAATAAAAAATAAATTCATAATTAAACTTGAGGCTTGTGCTTGAGCCAAACACACATTTGGGGTTAAAATCATATCATTCTAATTAGATTTATTTATAATTTTTCAACTTCTTACTAAATAAGCTGCAAGACAATCTTGTATTTTTTTTTATGTGGAATAAAAGGTTTTGAGTTTGACAACAAACATGCCAATTAAATTTTTTTAAGATCAATGTTTCATTCATCAATAATTTATTTTAATCATGTCAATATTTTATGTTAAATAATTAGTGGAAGAGAATATTTCTTAGCAAATTTTTAACCCTAAAAATTAATGGAATCCACTTTAAATTAGATTTTAAATATACTAATTAAGCATGTTTTATTAAAACAAATTCCATCATCTTCTATTTCATGTTTGATGCATTAAAAGATGTAAATTCTTTGAATATTGATCTCAAAGTTTAAATTAAAAGAGGCGAGGGGGCAATCACTGTGATTTTGCGAACAAGAAGGGCGTCCCGCGACTATAATCAACTAATCAGAACAAATTTCGAGGAGTTAAACGTAACAGACCACTCGTCAATCATAAACTGACGAAAATGCGAGAGCATTTATAAAACTTGCCGAGTTCTAACTTGTTGTAAAAACAACGCCACAGACAAGTCTCCGTCTGCTATAAAAACACCGGACTCCTAGCACACTCACAAATCTTGACATAGTCTGCGGAGGATCCGGCGATAAACCCAAAAAAGAAAAATTAGGGCTTAGGGTTTCAACAAAACTGAAGAAAATTGAGAGAGCCATGGAGAGTGTCTTCGCTAGTGCCTCGACTATCACTGACCAGAGGCAAAAGATTGAACAGTACAAACACATTCTCAGCTCTGTTATTTCTTCTAACGACATTGTTCAAGCCAAGAAATTCATCGATCACAGTAGGTTTTTGTTCACTTATGTTTTCTTGAAATCCCGCCTAGGGTTTTTCTGTTAATTTCCTAATTGTTGTAAAACGACCGTAGTGTTGTCAGACGACGTACCGCTGGTAGTGTCAAGGCAGCTATTGCAGACTTTTGCTCATGAGTTAGGGAGGTTGGAGCCAGAGACGCAAAAGGAGATTGCCCATTATACCCTTTCTCAGATTCAGCCCCGGGTTGTTTCTTTCGAAGAACAGGTTCGTTTTTACATGGTTGAATTGGCTTGTGAAGTCAATTTCTTTTTATGCAACGTTGCTGTTTCCTGGAATTTGGATTTTTATGCTACAGTTCGTTATTTTTCCTTTCTGAACTGTCTGGTTTATTAATGCTTATTATTATTGACAGCACTTTTTTTTAACTAGTTAATTCAATTAAAATCAGGGGTGTTCGAGTTGGTTAAGCTAGCTGTGTGCATTGTGCATGGATAAGTCATTATGTTCAAATCTTATCTTTCCACACCACAATTGTTAGACTTGGCCGTTGTTATGAGAATGTGCTTCATTCATATGGTTTTTTTACTGCTTTGAAGCATGATGGATTGATTGCATATTTTTATTTGCACAAGTCTTGCAACGGGCATAACCCAGGTGTGTAGTTGCTGCCGCTGAGTTTGTTTCCCTGAGCAGACTGCTGGTGATAAGCTGGCAGGAACATCACAGCAAATAAAATTCAAACATTTATATTTTCCGCATAAATAAGGAGCTGCACTGCAGCTACAAAATGAGAGTTTGATAAAAGCCATTTCTCAGTGATACGAAATTGATTAATTGTTCAACTCACAGGTGTTAATAATCAGAGAGAAACTTGCTGAGCTATACGAGTCAGAACAACAATGGTCAAAGGCAGCTCAGATGCTCAGTGGCATTGATCTAGACTCTGGAATGAGGTCTGAGAGTAAGATTCCTTATATTTAACCATAGTAGTTGTATTTCTGCTGATTATTAAAATGCCACTATCTGACATTCTATATGTGTTTATAATTTTTCCATCAGGGTCATTGATGATTCATTCAGATTATCAAAGTGTGTCCAAATCGCTCGCTTATATCTCGAGGTATTTGACTTTCCTATACATGCATAGGATATGCGATGAACTCATCAATAAACAACATCTTGTGGGTTCTTGGTATATTGTTTGCTTTTATGTACTTTTTTTAAAAAAACAAAGGCAGTTTTCAAGCAAGATTGGAGGCTATTTTGATGAAAATGTTCATCCATCACCTTTTGTTGGCCTGGATGCTGTAATAGAGTTATAAACAGCAAGATGGATCACTTCTGTGTTGTACTTGCCATTATTCTGGGTTGGGGTATACCTGCTTTTATCTGCATGTGCACTTGAGTTTCTTCTAAAATTAGAGTGAGAAGTAATTTTTTTTCTCTTTTGGTTTTAAGATTTGTCCAGAGCTAGATGAAACTGAGTGTTCAAGTTCCAAAATCTGACTCTACCTCAATGCTAGGTTGAGGGAATTATCTCTCTTATAGGTGCCATAAAACAGTTTGAAATTGCTACTGATGTTTCCTTCTGTTTATATTTGCAGGATGATGATGCAGTTAATGCAGAAGCTTTCATCAATAAAGCTTCTTTTTTGGTTAGCAACAGCCAACATGAAGTGTTGAACTTGCAATACAAGGTTCAGATCGCTCTATTGTTTCTGAGGGTAATTTAATACAAGACTGTAAAGTTTATTGTCTTGTTAAATTGTTTGCTTCTTATTTCTTGTTGCCAGGTGTGTTATGCAAGAATTTTGGATTTAAAGAGGAAGTTTTTGGAAGCAGCACTACGTTACTATGACATATCTCAAATTGAGAAGAGAAAAATTGAAGATGAGTAAGTAAAACTAGGTTTTATTTATTGTGAATGTTTGGTACATTTAGATTTTACTTTAATTCTCTAGAATTTTAAGAATGCAGCCAACTCTGTTTTTCTAGTTTTGTTGACTCATAGATTGTTATTCAAGCATTGAATGGTGTCCTGTCTCTGCACTACCTGTGTGTGCCCATAGAACAGCATTGAACAGAAAAAAATGTATGCCATATTGGCTTCGATTTTCTCCAAACCCCCTATGAATAAATTTTGGGTATGGAAACTTAATTCAAAAGACTATTGACTGTGATTAATGTTATGTCGTGAATTTTTGAACCCCATGTGAAAGTATACCGCCTGAAATATTTTCATATTTGAATATATCAGTTTGTTTTTTATGGTTCTTGTCATTGTCTTCAACTTTTAATATAAAATCTATCATCTGTAACAAAAAGGTGCACTTCTACTCTCCAGTTCTCATTTACAAATTGTTCGTGTGTTGAGGCTCAGCACTGATACACATAGTTACTTACATTCTTCTGCTGTGTTCATCATAGAACCATTGATGAGGAAGCTTTGGAGCAAGCTCTATCTGCTGCTGTGACATGTACAATCTTGGCTGCTGCTGGTCCTCAACGTTCACGTGTTCTTGCTACTCTGTACAAGGTAAACAATCTTAGTGTATGATCATAAGAAATTGGTTTGCATTATACTGCTGGAAAATATACTGAAGTATGGGATATGGTCCAGGATGAACGATGCTCAAAGTTAAAAATTTATCCTATATTACAAAAGGTGCTCTCTCTCTCTCTCTCTCTCTCTCTCTCACACACACACACACACACACACTCATGCAGCATACTGCACCAATGTATCGGTTTTCAATTTTACTATTTTCCATACTTTGTGCCTCCCAAGTCTTATTATCCAGGAACCTTTTATGAACTTACCAGGTGTATTTAGAGAGAATTTTGAGAAAACCAGAAATTGATGCATTTTCTGAGGAACTCAAAGCCCATCAGGTTATAAATGTCTTTTCAACACTGTTATTGATGCCACATTCACTTGATGTTATGATTTATAATCGGTGCCTTTTTGCTTTCTCAACAGAAAGCACTTTTGCCAGACAATTTCACTGTACTGGATCGTGCTATGATTGAGCACAATCTTTTGAGTGCAAGCAAACTTTACACAAATATAAGGTCGGAGATGAAATTGTCTTGGATTATCTTTTCTTTCCTTGAGGTTCCTTGTAATTTCTAAACTGTTTTTTTTTCTCTTTGGTTTTCCACTGTATTTTTCCGTAGCTTTGGTGAGTTGGGCACCTTGCTGGGAATTCCTCCACACAAGGTCAGTTTGTCATGATTTGCCAAGGTTCTCATGTAATTGATGTTCCACCTTAATTATTAAAGTGTGAGTCCTATTACTGTTTTAGTATACTGATCAAATCAGTTGTACAGGTATCTTGTCATGCAGTTAGATCTACTGATCAAGTTGTGTACTGTGTTTTCCTTAAATATTTCCACCTTCTCCCCCTTTGATGTTATGTTTTGGAAGCTGATGAGGATTTCAGTCTTGGAATGCATTTCATGGGTTTTCCATTTGCTTAGCTCCATTTGTTGTCTGATGTAGCTCCATTTGTTGTCTGATGTAGCTCCATTTGTTGTCTAATAGGGTGCCTATTAAATCTTGTTCTGCTTTTCTTTATCTGCAATGCTTTATGATACCTGCTTCTTTGAGTCTTTGCTTTGAGTATCAAATCTCTGCTGGTGTTGGCTCTGTGTTTTTATTATCCTCTTGTTTTCTCCTCAGTATTTGTTTTCACAGTAAATTTCTGTGTGGGATTTTTGGGGTGATTTTCAGGCAGAGAAGATAGCATCAAGAATGATTTATGAGGATAGAATGAGGGGATCAATCGACCAGGTATGAACCATGAAATTCTGATCCCGGATCTCTAAATTTCAGACTTTTGCAATTATCAAGGATTTCATTTGATTGCATCATAATGAAATTGATACAGACTAGATTTTATTTTGAGGACTACAATGGACTTGGGAGCATTTTTATCCTATTATGGTATAGCTGAGCTTTCATTGTGACTTGTCTCATTCATTTCATCTTTTTCCCCTGCTAGTGGCAACTTGTGTTGCTACATTTGAGTTTGACACTTGACATCACATAAAATTTAAACCTAGTCTTAGGGTGAACCTTATTTGTTTTTTGGGCCTTAGGCTTGCCGTCAATATGATTCTTTCTGGCTATTATCTGTTTCCTAGCAAGTATAGGAAACTGTATCTTTACCATTATGTTGCTCTGCTGAATCTTATATACCTGCGTACACGCAAAGGTTGCTCTGCTGAATCTAATATACCTGCCTACACCAGGTGGAAGCAGTCATACACTTTGAGGATGACACTGAAGAGCTGCAACAATGGGATCAACAGGTGATTCCTTGCCATAAAAAAAATTCTCATGGAATTTAACTAGTGCTAGATTGCTTTTTAATTTGTTTCATGCACTTAGTATTGCCCTCTGAAGCAGCTCCCATACTTTGCTTGCTACATTATTTTGCAGATAGTTGGATTGTGTCAGGCACTTAATGATGTCCTCGATAGCATGGCAAAGAAGGGCTTGTCTATTCCTGTCTGATCTGTTTTTTAGATGGCCAGTTACAAGATTGAGATGAATTACGTAGCTCATATGTGCACAAAAGCAGAGAAGCTAATTTTCCATGGGTTTCTCATTATTTTTTGAAGCTAAATTACTTTGGAAGTTTTATCTGCTTGTTTATCCTGTCAAGAAGTTTCAATATTTACAGAGCAGCACAACCTACAGCAAATTGTTCTCTTATTGCTAATGTTAATTTATTTTTTCCCATCGTACCTGTTGTTGCCAGAGGTATACTGGCTTGTTGGTTACCTCTCTCTGCTTCACCCACACTCAAAATTATTGATCGTTTTCTTTTTTCAATTTTATCCTGCCATACCGCAAGCTTGTTGATTTGGTTTGAATAGCTTTTTATGAAGTTATTATAATGTTTAAAAATCATCTTGAGGTTGAGGTTATCATGATATTAAATGTTAGGGGGCATTTTTTTTTTAAAAAAAAATGCTTATAAAATTATATATATTATTTTTTTTTGCCTTAGTTTAAACATTTATTTTTGAGTTTAGTATTATTTTTTTCATGTTTTAGTTCATGAGTTTGACAAGGGAGAGAGTTGCTAAAAAACATTTGGAGGATAGAGAAGGTGGTTGATTGCTCAAATTTTGGAAGTAGAAAAAGAGAATATAATCTGGTATTATTATTATTTTATAAGAAGAGTGTTATTAATGTGTTTTTTGGTTCTTGTATTATTGTAAAAGTTGATTTTGGTTTTTGTTTTTTGGTTTTTTAACTAATTTGAGGTGTTTTAAGTAGAGAAATTATTTGTTGTTATTATTATTTTTAAATGCTAGGGGTGTTTATGATAAGTTGAAAATGTTATGTAATGTTATGGTAAGATGAAAATGTTTATGTTATTTCTTTATTAATGAATCTCTATATTATCTTAGCAAACACATTTATCTTATTTTAGAGACATTTTTTTAAAATAAAAACCTTTCATAATATATATATATATATATGATCTTAAGAAAAAAATGATTAAACATAACAATTTTTATTATTATTATTTTTAAATTCTAGGAGTGTTTATGGTAAGTTGAAAATGTTATGGTGTTTCTAGATCATTTTTATGTTCAGAATGAATTTAGATAAATAATTTTTTAAAAAAAAAAAAAAACAAAAGGGCTACTCGTGGATAAAAGGTAAAAAATTAATAATGAAAATAAAAATATTATTTTTTGTGCTTCAATTATCTTATATGGATTTGTTATGTTTAATCTTTTTTTGTTTCTTTTGATCATATATAAAATATTAAGATATTGTTTTTAATATATATATATATATATTATGAAAGGTTTTTATTTAAAAATTATTGTCTACTAAATAAGAAAAATGTGTTTGTTAAGATAATAAAGAGATTCATTAATAAAGAAATGAAGTTTCAATTGAGAATTTATTTTTCTTCTATAATTTTATTTGTTGTCTTTTGTTTAATTAAATTAAAAATAATATTTTAAAAAACAAAGGTTATATGGTCAAGTTCATGATCTAAATCATGAGTTAGACAAGCTAACTTGGTTTAACTTAAGTTAATCTAAAACATTGTTATTCCCTGTATATAAAAGCAGTAAATCAATAATGCTTTTAAATTATTTTTTAAGACATTAAACTTGGTTTGACTAAGTTGCTCAAGTTGTAGGTGCACTTGTTAGGTTGACTAGGCCATACTGGGTCAACTTCTATTGAATTTACTTTGAAATTGAGTTTTGTCTAGAGGTTATGTTGATGGGTCATCATTTTGACTCAATAATCTTGGATATGTCTAATAATATTGTTAAAAAGTTCATTTCTTTATTAATTAATACACTAAAAAACACATGGGTGTTATTACTTATCATATGAACAATGAATCTGCTTTTTTTTTTCTTGCCATTAATTTTTTTTAATTCATCCTCCAAAGTTAAATGATCAATTTTTTATAGGTTGATACATGTTTTGATTTATATTTTTTTTTATATACACTAAGTGTTTAGATAATTTTTTAAGCTATGAATTGAATGTTAATTTTGCAAAATAAAAATTTATTAGTAGTTAAAAATAGAAATTTCAAGAATAATGACTAAATTAAACAAACAAAATAAACACATACTTGATTTTGATATGGGAATTGAAAATTTTAATTTGCTCCAATACTTTCTAGTTATATCTTGTTTGGTCCTTGTGGTTTTAACACTTCAAATTTTATTCTAGAACTTCACTTGTCTTACATTTTAATCCCTGAAAGTTGAAAGAGGAGAGAAAATCACTTAGGATCTTTTTGGTATTGCGATTGATGTTGTGGTTGAGATTTAAAAAAAACAGTTTCATGAAAAATTCTTTTAGTTGCAGTTCATAATTGAATTGAAGTGTTTGTTTAAAACTATGATTGAGTTTGAAGTTTAATGAAAAGCAATTTCATGTGTTTGGTTACCATGCTTTTCATATTGTTGTCAGCTTGTGAAATTATTTTAAAGGACACACACACACACACACACACACACACACATATATATATATTATTTTTTAAACATTGTAGATTTAATAATCATAAAAATAAAATATAGTTAATAATTTAAGTAAATTAGACACTTGTTTTTATTCTCTCATCAAACTACTTGCATTCCATCACGAACTAAATCGATACGTGAAAGCCTCTATGATCACTTGATATTTGATCGAGGAACAATATCGAGTAAAATATCATCACGAACAACATTTGCGATCCATATTGAGTTTCAGAATCTCTATCTACATGTTGTAGAGATAATTCCAAGGGCAAATCAAGTTGCAAGTTTCTGATCCATTATCAATCGAAAAGCAACGGGGTTGTGGAGTGAAATGAAATCACGCGTCTTTTCCTTCTATTAGGGTTGATCTCTATCTATATATTTTTTTTATTTTTTTTTAAATTTGATCTAGGTCTGACCCAACTGAATGGGTCGGCCCAACCAAGGTGGGCCAAAAGGCCCAACTCTGCTGGACTTGGGCTGGACTGAGGGCAGGGCCAGCCCAGAAGTCTTTTTAAAAAAAAAACAGTGTGCTGCACTATTCATATAGCACGTGAACAATAGCAGGGTGGTCGGACGACGGTGACGAGAGGCTCACCTGCTGATGCTTCTAAGTAGAGGAGGTCGATGTTTTTTTTCCTATGGTGGTACTGTGGTGGCCGGGAGAATCATCGAAAAGTTGTTACTTCTGCTCCTATCACCGTTGCTGCTTTCACCGAGGCTTGCTGCTGTCGTTGGAGGTCACGTCGGATCTTATGGTGTGGAAGAGAAGCTACTGATGCCGAGGGGGATGATGGTGGTGCTCTCCGGGATTTGCTGCTGGAGGAGAGGGAGGGAGCTGCCGATGATTGTGGAGAGAGAGAGAGAGATCGTCAACTGACTATAGAAGAGAGAGGGAGTTGTCGGTGCTTCTGCTGCTTCAACTAACGCTGATGCTTCTAGTAATGTATCTTCTACTGTGGCTGGAACTATGAGGGGGAAAGAGTAAATTGAGGTGAAACTACAGTTTCATGAAAAACATCATTTTTTTTCCAAAAACTGATGTTAAAACTCATTTTTTGATGGGTTCCATAATTTAAAAAACTGTGGTGCACCCTTTACCAAACGGGTAGGCTCTGCTATGAGTCTCAACCGCAAAAGTCACCTGCAAAGCCAAACAACCATTAAAAAGTATCGAGGAGAGAGAAAGTTATAAGTTAATGACATTCTAGCTACCAAAATAGATAATATCAATGTCAATGGGTTGCATATTTTAGAGGAGTTCGATGAAGGTGAGTTTCCCTTCTTACAATGCTTAAAAAGTAAGTTGGGTGATGCAACCATATTATTTGATAGTTTCATCTATATTTACCTAGTGTTTTGCATATGTTTTGTGTATAAAATGACTTGATATTCTTTGTTTTATGTTTTGAAGGCATTTTTGGATGAAAGATACAAAAAGGAGGTAATTGGAGCTGATTGACAGATTTGACCTTCAGTCGGTGTTTTGTGCAGAGTGGAAGCTCTAGAGATTGAAATGAAGTGATTCCAGTGACATTCAAAATCTAACATCCATAAATTTATGGAAAGCTAAGTAAAAAGAAATAAAATAAGGAAGATCATGGAAATCGCAGCCTTCAAAGTTAAATCTTGCAATCTGCCGATATCAACCTTTGTCCATTCCAACTTCAATATCTCGAGCTACAGAAGTCCAATTGATGCAAACTCAATTTTCATGGATTCGGAACTCAAAGACCTATAAACTCTCCAAATTTAAGCTCAAAACAATGTTCTATGAAGGAAGGACTATTTTGTAAAATAGATACTAGGGTTTCTAAGCACATATAAAAGAAGAGAGGAGCAAGGAAGTGGCGGCCAACATAAAAAAAAAAAAATTCCTCCTCCAAACCCTAAATCATGTTTTCTTCCATCTTTTTATTTAGTTGTTCAATAAACATGCAAGACTAGACTCTTTTGCTTGGTTGCAAGGACACAGAAACCTTCAGATTTCAAGAACTGTGAGATCTATTTTTACCTCAATTTTTTCAGTTTATATGATGAACATGTTTCTTCTCCTATGCTTATTTTCCTATGATTGTTTATTTAATTTCTAAGAGCGGACTTGAAGTTATTATTTTAGACAATTGATTGCTAAGTTTGATATCAAAACCGGAGTTGTGGTATATGAATTTATGAAGCAACTAAGTTAATAATTGTAGCGGATCTATGTTATTAATCTTAGGGAGAACATTCAATCGAACTAAACATATATTGCGGATAATTATTTTTTTTAATTGATCAATTTATCTAGATTTTAATGTTGCAATTGAATCAAATTACTAGTGCGGACACTGTGGTTGTTTGATGGTTAGGGTAAATTATACGGCGGATCCGTTAACGAACCAATTTTAAGAAGAGATAAATATTCAGAATATAAATTGATGTGTCGTTTGCATGATCAGTTCTGATTTCTGTAGGTGGATGTTGATTTGTGACCAAGGTTTGCTTTATTGATAAATTTCAGTTTTATATAATTTTCGCTTAATTTTCTTTAGCCTAGCCTAGACAACTTCTACCCCCCCAATTGCATAACATAGCACGAAAATTTGAACTAAATCGTCCTCGTGGGATCGACCTCTTGCTTGCTCTATACTATCTTGTTTGATTTGTTTTAAGCTAGGGTAATTAATTTGTGCGACCACGACATCGCAACATTGGGGCTGTGAATTTTTTTATTCAGGTTATTTGTTTTTTTTTGGAGAGATTAGAGGTAGTTTTGTTGTTGCAAACAATTTTTTAAAGGAGTTTTGTTTTAAAGTGAAAACAAGTAGAAAGCTCGACTTGATTTATCTATCATGAAGGTAGCCAAAAATTACTGTAGTTGATGATCAATTGTCAACTATAATGAATACCTTATCATCAAATAAATAAACAAATAGAGTGGATAATGCTTTGTTTTCTCCATAAAAAAAAATAAATATCAGCCCATACACATGGGCCTGGGTTTGTTTAATCTAAGGTGAACCTCACCTTGGTTAGACTGGTAAACCCAATAACTTGTGACCTCTTTTGTTGTACTTACTATACTCGAACTCTCATGGGTTCAACCAAACATTAAGCTCAATCATTTTTTTCCTCTCTAATAAAATCAAAGATATTTTTCCCCTTTGATTGAGTTAAATAAATTCTCTCTATTCAAGTTAAAGATAATTTCTCTTTGACAAAGGAGAAATAGGAATGTGATAAATAAAAGGAGAGTATGAGTTTTAAAGACCAATTAAAATCTTTAGACAAGATTCACTCTCAATCTCCCTTTTCCATGACTTGTTTATTTTTAGAATATCTCTCTAAAATTTCATGATATTTTCAGTCAAAAATATATTTACTTAAGCATCAAAGACTCCAAACTCATAAAATATCATGTTATATTCTTAGGTATCAAGCACCAAACACCAACTTTGGCATGAGAGAAGGGATCACGTTGCTAAAACCAAGAAATTAATCGATTATCCAAAACATAAACATTGTTATCAAACTATTTGGATATTTTAATACATAATCAATGACACCATCTATGAAAAACTAATAAAAAAAACCATATGTAGTTCTTTTAGATATGGTTTATTGACGTCCTTAATCATTATCTAAAACAAATAATCAAAACACTCCTAGATGAGACTTGTCATGAGGCTTTCTAAAGTTGTTGGCATATCTATTAACATTAAAGCTATCAACGCCGTTTTGTTAAGAAGGAACAACTATGTAGCAATTGAATTATCATAAACTTAATAAAACAAATAAATTTTAACTAGGTGTTTGCTAACTTCATGAACGTAGTTGGAGCCTTAGAATTTTAAAAAGCTTTCAATAAGTATAGGTAGAGTATTAATTCAAACTGTAAAAATATGAGGTATATTTATCAACGATCTAGAATACATATATTGAAAGAGCCATGCTCTCTTATCTTTCGAAGTTGAAATTATGGTCTCAAAAGAAATGTCATCAAGATGATTATGCCTAAAATAACATAAAAAATGTTATATGTCAATGACTTGGAATGTAAGTATCTTATATATGAATTAAGTTGTTGACAATAACAATGTTTTTTTTTCTTTAAGTGATATCCAAGACAACAACCTTACAACATTTCTAGTACGAGATGAACTTAGTCTTCCTAGTGCGTTGCATAATTCATCTTGAAAGGGATAAATCTAGAGCCTTGCTAGTGTGTTACACAACACTCCAAGGATAGGATTGTTGTGACATCTCTCTAGGGCAACAATCTTATAGTCTTTCAAGGATAGGATGAACTCAATATTCCTAATGCAATTGCACAATTGATATTGTAAGGGATCATCTCAATTTCCCTAGTGCGAATGTACAATTTACCTTAAAATGGATGGGTCTGAAGCCTAGTAGTACAACTGCATAACTCTTTAATGATGAGATTGAGATGACTTCTATCTATAGGGAAATAACCTCATAAATTTCTAAGGATGGGATGTATTAAGTCTTCCTAATATGATTTAATAATTTATCTAAGGGATTAACTTACCCATCCTAGTACGATTGCACAACTCTCTAGCTGCAACAACACCTTTTTTATATACAAATTTGACTATTTTTGGGTTAGAAGTAGAGGAGAAAAGTTGGTGGTGAAGAATGCTTAGAAATAAATTTGTCTCCTAGTATTAAAACTAAAATAGTTTGGGATCCCTCAATATAATGGGTTTTTAAAATATTATAGAAAGTAAAAGAAAAGATAGAGTATAAACAATTAGGCTTATCAAGAAAACATCTTTCTACCATCATTATTAGATGAATGGCTTTACATATAATCTCAAATATTTGAAAACCTCAATTATCATATTAAATACAAGCTATTATTTTGCTTCCCATGAGATGCATTTTTCAAATAGAGATGAGCCACCCGATGATAAGGAATCCCAATAGTCCTCTATGGGATAAATAAATCTTACAGGGTTGGTAAAAAGGTCTCTCATTCACTGTTAATAAACTTTTCAGATCTTTGAGCAATAAATACACCAAGACTTAAAGGGTTATTGTTGGATCGACATATCTACAACCATTAGTAGAATGTTTTTACTAAACAAAACAAAACAAAAAATATACCTAAATGCATTAAGATATGTGTGAAAGATGAACTTGGATTTGATATTTGAGACTTTGTCCATATAAACTTTGATAACTTGAATATCATAGCACAAAAAAGGATATCAAAGGTGCTACCATCCATTGAATGTTCATATCGGTTGTGCAAAGCTTAGTTGATATTGGGTAAGGTATTCTAACATCTCCAAACAAGTATTTTGAAATTTATTATGTAAATGAGGAAATTAACTATAGTGAGTTAGAGTTCTTGAGCTGAAATTGAGAGTTTTGAAAAGTTGCCATGAGAAGGAATGACTTAATGTAGGGTTAGAATAACTTAAAATCATGCAGAAATTAAAAGAAAGACTATATTTAATAAATTATGTTGATTTGTGCTATTAATAATAGAGGTGATGATGTTATATATATAACATGAAAAATAGGTGTAGAGATACGGACAACAATGTCTTGGACAACAGACCACAACTAGCAAAGCAAGTTTGGGTTAGGATTTAGCAAAACTAAAAAAATTCAAGTGCAACTATCCAAGCATAAACTTCTCAGCATTTCCACAACTCCCACATAGAAGACTAAGTTGGTGTTTGGTATTGTAATTGTAATTGTTTTTTTTTAAATGCATCAAAATAATATTTTTTATTTTTTTAAAATTCATTTTTTATAATAGCATACAAAAATAATTCAAAAACATATAAAAAATCATTTTTTTTTCAAAATCACAGTGCCACACAAAAACAAACACCCCCTCAATCTTGCGTAACATACCCATGGAAAATATATGCATTCCACGTCACTAACCTCACCATACCCATAACCTTCCATACCTTGCAAAAGAAAAACATAGATAAGATACAGGATATTGCAGCAAAAGTGACCGAACGCATATTTCAAAGGAGAGATATAACAGTGTGACAAATGGTGCCACAGAGCTGCCCCCTGGCAAGGTGATCAGCTCAATTTATAATTATAGACAATATTCAAGGGTAAAAATAAGCTTAAAGCAACCATGGGGACAACCAAAGGTGGAGCTGTTTGTTAAAACAGCCGATAAATGTTACAACCAAAACAGAATACTGATGAAATGCATCACATCTCAAAGTGCCATGTACTCTCAGCAGTTAATTTTGGCATTTTTGACTCCTCAGCCAAATTGATGGATGCTGAAACCTGAGATAAAGATTGAGCAAAGATTAGAAAATCTTTTTGAGTTAAAATACATAAAATTGAGAAGATTATGGAATCCTAGAAATGCTTAAAGAGGCTTATCCAAACAGGTCAAAGCACACTAGAACCATCTAAAAAAATTAGGCAGCTCACAAGCATCAATCTAGCATCCAAATAGCAGAAAGTTATGCAACCACCCATTTTCCAATATCATACGCAATCCCCATTCGTGTATTACTTAAAGCCATAAAAGTGTAGCCATTTTATTGAAAACTCTCAATCCATTGGTTCAGATTTCTCTTCAAATGAACACAATCATGCCGGGGTCTTTTCATGATTGAAAAATGTAAGTAAACTACAACAACTATGACTCTCTGCAAAACCAGAACATGCCCAGTTATAATTCAACTGAAAACCTAGAAAAAACAAACATGCTTGTGTTACAGAATCAAGAAATGCATCTAGGAGCTATAAAATGGAGACACAACGTGTGAGGCCATGAACACACTATAAACACAGTTCCTGTCAATGAGTTAGGACCTTTAAAATCCAAAACTATATTCTTGTCCGGTTTAATGGAGGATCAAATTCTTAAACACAGTTCCTGTCAATGAGTTAGGACCTTTAAAATCCAAAACTATATTCTTGTCCGGTTTAATGGAGGATCAAATTCTTAAAGCGTTCACTAGCTTGCTAAATTTATGCTCAACTCCATTACAAGTCTCGTACAGTCACTATCAATTAGAATGAGAACATACGGTAAATTTAACCAGTGCTGTTTTCTTTTTCTATTTTCTTGATATTTCTTATTTTATTTGTTAATTTCGAACCAAAATCCAGCAGCTAGCCATAAAGCATACAAATGGCAATCATGTGTTTACCTTGAAATTCCCATTCAGCTTTGGATTCCTTGACCACTCCAAGCCCAGATTCTTGCTTGAAGTTTGATACATAGCCCTGAACACAGCATCACCATAAACCTTCCGAGATGCAGCAAAAAAATCCATGATTTTTTTGCGAAATCATAACATGGCTCGAACGTAGTCAGTCCTCCATGTACATAGGTATACCTCAACTTGCAATTCTCTGTACCGAGCATATAATTAGCAGACACCTTGTTCGCTGAATCAACCACAATAGTCCCATCCAAAATAGTCCGGTTGTCCCCTCTGCTATGAATGTATGTCAAATTCAAGGGCTTGTCCACAACCTTAACTGAGCTCATAAACTGAAACCTAATATCCTGCAACAAAAGACCAAGTGAAAAAAAAGTCAATGTCAGTGACTAAATTCTACTACAATTCAAGTTTTCTTTTAATTTCCTTAATTTCACAGCTACAATGGAAAAAAAGTTACAAATTAGCAACTGCAGCCCTAGACTCTTAACCAAAACAAAACAAGAAAAAAATGAATTAGAAATTCAAAAATCCTACTGCCCTCTTTGGCTACTGATGAATCAATCAGGGAACAAGCCGAAATGAAGCCAAACTTGAGTATTACAATCGTCTTTTCAATTCAAGATTCCTGCAAAATTAACAGCCTAACAGACCTTAACCGAATATAAAAGTAAAGAGGAGTTACCTTTTTAGGAACGTTGAAGTCAATTATGAAGAAGCCAGGTTTCTCGACAGCTAAAGCCAAGCCATTCAAGCTAGGGCCGTTGACGACTGTGGCGTCAGTTACGGAAGCCCGGAGCTTAACATCGCCGGCGTTGAAGGCGACAGTAGCAGCGGCGCTGCTTTTGTCATTATCATACTTGCTCTTTAAAGACGCCTTCATTTCGTGAAAAACAAGAACGACAAAGAGAGGATTATCGGGGCCTCCAATTCTAACCAGGAGTTGGTTACGGAGAGGAGAAAAATGGCTTTTCTTTATTATTTTTTCATGCACCAATATTAAAAGCTAAACAAAATATTATTTTAATATTTTTCTAATAAAAACATTAATTTATGGTAAAAATATTATTTATTGTAATATGTTTTTCACTAAGAAAAATCTTTTAATTTTTTTTAAAAAGATTTATATTTTTTTATTTGTATTCTAACATATTAGTTTAATCTTATTATCTTTATTATGGATTTAACAGTTCACCTGAGTTGACTCGAACTAATTTTTAATTTTTTTTTAATTATATCCTTTTATTATTAGATTAATTAAAATTATTCAAACTATTAGATTTCTCAAGTCAACTAGGTCAGGTTATATAATGTTATTAAAATATTTGTGTTTAAAATATAACTGTCTCTTCTAAAAGATTTATTAATATTGAAATGCATATAAAAAAAATCATATTTATACTATTCAAAAAATTATATTATTAACTTTTTCAAAATTAGAAGAGATATTCTTAAAGCATAAAGAGTTGTGTTATGTCAGCTGAACTATTTTAAGATTAATTAAATTTAGTTTCAAGTTTATCAAAATTAGTTAACTCTCGTAATTTTAATATCATGAAGTTAATTTTAATCTCATGGAGTAAATCATTTCCTCTATTTTAAAAAAATTTAGATAGTTCATCTAATTTTATAAAGTAATTAATTAACATTTTCATCCATTTCATATTCTTTTCTATTTTATTTTTTAAATATAAATAAATGATATTGAAAGATTGATGGGAAAAAAATATTCTTTATGTAGAAAATAATATTAAATAAAGCATGAGCAACATTGATCAAGGAATTCATTGAATACTTTTTTAAATTAAAGGGATAGTTTAATTTATTTTGAAAAATTGAAAAGAATGATCGATTTTCTTTTATACCTAGAGCATCGTTGCTTCTAAAATGGCTTTCTATTTAGACTTTGTGGATAATACTCCTTGCATATATTGTGAGTAACTATAACATGTTAAAACTTAAAACTACAACACTAGTCATGCAAAATAACTGATTAAGTCAACTCTATCTACTAGTTCTTCTGCATATTATTTAATTTCAATATTGCTTTTCTATTCTTGGAAGTTCCTTTAGGATTTTATGGCTAGAAATAATTGAAGTAGTTGTTAGCTCTTATTTTTATATAATTGACTTGCCTATTTAAAGTAACTCAGTTCTACAAAATAATATATCATTTTGTTCTTTGTTTTCCTACTTCTCTCATTTTATTCAATAGTTTGGTATCAGAGCCTCAGAACCATAAGTGTTATATTCTTGTGAATTATCTTTCTTCTATTTGCAAAGTAGGTGATCTGCAATTTATTAGCGGAATGAAATAACTCAACCATACAACTACAACACTTGGTCTACATGTATGATGTCTTACAAGCAAGGTTAAGATTTGTGGGAGGTTGTCAACGGAAGTGAAACTTTACAACTAGAAACAGAAGACAAAAATGGTATATTGAGAAAGTTGAAGATAAAAGTGGGCAAAGCATCATTCGCTTTGAAGACAACAATTGACAGTGATATGTTGGAGCATATAGTGGATCTCAAACTCCCAAAGAAGTTCAGGATACATTTTCCAATTTATTCTCAAAGAAGAATGATACAAGACTCTAGTTAGTTGAAAGTGAGTTATTATTGATAACTCAATGCAAAATGGCAATTGCTTAGTATTTTCTCAAAGTAAAGTCGCTATGCTATGAAATTTCTGAGTTAGACCCACAAGCTCCCATTCAGGAAACTAGGATGAAAAGAATTGTTATCCATGGTTTGAGATATGAATACATGAGTTACATTACTACAATACAGGGATGATAAGATTAATTATCACTTGTTGAGTTTGAAAATTTACTTGGTGGTTAAGAAGTTTTAGCTAAGCAAATGGGAGAGCCTTGCTAAAGAGTGAAGAGGAAACACTCTAACTCTACGCCAATAAAGGTAATGAGAATTTCAAGCAGTATGGAAATGGTGGATTTAAAAGGCATAATGACAAGATGAAAAATCATCAAGGAGCAGGAAGTAGTCATGCAATGGGAGGTTGGAAAAATCAGGGTAACAATAAGAAATTTGAAGGTAAATGTTACAATTGCGGAAAAAAGGTTCATATGGCAGAGTTTTGTATGCTGCAAACAAAGTTCATGGAGAGTAATGTTGTTACTTCTAAAATTGAAGATGAATGGGATGTCAAGGCATTATTTGTTCCAAAGAATTAGCCCTTATAAGAAGAAGAAGAAGAAGAAGAAGAATTAGCCCTTATAACAACAATATATGATCAAATCAACTATGAGAAAGACTGGATAATTGACTCTGGTTGCTCCAATCATATGACTGGAGATAAAGAGAAGTTGTGAAATTTGATAGAATACAAGGGGAATCGTGTGGTGGCAATAACCAACAACTCAAAATTATCAATAGCTCATATTGGTAATACAATGGTCTTTAACCAGTATAGTGATAATGAGGTAATACTTCAAAAGTCTATCATGTTCCAGGTATGAAGAAAACCTTATTTCTATATCACAATTAACATCTTCAGGGCATTTTGTTTTGTTCGGTCCACAAGATGTGAGAGTATATCATAATCTTGATATTGCAAAAGAACCACTGATGAAGGGGCAAAGATTAGAGTCAGTCTATGTAATGTCTGCAGAAATTGCATACATAGATAATAGACTTATAGCATTTGTGTTTGAGTCATGTTAACTATTCTAAGCTAGTTGTAATGATGAAGAAGTCGATATTGAAGGGACTTCCTCAACTTGAAGTAAGAACAAACAATTTATGGAGGATTTTAGTATGGGAAAACTCATCTGTTGTTGTATGAAGAGTCCCGGTTTAAAGCCATGAAACCACTAGAATTAGTCCACTCCAATGTTTTTGTACTTATGTAACAAACTTCTATTAGTGGGATGAGATACATGGTGACTTTTATTGATGATTTTTTAAGATATGTGTGGGTTTATTTTCAAAAATTAGTCCTCAGGGGACGTGGCGTGATAACAAAGAGCTTGAGATTTATACAGTAGGTCTCGAGTTCGAGTTAGGGTGTGCACTTCTTGTAAGAGCATGGGACAATCGGGGTTTTACTCGCTCACCTGGGCCCACAAAGTGCGCTTTCCGGGGGGTGTGGTTTCTTCGAATCCAGAAAAAAAATTATTTTCAAAAAGAGAAATTTGAAACCTTCTCAAATTTTGAGTTTAAATGTGCAGCAGACGCATAGATTGGTGAGAAAAATCATTTTTTGCACACGGATAAAAGGGGAGAGTACACATAGACGAGCTCTCTAATTTTCTATTGGGACATCGAATACATCATCAATTCATATATGTCAACACTCTATAACAGAATGACATCGTGGAAAGAAAAAACAAACACCTCACGAACTCTGCTGCAATGTAAATCTTCTCTCCCTAATGTTGATTTCCAATGACTTCCATTCATCTTTATCAAACTAGGAGCTAAACAATTAAGAAAAACAAAGCTCAAGAATTAGTTTTTCCCTTAAAAATTAAAACTTGAAGGACCTAATTTTTATAATTTGAAAAGTATAGGAAATATGATAAACATTTTTCCTAATTTCTTTTAAACCACTCATTCTCCGTGTATTTTTCTTTACTATAGTCCTATGTCATTTAGATTCATCATTTCTCAATAAATTGATTTATAATTTGATCTAGTGAGGGCCGAATGATAAAAAAAAATTTGATAAAAATCCATCAAAAGTAACATGCGAGGGGATTCAATGTATATTTTGCATAGTAAAATTCCCCATTTGTTTTAGATTTATATTTAATAATTAATTTGCTAGGTTTTAGTTTGTTTGATAATAGTAATAATAATTGTTTCTAATAGTGTTTTTCACTTGAAAAATATTAAAATAGTTTTGTTTTTATTTATTTTTAACATCAATACATCAAAAATAATTTTAAATACCAAAAAAACTAATTTGAAAAAAAAGGGTTTTTAGAATTGCTCTTGAAATAAAAAAAAAACAAGCGGCTCCCACGCGTGGCACATTTTTAGATTCGTTTGTGACAAATCAACGCCAGATGATCGAAATCAAGGGTGATGCTAAGGCCGTAGTTCAGCATATCAGCATAAATTATCTGGACGCAAGTGTTTCCATATTTTATTATTTCCTCAAAAACAGCAATCTTGTTGGCGCCAAAAACACATTGGCGCCACATTTCTTCCTTTTATGTTTCAGCAATCCCCAGGGTCTACCTCCAACCCTCCGCGTTTCACTCACTCTCTCCCTTAGCACAGACCCTATACTCCCTCCCTCTCTCGATTACTCATTTTCAATCTCAGGTAAATTCCTTCTCAGCTCCTTTCTTTATTTTTACAATAATCTTGATTAAGTAGCAAGGTATGGTTAGATCCGCATTCCGGCGGCCGATCTATTTTCGGAATCGGCCGAGCTAGATCTATTTAGGTTTTTTTGTAGTTTAGGTCTCCGAGACAGAGGTATGGTAGACGACGAGTCGGCTAGACTGATTATGTATGTTTCTTGTTGCAATTTATTGGTACATCGTCTGCAAAAAAACGGAGAATTAAGAAGTGATTGACGTTAGAGTTGGAGTATGAACTTAAAATCATTATTTAATTTTGATTTTCATGATTCAAATATATGGTCTGGTTCGAATTCTGCTTGTGTTAGTTGTTAAAAGCTTATCCACTCATCTTAATTGATGGATTTAAGTATTCTCTTCTCTATCCGAAATTATATATACATTTATTCTGATTTATTTCCTTTCACTGGTTCTTATGAACTTTCACATCTCTTTTTCTCAATACACTCTCTGAATTCAAGCTGGCACCTGCAAAATGAAAGATGACAATATTTCACCTGTGGTTTATGCTTATCAATGATTGCTTGTCCTAGCATGCGTTATTAAAAGTTTATCTTGCTTCAGGGCTTGCATTCCAGGGTCTGGGATAATAGTGAGGAAAGTGCAAGTTATTTTTATCAATGGAGTTAAGGAGTTGCAGTCATTTGCATTTTATCCAGACTGCTAAAGGTGGTAAAATGATGAATATGTTTCGTGGAAAGCCTGCACTGAAGTTCAAGGAGCTCAAAGATATATATGAAACTGGAGAGGCTGGAAATCATCATTTGCTTCCAGTGACTAGACCAAAACTTGAGCTCGATGACTGGTCAATTGACAGTGACAGGGAGAAGACCGAAAGTCCACGTGTGCTTGCAGGGGCAACAATAAAAACTGAGAGCGAATCTCCGCAGTCAAACTGCAGCAGTGATGGTGATGGAGGAAAAACTGAATCAGACGATGTTGACTTTGGTACTATGACGCTGAAGCAATTTAAGGAGAGATACAAAACAAAGAAAGGGAAACTCTCGCGAAATGCTGGCTTGATTGGACAAACTAGTGAAACTTGCTCCCCTGCAAAACAAGAACCCTCTGACTCACAATTTGAATTGGAAGAACTCACGGCTATGGAGCCCCTTAGTACTTGGAGATCCAGAATCTTCAAGAGTAGGAAGAAGAAAAGAAAGAGCAGATTAGAAAGCAGCTCTTCCAGTTCATCTGAAAGTGTGCCATGTATAGTGAAATCTAAGAGAAAAAAAAGTGATCAGGCTGTCTTTCAGACTAGTGGAATTTTACCTGCACCTATTGATATTAAAGTTGAGGTTATGGAGCCTATTTCTTTTGCATTGCCGATATGCGACTTTAATAAATTCCTCGTTATGTTGTGGTGAGCCATTGGCTTCTAGTCTTGTGGTATCTAGTGGAGAGCCTGAGATAGCCGATGGTTGTGTTCTGGAGACTGGAATGCTAATTGCATCCGTTGAAGAGCCTGAGATAGCTGATGGTTGTGTTTTGGAGACTGGAATGCTAATTGCATCCGTTGAAGAGCCTGAGACAGCTAATGATGATGGTCCTCAAATGTCCATGTTTTCCGGTGACGAGCCTCAATGCTATGTTGCTACTGACCAATCCTATGAAGAAAAGGGTCATGTTAATCCTGAATCAATTCTTGATGTAGATGCTTCTTGTGGGGAGATATTGACGGTGGATATAGCTGAAGCAATCGGTTTCTTGTCTTCAGATTTGTCCCTTTCAGAAATTAAGGAAGAAGATTCTGTTCTAGATTCACATCCCATTGTTGACCCCGCTGGAGTTCTCTCGCCAATTAAGGGTGATAGCTCCATTGCATTTAATGACTCCCAAAGTGAAGAGCCTAAGAGAGTTGAGGATCATGGTTTTGAGACTCACAAGTTAGCTTTCTTCGGTAATGAGCTCCAATGCTATGTTAATGAAGGATCCTATGAACCTGTGGAGCATGCTGATCCTAAATCAATGCTGTATGTAAGAGCCTCTAGTGGGGAGATGAGAATGGTGGATGTTGCAGAACTAACTGCTGATCATAAGCCTGAGAGAGTTGAGGATCATGGTTTTGAGACTCACAAGTCAACTTTCTTCAGCAATGACCTCCAATGCTGTGCTGTTAACGAAGGATCCTATGAACCTGTGAAGCATGCCGTTCTTAAATCAATGCCTGATGTAAGAGCCTCTGGTGGGGAGATAATAATGGTGGATGTTGGAGAATTAACTACTGATCATAATTCATGTTTGTCTTCAACAGAGATAAAGAAAGAATCTTTTGCTGCATACCCATATCCCCAAAATTGTGGGGATGACTCCATTGAGGTCGCTTCCCCAAGCAAGCATCATGCATCTGATATGGGCAATGAGTCTCAAGATTTTCCTGGCATGCATGAGCTGTTAGAGTCTAAAAGTGACAGTCAAGTTCAAGTTCCTGACATCTCCATGGCTAATACCTCTCAATCTACAGAACTCAGCGACAGACATGGTTTACATCTCTCTGAAGATGAAGCTAAAGATGATATACCTCTTGTTGAAGCCAGTGTAATAAGCAGCCCAGTCAGTGGCTTTATCTCATCCAGGGATTCTATTTTATGCTCAAGTCAAGATGTCTGCTTAGCATCTGCTGCAGCTGAAGAAAAGAAGGCCCCACTATCTGCATGTGGCGATGCAGCAAGAAAGTTCTCTGCTATTGATGAACCTGTAACATTGACAAACGTTCAGGGATGCCATCATTCAAAACTACAACAACTTCCTGAAAAGCTCCTTTCGACCCGGAAGGTGCGTCAACCACGGCATGTATATCCTTTTATTTTTCTTTTATATTTCTTTGAAGTTGATAAAGCTATACTTACATCTCAGGCAATTTCTCCAACATCTCAAAAAAAACTGTGCAAGGCTATGGAGGCTAGTGACTTAGATGATGAAGAATATTACAGTAAGAGAACAAGACGTCACGTTTAGATTTATGGACCATGCATTTTGTTTTCCTGATGCTATTAGAGAAAAAAGTTTCAGTTTTAATTTGGGTGAAGGTTTTTTACTTTGCCCCCACTCACACCATCTCCAAATTTTAAAAAAACTGTTGGGTTTTTTTGTTGATTGCAGAGTATACAAGGAAATTATGCTACATGAATTTGAATGGGTATAAGATTGGTAGGCTTGGAAGAGCCAGTCTAAACCAGAGAGTTGATCTCACTATTAGCCCTGAGCGGATCACCAGGAAACCAAAGAATGATAAAAATGATTTCCATCATAAAGGCATTCTCAAGGTTCCTCATCCTCGAACTATACCATCTTTTGGCACAGGGTCCAACTCTGTCCAAAGTTGTTCAGAGAGTGCCATTTCATTTTCACAGAAGCAAATGCGTGATTTCGAATCTATTGCAACTAAACTTACAAAAGAGTTGAACTCCATGAAGGATGTTGTTCAAGAATCATGGCACGCCAAGGTCTATCCAGCTACGTCCTTGAAATATAGTGCAGATGAGGTATGTTAAGATATAAAATTGTAGACATTTTGGCTGTACATCCGACCTTTGCCCACTTCCCAAAATTTTATTTTCTAAAAATATTAGGTGAAGTATAAATTTAAAACTGTTTTTTTTATGCTATATTTTTAAACACTATCAGCCAAATGCACTTGAAGAGGCCTTCTGAAACCAAATGACCTAGTGTTTTTGTTCTTTTTCAAATCCATTTCTGTTATTTGAATAACTTGCGTTAATTATCTTAATCACATCATCAGCATGACTATGAGGCTAATTTGTATCAACTTTCCTTAAACTCCATGCAGTCCTGCATTGCAATTTTTATTATTGCATCTCGATTAAGTTCTCTGACACAATGCTCATACTTCTGAGTTCCGAACCCATTGTAATTCATATTTTTGTGCGGCACTTTTCCATTCACGCAGTGGATTACTTCCATGTCTAGAACAGTAAATTATACACTCAAACATAGTTTTCTCTATTCTTGTTATCTGATATTTTTGTCTTGACCATTGTTTCATAATAGTTGAATGAGGCTTTTTGGCTAAACTAAGAATGATGATGAGACGTTTTGATATTAAGTTCTGAAGAACACTTCAGCACAAACAGTTTAACCCCCTTTTGAATATCAATTCACCTGTTTGAGGCTTCTCGAGGTCTTGACCTTTGTATTCAACCTATATTAGAGAAACCTACATAATTGACTTAATATCATCGGTGTCGTGTCCTTACCTCTTTGTTAGCATTTGAAATTGATATGAGTTTGGGAAAACCAATTTATCTTTCACATTACAAGAAGCTCAATTTCTATGGTGAAATGCAGATTTTGCAGAATGTTATTGACAATGATGTACTCTTTAGTTTCTCACATGTTTTTGATTGCTTTTCATTGTGTTTGGCGAATTGTCGTATGCATGTACATTATGCTTACGTGTGAACTCTCTTAATTTGGCAGGTGAAAATTGCTGTACAAAATGCAACAAGAGTGGAAGAAAGTGCAAGAAGATGGCTTTCCATCATGGCAAGGGATTGTAACCGTTTTTGTAAAATCATGGTTTGTTTCTTATCATGCTTCTGGATTCAGGGCAGGATCATGAAAAACATGGACTGCTTGTATGCTTAATTATGTACTGCGGTATTTACTGATACATTTGATTGATCTCAGAAATTGACTGACAAAGCTTCTGCAACTTCTGGAAACGTGGTCCACAAGAAGAAGAAGATAGTTTTTGCTGATGAGGCCGGCGGAAAGCTTTGTGATGTCAAGACTTTTGAGAATGACACTGCTTCTGTCACAGGGTCTAGCAGTGACAAATAGGTAAATATTCGATTAAAAGAAGGATAAGCTTGTGTCCATTGTACATTTAATTCATCCCATTTTCTTTTCACTTTTGGAGAGGGATGCTTTTTGGATATTTGGGTGCTCATATGATGCATTCTAGAGAGGCAAAATGGATATATATTTATATATATATATAGAGAGAGAGAGAGAGAGAGTATGATCTTGATCTAGGATAAGTTTTGCCCGAGTTTAGGAGAGAGGCCACCTTAAGAAAGAAGTTGTATCAGCTAGAAAAGCAGAATGGTGCTGACTCCAAAGCTAGTCAACTGATTAGTGATAGCTAGAGAATAGGAAAGAGTTTGCTTATACTTGAAACTGAGGCAATTTGTTCAATCTTGTGCTCTCCTCCCCAGCCCCAGAACAAATGTATAATTGTGGCTGGCTGGCATTTCCAATGATCAAGAAGAGGAAAATTACATCTTTGCATTGCATTTTGTAGAATTGTTTGGCCCAAGTTAACCCCTGTTTTTATTCCTTCAAAAATGTTTTTCTAGCTCTTAATCCTCACACCTGATTACAAGTTTTGAATTGAAAATTTACAAGGAAACATCTATCCTGCTATTATGTTGTGCGCCGTCGTTCTGTTGCCATCAATGTTGCTTAGCATTGATCACAGACACTCCGTACATCACATCAACATTTTAAAAGTCATGTAATTAATTCCAATTGAAGCAAAGAGATGACAAAATAATTTTTGCAGGTTGCCGGAGTTGTTCCAATATTTCAACTTTCACAAGTCTGGTTGATTACAGATCAAAGCGACCCTCCTTTGTTTTATGTATACATCCTAACTGCAAAAATAAAAGGTTCATAGAGGAAAACGAGTGCAAAGTGCATGCATTATTGTAATCTCATCTTTTCACACTCGCTATCATCATGGGAAAGAAATTGAATCTCAACCAGACGCAACCATTTAAGAGGTCGACGGACGATAATCATTTCACGTGTTTTTTTGTTGTGTCACAGTGATTGTTCTCCCGAGTAAGGATATCTCTGGTAATGAAAAAAAAAGATTATTAGTAAATAAGATATTATTGTCCCCTAATATTTTAGTTACTAGAAATCATAATTGCTCTCAGAATTTAAATATTGTGTATAGCGATGATGTATCAATTTTAATATACCTTATTTTAGCCAAGTTGAATTATTTGTCTAGTATAAAGTAATGTATTCTTGTGATGTTTAGCTGTTGGTTTGTCTAAGGTTTAATAAAGATTTTTTTCAAGTAATAAGGTTTTTATTCTATCAGAATAAAATCTAACCATTCCAATTCCAAAATAAATAGAAAAATATATTTTTTGTATTTTTCTTAAATGAGAAAATTGTTTTGGATTCTTTTTATTTTTGAGTGAAACTTAGTATTTTTAATACTACTTTAAGTATCTTCCAATGTAAATTTATAGTCCTAATATTAAGTGAAATGATTGAAAAATGTGTGAAGGCTCCACACAAACTTTAAAATGATCCTTGAAGTTTTTTTGAATGTTTTGGAAATTTATTTGGGTTTGTTTGGTAAAAAAATGTCAAAATAGGGGTGCATTTGCCAAACATACTTTAAAGCTAAAAAAACACTATCAAAATACTTCCTAAGCAAACAAGATATAACTTAATTGACCCCGGACCAATCAGGTTGATCTAAAATAATTGATTTATCCATGAACCAAACTTAAAACTTTGATTTAGCACGAAAACAGACCCGAAACAAAGTAAATATCCAAAAACAAACTCGACTAAAAAACACAAAAAAAACATTAAATCCTTTAGAGCACACAAAATGAAAAACATAATGAATGTTTTTTATAAATCTAGAAAATGTACTCATATCATAAACCAAAATAAATAAATTAGGAGATCACTAATCATGTAAGGATCAATAATCTATCACTTATCACTAAACCATCATGATTTATTCCATAAAGGTTTTAGTTCGCAAAAAAAAGCTTAAACATTCTCCTATAATTGCATTAGACTGTCTAAGAAAAAATTAAGATGAAAATAACATAAAACATCATAGGATACCAAAACACTTATATCTACGCATAAACATTGTTACATTGGTTAGTTTTCACATTCTTAAACGTAAAAAAAAAAATGCATTTAGTCTAGAAAAGCTCAACAAAACACTAACAATAGTCTAAGGATATTAGAAACAAAATAGCAACCAACCTTAAAAAACTTGCTGCCATACAGACTTCAATGACTACCTTGAACATAAATCATGTTAACACAAGTTTCTCAAATTGTCTTGAACATAATGCATATTCCTGATATTAAATTAAATGAGTTAACAAAAATAAAATACTAGGAATTAGCAATAAACTTTAATATTTGAGTGTATATAATTATATTATAAAGTATATCCCCAGATATTAAAGATATAAAATAAAAATAAATGAATCATTAAAATTTAAACCTTTAAAATGCTTAGGTTGTCTTTCTGACCTTTCATCTTTTGAAAGCTAGGGTTTGCATTTATAAAGTTTTTTAAAAAAGAATATTCAATATGAAATTGTAAAAAAACAAAAAACAAAATACTCACTTAAAAAGGTTTCCTCTAAATGACATTGAAGTATTTAGTTAAATTGCACCCAATGTTCAAGTCTTTATGAAATTGGGACATCCATGATATAATACCCTATAATTTCCATGTTATTTTCTCCATCTAAGTATTAGTTGTTTCCCATTAATACCTTTAAGGGATGTTTTTTTTTACCTTGACCATAAGATATTAAAAAAGGTTCCCATAGCCTACTCACTTGTTACCCTGACATGGTGTATAAAAATCAAAGAAAAATAAATAAAAATAATAATTAATAAAATAAATATAGCAATAATCATATGATAATAATAATATAATAAATAAATAAATTTCATTATGGAGGGACAAAAATGGGAAGAAAAGGAGAAGTGTGGTCAAAAGTGAAATATAAAAGTAAATGGAGTTAATTTTGTAGATAATGATAATACAATTAAAACCCTCCCCCTTTCTTTACTTGCATGGCTGGAAATGATGCAAACAAAAGGGAGAAGGGAGAGCTAAAAATTAAACAAGATATTTGAAAGGAAAACACAAAAGAGTAGTCTAATTCACAAAGGAAATGGATTAATTGAGAGAGAGAGAGAGAGAGACAGAGAGAGAGAGCAACATTAGATAAGTGTTTAAATAAGAAAAACAAGTGAAGAAATTGTAGAAAAAAGGAAGGGGAAAAGGGTTGACTGGAGGAAGCAAAGGGAGGGGGTGAAACTTTGACCCGTTACGAATATAAATCTATATTATCTTTGGGTACTAAGGAGTTTTAAACTTGAATATGAAGTTAATTTGAATTCGATTAAGTATTGATGTATTTAATTTGAAATTCATAAATTAGGATTCGTGGAGTATTTGGGAATAATGAATTTTTGTGTAGGGATAATTAGATTTAGAGGATAAGGATTGTGTTGGAGGAGAAATTATGTGGAAATGTCAAAGAAATGTTGCATTGTGTAAGAGGCTGGTTTTTAGCCACTAGCAAGAGTAATTGGGAGGAATTAATTGTGTTTATCTTTAAGAGAATTTACTTTGTTTTTGTGGAAGTAAAATGGGAATTTCAAATGATTTAGAGTCATTCAGGTGTAATAACAAATCTGGATAGATTCAACCTGTCAACTTCCACCATCTTAGATAATGATTTATTTTGGGGATGACTTATTCATAGAAATTGTATTCATGATGTTATCTTTCTAACAAAACTTATTTAGTTGGAATCGAAGCTCTAAAACTCAAGATATGAGCTGAGGAGAGGTTGAACTGCCAGCATTGTTGGAAGTTTCAGCAATCCATAAACAAAAAAATGAGAAAAATAGATATCCTAAGGATCAAATTTAATTTGATTCTCTTAAGGAGATGTGTAATTTCATGTCTTACCTATCTAAGTAAAAAAATTGTGTAAGGAACAAAAATTTTTACACAAGAAGTTATGATAGAAACAAAATGGGTGTGTAAAAGAGGCAACAAGAACTTAAGGATTTTTTTAAAAAATTATTTTTGAAATGCAATGAAAAACACTGTAATTAATTATAAAATGATATTTTTTTGAATTTTTTAATTGGGATTTTCTGATGATTTAAGGTTAAAATTGATATAAAAAATTGTTTGCAGAGAAATGAGATTGAAGGCCCTTTCCATTTCTTTGTTTTGAAAACAACGACAAGTTGCTCGTTTTTGGAACAGAAGGAGAGGTTGATTGTGCGACGTGGAAGAAAGGAAGAGCTGTTGTTTAGGGTTAAGCAAATTCTAGATCCTCGGCCTATTCAGCTAGGTTGTCTAATCGACGGATCCACCCAACTTCCGCGGCAGCTCCGGCGACCCCTCCCTCTGTTTTTCTGGTAAGACTTCAATTTCTATCGATCTTTCCGTGTCTCTATTTATTTATTTATTTGTGTCCGGTGCCATATCCTCCATGCTTACCTGAGTATTTGCTTGAGGAAGAGAATCAGCGATGGTTCTCTCGTTTGGTTTGCAGGACTTCATTCTCCGAGCTCGAGTGCTGAAGCTATATAGGCAAGCACTGAGGACTACAAGGAGAGCACCCGATGACGCTAGAGGTGAGGTTTATATTATGTGATTGATTAGTTTCTCTTAATATTATCAAAAAGTGCAGGCGACTATAAATGACAGCATTGTTTAAAATGTAATGGATTGTACAGCTGACCTGAAACAAACAATTAGACAAGAGATGGAGAATAACCGGGATTGCAATGACAAGCAAAGGATTCGTTTTCTCATCAGTGAAGGATTAGAGAGATTAAAACGTCTGGACGAGATGCTCGATATGCAGGGACATTCCCAGTGGGCGTAACTTGGATTTGCAAGAGGAAGCTGTGTTGAATTTGCCAGTTCTATGTTTTGTAATTGATACTGTAACACATGAACAGCAAAACCTTGACTGCTTGTTTAGATACTTTCACCTTTTGTAGTGGTGATTGCTGCAAAAATGCAGTGTCCGGCTTCTGGGTGAGTTTGCCTCCCCCTTTTTCTGTTTGCTGAAAATGAATGTTTCTGCATCCTGTTGGATAGCATCTAAAGTTGACAAAAGTGAACTTTTAACTGGATTTGCTGGGAGAAATATCACCGAAACTCGCTTGATGCTTCTTTTGTTGTCATGGAGACTAGAATTTGACCTTGCAATTTTATTCTGCTGGTACAAGGACGAAGAACATAGTACTGAAGTGTTCATCCATGATGTTTATGATGAAAAACAGAGCTATATATATATATATATATATATATGTTCGCATATGTGTTCCTGTGGGCATGATAACTTTTGAGTGGAAAGTTCGCCTTTGTCATACGTTTCAGGAAGGCAACTGTCGAGTGGAATGATTCGTTAATTGTGATCATGGTTTGGACCTGCTCTCGTACATTATTAAAAAAGAAAAAAAGAAAAAATTGGCAATTTGCAGTCAAACCATGAGCCCAAGGCAAGCAGGGAATGAACCCAAAGATACAGGGTAGAAGAGAAATGAAGTTAGCGGTAGACTTTGCTCGGCTAAAAGAGAGAACATACGAAACATTAAACAAATAATGAATTTTGTGCCGCAAACTACAAAATCAAACAAGCCCCTGAAATCGTGCACCCACGACACCTACGCGCAAGGAACACCCTAGACAAGAAAAGGACGCAGCCTTTCATTTCCCTCTCATCGCTCTTCGATCAAAACTTAGATTTCATTCTCCTCCTTTTCTATTTTGTTTCGATTCAATCTTCTCAAGGCAGTCTCCTGGATTTCCATGAGGAAGCTGTGTCCAAATTATGACAGGGAAGATGCACTTGACACCGTGTTGGAGGTGCCTATTCCGGAAGAGATGTTCACAAAAATGGGCAACAATTCAGCTTCCCGTTGGCAGAACATGCGTGCATTGATGAGTGCTCAAGCTGCTGCTGATAAATCAACCCCTCTCCAATCCAAGTCAAACAATGAATTCATTGCATTGCTTAAGCTTGTTGGCTCTCCTCTCATCCCTTTTCAGGCCCGCCCTGACCAGCCTCTCACTCGTCCTCTCAAAGATTGCTCCATTGTACGTATGACTCTTTCATTTTCCTCCTCCAGATTCTTTTTTTGGTTTAATCTGAACATGGAAATGGAAGGTACATAATTAAGGGACGTGACTGAGTATATATTCGTATGATTTGAGAGGGTATCTGAAAATCTTTCTGTGCTTTGGCGTGCATGTTTTGTTATCTTGAAAACCTTCCCTGCAAATGTAAAGGTTCAATTCAGCGTGGCAGAGGAATAGCTGCAGGCTGTTGAAATTGGGTGGATGAAATTGCCAACACTGGGAATATTTTGCTTGTCATTAGTTCGTTCACCTGTAGGCTATGGCGGTAGGGATATTTGCTTGCTTCGCATTTCACGTTTGATGTGGAAGAGAAAGAAACAGTCAGAAGGGGACAACCCTCAACATTTTATTTTATAACTCAAAACATTAATTCTTCTTTCTGCTTTTTACTGACTTGTTGGGCTGATAAGGACGTATCTCAGCTTCTTCAACTAGAACTGGAAATGTGAGCCTTGATTAATAACAGCATCTCATTCCATGAACAGGAAGCTTCTACAGCAAAATACATAGTACAGCAATATATAGCAGCAATTGGAGGGGCGTTGGCGCTGAATTCAGTGAAGAGCATGTGTGCAGTTGGGCAGGTGAAGATGGCTGCATCAGAAATGCACCAAGGTGAGGACAGTGCGCACGCCGAAGGCAAGTCTGAGGTTGGTGGATTCGTGCTATGGCAAAAAAACCCAGATTTATGGTACCTAGAACTAGTTGTTTCTGGCTACAAGGTGAGTGCAGGCAGTGATGGCAAGGTTGCATGGAACCAGTCCTCTTCCCAGGCCTCTCATGCTAACAGAGGTCCTCCGAGACCATTGAGGCGGTTCTTCCAGGTATAACCTTCTCTGAATGCCCTCCTTTCTGGTGACAAAAATCATTGCACGTAATGTTTTGATATCTTTCTGGTTTTGATCTTTCAAAACGTCAAATGCATTGAAGTGATTCTGTTTGTGATGTGGTCTCAACAGGGATTGGATCCAAGGTGCACCGCCAACCTGTTCTTGGAAGCAGGATGCATCACAGAGAAGAAAGTGAACGATGAAGACTGCTTTGTACTCAAGCTCGAGACCGACTCAAACACCCTTAAAGCTCAAAGCTCTTCCAATACAGAGATTGTACACCACATAGTATGGGGCTACTTCAGCCAGAGAACAGGACTGCTCGTCAAATTCGAGGACACGAAACTAGTGAAGATGAAACCGATTAAAGGAAATGACAATGTGTTCTGGGAGACAAGTATAGAGTCGGTGGTCGGAGATTATAGATATATTGAGGGCATCAATGTGGCACACAGTGGAAAGACTACTGCAACACTTCACAGATACGGAGCATCACATAATCATAAGAGGAAAATAGAGGAAACATGGATGATTGACGAGGTTGATTTTAATATATGTGGGCTGTCGATGGATTGCTTTTTACCCCCTGCTGATCTAAAGAGAGAACAAGGTGGAGAGCAGTGACCAAATTACTTTCTTTTCTTTCTTTTTTTGAGTAGGGGAACATAGAGATTGCAAGTCCAGGGGAAATTCCCTGTACATGTAGGAAGGTTGAAAAGTGGAAAATTTCTTCTTATAAATGTTGGAAATTCCCTGTACAAAAACTCACACAGGCTTATGAGGCTCGACTGCTGTTGCAATGGATAGCTACGCGCAATGCTTGCAGTCTATGAACGATATACATCATCTTTCTTTATTTCTTTTTTCTTCTCATAATGCACAGCTAACCCTGAAAAACCTCCAGCATTTTAGGAATATGCATTTAAATTGAGACATAAACTAATTGAAATATTCACCATTCCCTATTATTCTATACAGTAGCTGTTTGCTTGAAAAAAATGTGTGATCGTAGGGGAAGCGGAAGGGGAAAAACTATACCATCTCTTGTTTGGACAAGGAAGATGAACCCAGGAGAATACATTTTCTTTTTTTTTTTATAGAAAAGTGAATGAAAGATAATAAATATTAATACCTTTTAGTTTAAGGTAAAGGATGAAGCTACAAATTTGATTCATGACACTTCTGCGCTCAAAGCTTGGTTATAAAACGGTATAACAAGTGGGCTTAAGATTTGGTTGATCTAGAGCCTAGACTAGTTCAAATTGAAAAGAGAAACAAAAAATTGGTTGAATTGGTCAAAAAAACTCAGCTAACCCAATTACCTAGTTGATCTAAGTTTGATTATGTTAAAACTCGACGACCAACCTATTGACACTCTTTTTTTCTTAAAAAAAATGTAAAAAATAATGTCATTTTGATTCTCTAAAGATAAAATTGTATTCACTAGTGATCCATCTTCCCTATTATCAATCTTAAGTCAAGTTTTATAACTATGGTTTAAAGGACAAAATATTTCTAAAAATAAAATGACAAGTTAATGTAAAAAAAATTACAAACTTATTTTATCCCTATCCTATTAAAAGGTCATATATTTCATCAAAATTCCAATCTCAATGCAACAACCTAGTCCCCTATTAAACTAAATATTTATTTACCAAATTCACTCTTATTTTGCCAACAAGTGTTTTGCTCTCACTCACTCTAGAGGTTTCCCAATCTCTTATTCGTTATAGACAAGTAGAGACAACACAAGTATTGCAGGAAAATCCCAACATTTATTAGTCTTTAATAAAGGAACAATAGACAAATATATCTTGTTTATGCAATGCATAATCATTTGCGTGTTACACAAACTTTGGCCTATTTATATTACAAAAATACACAAGAGACAAATAAGTTATCTCCCAAAGGACCAAAACAAGTACAAATATTTTTTTCATAAAATAGTTAATTGTCATAAATGCCAATAACTACCTAAGATGCTACAACTTCTCTTGGTCTACCACTTAACAAACCATCATGTTAGTCTTCCATAACATTTTGCAAGTATCATTGTGCTGGTGCACATCTTGTATAGTCCCTCATCTAAGTCAAAAGTCATGTGAAACATGAACCCATTACTCACACATATTGTTATGTATGATTGTCCATGCATGTTACCATCATCATACTAGTGTTTTCATTGCACTTGCTTAGACATGTGAAAAAACTTCCCCACTAGAAAAGCATGGTACCTTAATTGAAAAAAAAGTTAGGTAATCTTCACTGAATCCTTAAACTAATACAAGTCAGTGCTCTCTCCTAAGAAACCTCCCGATCATTCTCCTATTTTATCAAAGACTTACTGTGTTGATTTTTATTATGTTATCCAAGTATTTGGTGATCCATGATTATGAAAATTCTATTGTTAAATTGCTTATGAATTGTCAAAGAACCTTATTGTGACTTATTTCTTTATGGATTCTTTTTGTCTTCCTCAAAAGATTTTAAGTAACTCACATGAAAGGTTTGGTAAAGCTTCAACTATTTTGGAAGCTTCAATCTATATGTGATACCCTTTTAGTATGGTTTTAGGGTTACACTCCTAGCACTATCTTCTTGTTTTTTATAAATAAGTATAGACAACATGAGGAAATGGACAAAATTAAAAGAACAAGTATTAAAAGAAAATCTCGAACTTTATTGATCTTTAACAAAAACATAATAGAAAATTATTCTTAGTTGTAATGCATAATCATCTATATGCTATATACTATTTGGTCTTTTATAATAAAAAAAAAAAGAGAAGTTATAAAGAAACTGCCTCCCAAACTCGAACAACCCCCCCCCCCCCCCCAAAAAAAAAAAAAAACACCACTCTCTCTTTTTTCTTGAATAAGCTAGTCTTTCGATCTTTCCATTAATGATTGATTGATTTGAAATATAAAGATAGGATGATATTCTCATGTGCTAAACTCACACCGAGTCACAGTAAGCAGTGAGCCTTGTTTATGGACTACTGACTTCTTTGTCAACTTTCATTGGTTGTACATACATTTTCTAAACAATTTTGATATTGCCTGATCCAAATTGTGTATTCTCAACTTTGCAATCAAACCACAATTATAGCTAGGATGTAAAGACTTTGTAGCTTAATCTATACTTTTTGATGAATGAAAATCGGTGGCAACACCTATAAGATGTAGCAATCCTTTAAGATAGGACTATTTAGTTCATATGAATGCAAAATATTATTATCCATGTTCTTGTAGTTTATTGTTACACTTGCTAGACAACGGGGGAGGGCTGAATTCCATTTGATTTTGGGGTAGATTTTCTGGTGTGATTTTTGCTGGGTCTTTTTTGGTGGATCTTTTTGGTGAGATGTGTATCAAGTATTTGTTTAGGATGGTGATTGCGGTTGTTTTTAAAAACATTTTTTATTTAGAAATATATTAAAATAATATTTTTTATTTTTAAAAAATTATTTTGACATTAACACATGAAAATAATATAAAAAATGAATAATAATAATAATAATGTAGCAAAGTAAATTACTTATTCATTTGATTAGTTTATTTAACTAAATAAAAATAATTATTTATACATGGGCCGTGTTTCACCTATTCTAATAATGGGCCCAAACCCTCTCCCCTACCGCAGTCTAATAAAAAGAGAGAGGCGTTCTTATAGAAAACCCTAATTCATGTAAAACCCCTATTTAAAGGCAGCAGCCACATTAAGACCATCGCCGTTGCCTCTACACTGTTCGTTCAATAATTTTCTTTATTCTTTTCCAGTCGTCTTCTACAGCCTCATTTCTTTCTTTTTTTTAAATTGACTGATTGTTTTTGATTTGTCTAAGATAGATTATGATTTGTTGCGTCTGTTTATTCGCTTCTCGTGCAGCAAACAATTGAAAGCTAGAGAGGATAAAACGGATGCAAAGAGCTAATAAGGTTGGCTTACCAGCCCATTGCAGATTCATCTTGCCTTGGTGTCAAATGGACTTACCTATATTTGTTTGATTTTTTTTTGTTTTTTTATAAATTATTTGGGAATTGATTTTTCATGTTAATTTTTTTGGTTTTGAAATCTTCACAGGGCAAATGATGCGAAAAATTCTTATCCTACACACTGAAATAAATGTAGACCAAGAACTCCGCTTATTATCTGATGCCCTTACTTGTTTTCTTCTGTTCATGTTTATATTTTTGGTTTTGAAATCTTGACAAGGCAAATGATGCGAAAAATTCTTATCCTACACACTGAAATAAATGTAGACCTAGAACTCCGCTTATTATCTGATGTCGTTGTCAATATTCATTTGAAGTTTTTTGGGTTTTTTATTGAATTATCGTTTACTAGCGGAATAAATGTTCATCAATGATGAGAAAAAGCAGACGGGCGGTCTGAATCTGATGCTGTGTTGACTGTCTGCAGAATTTTCTCTGAGATTATTTGCTTTTATTTTCTTGATTTGCAATTAAACCGAATTTGCTCTGATTAATCTCGTCGCTTTGCTGTTGGCAGAGCGATTTTTAATGTTTCCTGCAATGATGAAGTTGCTTATTTCATGTCTGGACTTATGAAATATGTTTATGATCTTACACGCAATCTTCTGAGCCGGTAATTTGTTTTTCCTCTGCCTTGCAAAACAGCTCTGCTGATTTTGTAAGGCGATTTACTAAATCAAATAATAAATTCTAATATTATAAGGAAATAATATTCCCCCACGTATTAGAAAGTTCATCTAAAAGAGGCACTTCAACTAAATTTTGTAATCTCCATGACAAACATCACGAAGACTGCTACATCTCAAACATCATGAACACAAGCCTGCTTAAATATTTAAAAAACTGACAGGCTTGTTGTGGACATTTCAAGCCTCATACGGTTTGGGTGAACTATAGATATACTAAAATATCACCTTTTAATGCCACAATGGATATCTAATTAAACTTGTATCAGACAAATGAGATTATCAACAATAAAAGTAATACTTTACAAATGATGTCAACATTTAAAGTTATACCATACTATTTTTTAAAAAAAACCTTAAATAAACCAATATTATTTGGCTCTAATTTTGATATAAAAATTATAATTCTCAAGACAAATTTTATTTTCTTAAGAAAAAAATGATTGTTAGTTGTTAGAAACTGTTTTAAAGATAAACAATCATAGAAAATTTATAGTAAAGCAAATATATTCATTGATTTTATAAACTTAAAAAAAATGGAAGAATAAATCTCACATTCTTGAAATTAAAAGGTTTTTATGTTTTGGAATAAAAAGAATAATTTAGCTTTGCATATGTATTGATAATCACTATTAAAGATGAAAATAAATGCTTGAAATAAGGTTTTTGGAAGATAGGATACATGTTTTTGCTTTTCGCCCCCTTTCCTCATATTTCCTTTCTTTTTTTTTATCTTTTTATAGCCTAGGAAAATTGTAATTTCTATTTTACAAAATAATCCTTTCTTAAATAGATAGTTATACATTTAAATATTTAATAACTATTTTTTTCTAAAAGAAGAGAAATAACCTTTAAATTGAGTTTTCATGCTTTGGGACGTCAATTGCACTCACTCATGTTATGTTGTTTTATGATGAAATGTGATAGCTGACAGTTCCTTGAGTATTGAGTTTGCATCAAATGGAATTCTATAACTCAAGATTTTAAAGTTAGAATGGCTAAAGGTCAACATTGACAAAATATAAGATTTGACTTTGAAGTTTGTGATCTTCATGTTTTTTATTTATTTATTTATTTTGTCATAGATTTTTTAAAATGTATGGATATTAGCTTTCTAATGCCAATGATATCAATTCATAATATTCATTTCAACTTGTAGAGCTCAAGTTCTGTACAAAACATTCAACTTTACTCATTTTCAAATCTTTCATCCAAAAATACTCTTAAAACAAAAAAACAAATAATATCAACATATTTTCTATATAAAACATTAGCCAAAAAAAAAGGTAAATATGAGTCCAACTATTGAATAATATGGTTGTATCACTCCACTTAATTTTTATTGAAATACACAATAAGTCTATAATAGTGCACCAAAATAATGTTTATTTCTATTCTATATGCATGCTTTTGTAGAGTCAAGTAAAGTCAAAACTTGTGCACAATATAATTTTTTTTTCAAAAGAACAAAAGTCAATTCTTAGTGTCTCCATTTAAACTTAATTGACTTTTTAACAATTTCATTCAAGAGTGTATCTAATATATTAAAAATCTTTCACAAAATGCCTATAAAATAGTTAACCCATGAAAACTCTTACCTAGCTTATTGCTTTTTGGTATAGTTGTTCCTAAATGATCTTAAATTCTCAATATCCTATGCAGTTACAATACAACAAAGAAACATTTTTTTCCATTCAAATGTTATACTTCTTAAACACATTACATAATGATTAAGATGCTCATTTGAATTTTGGAGAAAATCATGTATTTTAATACTAGATTTGTATCTTATAGTATAACTATACAATTTAATATTAAACACAAATGACAACCCAAAGTCCCCTTTTTATATGTGGGGGTTGAACTCAACCCAGCCACATGGGGTAGGCTAGGATGAAGGTCCAACATGTTAATTTTTCCTTTGTTGGAAATCACCAGGCCATGCATTATTTCTTTCTCCTTTATCTTTATGCATAAAACACTCACACATGGGAAGCAAATGAAGAGAAAAGTGTTACCTAACCAAGAAATGGTGTTTGGTAGTCTATGGTGAAGCTATTGATGGCTCAGTGGAAGATGTTGGGAATGAAGAAAAACAATGGTGAAGATGATGTTTAACACTAGTTTTTCAGAGTTTTTAGGCTTGAATGAAGCGTGGGTAAGTAGGGTATTGTAGTGGTGGTATATGGTTGGGATATTAGTTGGAAGGGTGTGTTTCAGGCTAGTTTTATAGATGTTGCAGAAGTGGATTTTTCTAGCTTTCTCTCTTTTCTTCGTTTTATCCTCTTTTTGCACGATATTCAGCCTATTTTATAAGGTATGAAAAGAGGACAAGAGGTCTTTTCCAAGCATGAATGTTGACCATTAATTTGTCTGGAAAAGATCTCAATCATTGGTTGGAAAACAACCTGGCAACTTATTGAAATGACCACAAGGTTGTAAATTAGCAGAGACAAGACTAAGGTTGAAGTAAAATGTCAGGGTATAAGGGTGGTATGTTTCATTTCTTGTTTGGGGGAGTAATGAGGTATCACATAGCTTTGCAAAAAAGATATCGATCAACTTTTTAAGGGTTAACTTCAAATTAGGTAATAAACCCTTTATATTCCATCACATAGATCTTTTAATTTATTTAATCAAGTCCTCAATTGAGTTTTTAGTTTAAGAATCAATAAAATAACATCCCTCTAAAGTTTTAAAAAATACCCTCTTATTTTAGCATGTTTTCAAAGTTGGTCCTTGGCCTTAAATATTTTCAATTTCATCCTTAAATGACCTTTGAATTTCTAATTTATTCACTTTCACCCATGTTTGCAATCGGGTTCTACCCCTGAACTTGAGTGTCTTTTGCAAAAAGATTCTTAGTCTTACATTTCTTCAGTTTGAACCCCTAATTGACTTCCAAAGTTTGATTTTCTTACAATTTTGTCCTTTATTTCACCTAATTGAGGTTGGAGGAAAAATTAAATCTAGTCCTCTAAAATTTCAAACTTCTCAATAAGTCTTAACTAGGCTTCCAAACTTAAATTCTCACCAATTATATCTCTAGTAAGATTAATTTGACCCATTAAAAGTCTAACTAAGTTCTTGCACTTAATTGATTTTTTTTTTTTTTATCCGAATTAATTCTTAAACTTGATTAAACTTTTAATTATGCCTTGATTAAACATTTAATTAGTCTCATGATTAAATCTAATTGACCTATTAAAATTCTAATTAAATTCTAGAATTTAGTTCTTTATGCAAATTTCATCCGATAATCTTTTAATTTAACATTGACTTTGCATTGTCTTTTAATCATGGGCACAATTGGGTTTTTGATTTTGTCTAAAATCTCATTGTTTTTGTTTCTCTATAAATTTAAAACTCTTCTTAACTTGTTTTAGCCAAGTTACGTGTCCCTTTTTTTCTTCATTTTTTTAGTTGTTTATTTTTTAAAAGAAAAGGACAATTTTAAGGGGAATCTCAAAATTGGTTATGACAATCCATCATATATTTTTTAAAATAAAACAGTTTGAGAAATGTTTTAGGAGAATGACATAAGCTGAAAAAGATATTTGGGAAATTACATGGTTTGAACATAATTGTATTTTTGAATGTCAATTTTGTACACAGCTGTTAATGGTTGTTTAGTCAAAATCAAAATGTATGTCTTATGCAAATTAATTAATTAATCTGGAAAAATAAAATCAATCATAATTTTTATGAAAATTCAATTGTCAAAAGGTTAAGATTTTTGAATTTTTGGATTGATTTTTGTAAATGTTAATTAATTTAGATAAAATATACATTATAAAACAATTATTATTCATGATAACAATTATGCACAACTTGTTATTCTCTTATATACAAACAAGACTATTTTTCTAACCTATATTATTCTCAATATTTTTTATTTGATAAAACGCCCCTTAATCGCCAAAAATCAAAACACAAACGTTGTGGGATCCACTTGGTGGGTAGTTGTTGAATACGGGGCCAAATTCCCTCTCATGTTTACACCATTTATGAGAGGCCACCTACTCAGTCGCAGCAAGAACATCACCACCCAAATCATTGCATCAGCTCCCTCTCAAGCGTAACAGTGCTTGTGAACTGCACAAAAATGAAAGAAGATGATGCGCCGACAGTCATAACAACAGTCTCCTCCACCCCAACCACCACCACCACCACAAATTATGGTCTACTTGGTAAGACTCGTTACAGATTCTGGGTCTTATCTGCAATCCTCCTCCTTGCTTTCTGGTCCATGTTCACTGGCTCTATTACTCTCAAATGGTCCACTGGTGACCTCTCACAACACCCTGACAACCTTGGATTCCAGACTCAAGATGACGTCGACATTCTCGTATGTGATCCTGCTCATTAATTTCACGCTTCTTTCTTTGAAAATACAGAAAACAAAAGATTTAGCATTTGATTTGTTTTGTGGGGTTGATTACTGAATATGTATAACAGGAAGTGGAGGAGAAGAAGAAGGTGGTGTGGCGCATGTGGAACGTGTACACGCATAGCAGTAGCGGTACAAGATTATCTCGGTTTTGGGAACGGGCTTTTCAAGCTGCTTATGAGGCTTTAGCAAGTGATGTGACTGCTGTTCGAGATGCTGCCGTTTCTGAGATTGCCAAGCTTTCTATTAGTTCCACCATCAATCTTGATGACCCTTTTCCTGTTCAATCTACAACGGTGAGTAATTCCTTGCTGCTACTCGCTGCGCCATAATTGATCAGATTATATTATTGGAGGGTGTGTTTCTTTGGCTTAACATGTCAGTAGTTTTTGGGTGTTGCTTTTTGTGCGGGAAAGGAGATTCCATTGCCATTGCTTTTCAAAAAAGATCTTTTCTTTTCTTTTTTTGAAATGTTATTTTGTTCAAGTTTTCCTGATTAATTAAGATTCAAGAAGCATATGATCACATCTGGTTTATCCTGGTATAATTGGCAAAAATCCAAAATTAGTGAACTTTTGATTGGCAATTGTTATTCTCGGCTTAATTCGTGGCTGGGGAATTCCTCGTAACAATCTAGCCCAGGCAAAAATCTAAAATTAAGTGAACTTTTGATTGGCAATGGTTTACCTTTCGTGTTTGTTTTTTGTTGGAATTCTAGCCAAAAAAGGAGAGAGAATCTCAAGTCAGCAACGGAAAGTGAGGAGGTCTAGCCAGTGGGTTTTTTCTCTTGTGATCGCTGAACTTGTTTCGGCCTGCTTGAAGTTTGGCAGATGGCAAAAATAAATATCATTTTTCATCCAGAGTCAGATTGAAAGAGATCAGTTGTTACTTGCAAACTCCTGCTCCTCTTCTCTCTTTATTCTTCCATCAACCTTCCCAAATGACCTTTCTCATCAAGGTTGCAAAGCCGGGCTGCTCAAGAGGATAAATCTCCTTGTGAAAATAAAAACTGTATATTCTAAGTACGTGTAAATTACTATACGTGATTTAGCTTTTTTCTTCTTTTTCTGTCGTTCTATAACCAAACCATGAAATAAAATTTCATTTGAATGTCTTCTTGTTTTCCAATCATCATGAGATTTTAAGCAAATATGAAACAAGACCTTCAAAATCATCCCTCAAAATGGTACCTCGATCCGACGATCAAATAAAAAGTTGTGTTTGATTTACCAAACGGCATCTTGGACTAGCATTGAACTCCTCAAAACCTAAAAAATAGGTGATCATTAATGAAATACTGCTACAAAACATCATCATGCCAAGAATATGAAAGATATTCCCCCCTCATCAATCCCCTCTACTTTAAGAAAAACTCGTCCTTGAGTTATCTATCATGAATTGAACTCCTTCACGCCAAGTGAGCAAATACTTTAAATATAGCAATGTAGCCAACATTTTCATGAAATAGCATATCATTAATCAGTGAACTCTAAAATTAAATTTTTGATATGCGCATGCTAAACATTTAATGTTGTACTTTATGCTCCTAAAAAAATCCATTTGCAGTTCCTTCACACATTTTTTTCTTCAGACTTGACCTCGTCATCTCTTATAACTTCCAATACTTCAAGATAATCTTTGAAAGTACTTTTAGAAAAATTGTTAGAAATTACCATGTCTTTGTTTGTAAGATTTTCATTCATAACTGAAAAAATCATCGTTTGTCACTGGCTTCTCCAGTGTAAGGTCAAAATACTGGAACTATTTGTCAGCAACCTATGTGATTATGTTATCTTCAACCTAATGAGATAACTTTCGAATTTTGCTTTCCATAAACTCCTCCACATTTTTCCTCCTTGCCTTTTGAAAAGGTTGGACATGAAGCAAATATTATTTATCTACCCAATATAAGATCTCTTCATAATCATCTTGCATAAACTTTAAAATTAATTATTATCTCAATTTTTGTGAGGATAAAAGGCATGCCAATACAAGTTCTAAAGCCTAAAATTTCAAACCACCATTCTCTAGCACCACAAGAAAGTTTGAGTATGATAAGTCCTATTTTTTTATGATAAGAAACCTCGTTGAAATAAAAGAAAGAGATGATACAGGAACTATTCCCGGTAAATCCTTGGGAATCTACAGAGAAAACATACGCATCAAATTCACATAGAGATGCTACAGGATGAAGACTACTTTAGAAAACTTAGGGTAAATAGCCAAAGCATAGAACTGCTCAAATAAAACACAGTTCACTAATTAAATATGAAAATGAACCGGGGGTAACCAAACCTCAGGATGAAGCGCCCATGTTAGCAGACATCAGTGACTCCAAGAAACGGTTTTCAGCTTCTGTTGTTGAACCTAGTTTAGAACTTGAATAATTTCTTATAATATTGAGCTCGTTTAAACTAGAATGCATGTTTCCAAAGCTGCTAATGTTTGGCCAGCTAAATGTGTCAGTGAATTCATTTGGTTTCATCCCAGCAAAACCAGGTGGTGGCCTTGCCTTGGGTCCCAAATGAGGCATGGCATCACCAAGCAATAAAAAGGGTGAGTCCTTTGACGCATTTGACAGCTGAACTTGCAAATCAATGCCAAAAAATCCAGCCTCAGGCCATCTTTCCTGTGAATTTTCAGAATCATTTTTGGAGTTGATTCCAGACCATATCAGCATCCCTCAGACTGAAATCACCTGAAGCATCTCTCCAGTCAACAATATTCAACTGTTCTAACAATGATGGGGGTCGCCATGGGGTTTCGGAATTCAAATGTATTTCCCTCCAGGGCCAATTTCCTACTTATAGCTGCATATTGAAAGCAATATAATTATTAAAACGAACAGACTATGGGCACTTTAAATGGTACACTTTTTCCATACTGTACCATGCCAAACTTTTACAGACTGAACTAAAGAATAACAGGGGGCAGACTGCAAAAACACAGATGAATATCATCTGAATAAAAAACCAAATTACAAGAAGCAACAAAAACAATTCTCAACAAAATGTTGGAGATAACTATTTTTCTAGTCATGTTAATTGAAGAAAAAGGGCCACCTTCACGGCTCATCAAATGATTTCAAAGGCTGTCTGCTTAAGGTCAATAAACACATGCACAAACTACTTCATTCATAGTACGTTTGGGTCAGTTACCTTCAGCTTTGGACTTGTTATCAGGATACATGATATGTTCCAGCATCATTTCCAATTTTGAGCTGACCCTTGATATGGTGTCTTCCTTTCATGAGACAATCCATCAGAATATGTTTCATGACCACCCATCAAATCATTGAGGCTTTCAGAACGTGGTACATCTTCTTTATTGCCTGCTCAGACATGCCAATCCAAACAAAATTATTTCCTTGCCCTAGAAAATATGTCAGCAAATGAAGAAAAAAAGAAACTTTGAAAGTTCATACCAAGCTGGGCTCTCCTTGGTTGTGAAGAACCTGTTGAGTTCCGACCAAGAGATCCTTCTTTTGATATCTGAGGTGCATCGCTGCTTACTATGTCCCCTTTGTCAATTCCCTTCAAAACTACCTACTAGGCAATAAAGAAATCCTATAAACAAAAGCAGTAGGTGCAGAGTGTCAGTGGCTCACAGGTTTCTTCCAGTGTCAGAGAAGGCACTTGCCCAAACCAATTTGATAGTTGGCGTGATTGCATGTCAGTCATCCAGTATACATCTAACACTTTAGTCCTACCATATCTTAAAGGACCACTTTCACTTCTTTTTTTCTGAAATAGCACCTGAATATTGAGAATTAAAAGAAATGTTGCTCATGGGGATTCCACTAGAACTAAAGTTTCCACGATCAAGTGAAAACGTTGAAGTATTTTTAACGCTTCCTTGGCTGTAAGAAACTGTTGGAACCTGTTTGTTTGGTGTTGGAGTTTGGTGATGAGGAGACTCTCCCCTCTCTCGACCTTGGGAGGAGTTAGATCTCCGTGGCAGATAAAGATCAGCCTAATCAGCCCAGCGCTCAGAAGGGGCACGACGTGCTTCATAGTGTTTGGTGGATGAATTCTCCATCCAGTGGTCTATCCGCTAGCTATCACCAAGCTCTTTATCTCCATCTCTCCAGCGATCTTTGCGCACAGAAGAATTGGTGTCTCTTTCTTCATCACGCCAATGATAACGACGATAGGTCTCCATATCAAGCAAGGAAGGACGAAAAACATTCTTTTTCTTCTGGCCATGCATCTCCTCGATGTTTCCTGAGTCTTCATAGAAACAACCCCTACCAATAGCACAAAAAGAAAAGGATCAAATTACAGGCTAAATAATCCCATCAAACAGTTCACATCAAGAAGATACATTCATCTACGGAATCTAATGTAAAAACTACAAATTGTTTCATACATAAGCAAGTAATGTGGGTAAATAAGATTGTAATGCAGTAAAAAGGTGCAGATAACAGACCCCTGTTCCCACTGCTGGCTTATTTTCAGCTGGTTTTGGCAGAAGCCACTGCAGCGAAAGAGGAATTCGATTGTCAGAACCTTGAACATCTGCATGAAATATACAGAAAGGAATCAACAAAGACATCTCTTTACGTGTATCCAAACCAACAGTTGAAACAGTATGCTTGGCTATCCCTATTGAATAACTTGCTTTTATTGATGGGAATTCCTTTAATTATGCAGAAGCAACATAATTGCTAAGAAATTGGCAGATGATTATAGCTCTTAACCCCTAAAACTTGCCGTTTAGGAAAAAGACACCTTCAACCTTGAAAAGTCAAGAGTATTCCATAAGAAACAATAGGAATAGAAATAGCAAAGAGGGAACCTTAACAGTAACCATGGAGCAGAAAACTAAACAAAAAATGAAAGACCTTTTCTTTATTTTTATACAAGACAAGTAAATGGCTCCTCTTAGAGCTTCGGTCACCAGATTATAATCCTTTTGGCCCAATTGAGAAATGTAAACTGTCATTCACAAGAGTAAGAGTAAATGAAGGTTGAGCTACATGTTCGCCCTCTAACTGATGACTTCACACAACTAGCTTCTGACAACTACATAAATAATCACAAGAGTCGAAATTTAATAGTAATAAGCATAAATTAAGAGTCTCAAGTATGAGCAAAATCGATATCGAGTGAATTTAACAAATGCCTCAACTACCAAAGTGGCACAGTTTCTGGAGCAGATTACATTTCACTAAATTTTACCCACAGAGAAAGAGAAAAAAATAAGTCTTTTGATGCAAACATTATGCCAACGACTAAGCATGCAGAAGAAAATAAACCAAGGAGCCATAAAACAATAAAAAACAGCGGAAAATTTAAAAACAAAATTAATCTTAAAAAATATATAAACGATTTAGATAATGACAAGCACTCCACTTTATCCCCTTGAAAAAGTAAAAAGGCCATTACTTTAGCTGAGGAAAGATAATTTTAACAAATTCATGGTTTTTCGTCGCTTCCCTATATAATCCAGAACTAAACAAAAAACTAAAAGAGAGACCCAATAATATTCTTGCTTGTATTTGCCGGGGGGCACAGAACCCTAAGAAAATCATCAATCCAACATGAAGCTCACAGAATCCCCGTAAATCTTACTTAACCATGGATTGAAAAAACAAGAAATACCAGCTCAAAAGAAAAAAGAAAAGGCTAGTGTTTTATTTTTCCCCGAAAAAAGGGGCAAATTAAAAGAAACTGTAAGAGGCGAGTGAGAAAGGGCGTTAGAAATTATTACCTACGGCGGAATTATTAGCCATGTTGATTTGTAAAGAGAGAGCGAGTGCCAACAGAGATATTTGGGAGTGTTGGTCTTGATTTGCCTTGAGCTAGGTAGGTGTGAGAGAGACAAAATAAAATAAAATGGGCGTGTGGGTTAAAATCATAGATGTCAATCTCGTTTTGATTTGTCCAAAAAAAATATTTTATATCGGGTTACAAAAAAATATAATGTATTTTCTAGTTTGTTTAAAATCTCAGTACATTTTGGAAAAATTCTATCCAAATTTTAGCTGAAATATTCCAGTTTTATAATGACTGTTTCATTTTGATTGAATAATATTTTTTTAAATAATAAATAATTTTATAATATTAATTATATCTTTTAATCTGCCGTTAGATTGAGAAATCTCCTGATATAAATTATATCTATTATGTTGAAATTCCATAGCATTTAGAGAATATAATGACCTTGCAAGATTGATGATGATATTTTTATGATATTATACATGTTCATAATTTTATTCAGAAAAATTATTTTATTGTGTTTTTTAGATTAAATTGCATAATTCCATATAATTTTATTTTTGAAATTTAAACTAATTTTTTTTATAATTAATATATGTAATTATATATATACATACATAAATAATACAATTCCCAAAATGTTATACCAAAACACTACAAAACCAAAATATTTTATTGTAATTACAAAAAAATAAAGCAACAATAAATTGACAACTTGAATAAATGTTGACTCTCTAACCGGTTCACGTGAGACGGGTTCTTTTGCTTATGCCTTTCTCTATCACCACGCGCTCTACAAGGTACGAGGTGCGCTGTCATGGGGCCGTGCAATCAATACAGAAGAAGTGATTGAGTGGATGGTATGACGAGTCAACATTTAATTTTATTGGTGAATGAGCTCATGTATTGTTAATAAAACAATATGTATTTAATTTTTTTAAGTACAGAGATGTTATAAGATCAAATATCAATGTATTAGTTCAGTGTACATTTCTTCTTTTCTAAGCATTGATTAGAAACATTTTAGAATTAATGTTTTATTATAATAAAAATCACATAATTATAATAATTTAATAATTTTTCTTTATTAAATATTTGTCTCGTGAACTTTATTTCTATTCTAGGTTTATATGTTAAATATTATATTCATTAATATAATATTATATGAATATTAAATATAATTTATTTTTTAAAATATTTTTTTGTTAAAAAATATATTAAAATTTTATTTTTATTTTTTAAAATTATTTTTAATATTAACTTATCCAAAATGATTTAAAAAAATCTAAATGAAAAAAACAAATATATTTTTTAAATGTTTTTCAAAAATACTTTTAAAACAAAATAAAAACACCCGGAGTCTCGGGGATAGACTTCATGAACAGAAAGAAATAGTGGCAACAGGCAAGGCTTGGCCAGGAGTGATGAAGGAAGCATCATGTAAAGATATAGAAAGAAGTCACAAAAAAACCACCAAAATTGGGATTTTATGTGAAGTGTAAATGGAGGTAGCTCATAAACTTTTGTGTTCATCTCTTGGGACCATCCCCTCTTGCTGATTTTCCAATTATTTTTTTCAATTTACTACTAAACAATGGAATCGACAGAGAAGCTCTTGTAAAATAAAGAGAGAAAAACCCGAACCCATCTTCATCGTCTTTTCTAAGCTTGCAAGTCGTAAGAGAAAGTCCCATACAACAAACCTAAATTGAAAATCCTAATTAAATAGACCTCTGAAAATTCCATTTCTAAACATTCCCAGTTCTAAGAAAACCCACCAAAAAACACTCCATCTTTTGCTGCGGCTGGCGGTGCTGGAGGTGGTGGTCGTGGCTGCTGGAGGTGCCGGTGCTGGTGGTGCTGCCGCTGGTGGCTGGGTCTGTTTCAATAAATCAGATGGGTTTTTGCATGCAAACAAAATGCGTAGTGATGTTATAAGATTCATCTTCCCAACCAAAAAAAGAGAAATTTAAATGCCAAATCAGAGGAAAGCTCAAGAATAGAACACTCGAAATACCAAAGAGATGCACATGGATTTTGTTCCTACCTGGTTACTTTTAGAGAGTCCAGCATCATAAACCATGGTGAGATCAGGCTTGAAAAGTCCAAATGATCGCTCAGAACCAGGTCCAGGTTTCAAGTCTTCGTCGTAAAGAGCAAAGAGGTATGTATCCACTGATTTTCCTGGCATGAGCGGAGTGCCCACCATCGATCGAAGGTGCGCGATCAAGTTGCCATTGTAAGCCTTGGCATTCTCAATGCTTGCCCCTACCTCCTTGTCATCTCCTTTATATGGCCATCCAGTCTCAGCCACCACAATCTCAACATTCTTAAATCCCATTGAGTTCAGTGCAGAATAAACTGCATCGACCTGCAATTTGATCGAGCCACTTGTCAGTAACATTTCGATTATTGTTACAGAATCTGCGCACTTGCAATTTGATCTACTCTCACCTGAGCATCGAACATGTTCATGTAGTTGATCTTAGTGCTTCCATCCATTCGTCCTGCGTTCGGCTGGAAAAGGCAAAAAGCAAGAGTCTCAGGCCTTGTATCGCTTGCGTAAGCAAAGTAAGGGTAGGGGTTGATTGCGAAAGGCGAACCATTAGCACTATTAAACTCCAACAAGCCCTTCATCAGATCCCCATAACTTGGATCAAAGCTTCCGGAAGAAGGCGGCTCCGACTGCCCAAGCACTTCCATTGCATGCACCGTGGAGACCTTAATTTTACCCTCCAGCGATGCATCTTTTAGAGCTTTCTGTACATTCTGCATTGCTGGTAAGAGCTTGTTCTTGAGATTCTGATCAGTGGGAAGTCAGGACCTCATTGCCAACAGTGACGAGGATGATATTGCTAGCCGGATAGAAGGGGAGCACGTTTGTGCTGATCCAGCTCTTGGCAAAACCGGGATCAGTGGCCAGTGCTGGAATGTCACCGTTTGCAGTTCCGATAACAATTCCAATTCCGGTGTTGGCTAAGGCTTTAATTATGGCGGGATCCGATCCATATATTCGGACCTTTTGGATTGAAGTGGATTGAAGAAGCTTTGCGGTGGCTGATGGTGGCGGGAGGTTGTCCGCAACTTGGCCGTAGTTTATACCGATGAATGATTGCGAGTCTGCACAAAAAGCATCGAAAATTTAAAGCAGATATTGATAAAACATCAACTTTGAAAAGACAAAACAGAACACAACCTTTTTTGTTTTCAAGTGATGAAAATGAAGACAGCTCCGTACGTTTGGTAAAATCTATAGAAATGGAAGGAGACGTGAGCTTACCTGCGATTCTTACAGTCTGTAAGAAGGAGAGGAGCAGGAAAGCAGCAGTACAAGGAAGCATCGCCATGGCTTAGGAGGAGCTGTTTCTAGTCTGCACTTTTTTTGAAACTGGAGGGGGGGCTTAAATATAGAATAGGCTACAAGTCGAGGGCAGAATCGTAAAGATGACCTCCGGTAGTGAAAACACCTGTATGTTACCGCTGCGTACGAGTCAGATAACCATATTAATTAAAAATATATTTTATGCATACGTTTATAATCCTAAATATTGAAAGAAACAAAATAGTTTTTTATTTTCTTATTTATATTGTTGCTATGAGGATCTAAGATGTCTGCAATGTAAGGATGCCTGGAAGTGTCGCTTGCTCTGCAAGTACTGTGCATGCACAGATAGACTGTAATGGTGGCGCCATGTCGTTGTTGGTGCGACTCTTAATTAATTAGGAGAAGAGATATGTTCTCTAGTACTACTGACTAATAATAATAATTATTATTATTTTTAGCTAGGTTTTAGAAGGGATTTTTTCCATTTACGAATTGAAATGATATTTTATAAAAAATACAATCTTTAGTGTCATCATTGACTATCCACATCAACATTTGAATACCATATACATATATTCTTGCACACCAGTATGATACGCGTGGTTAAGTTGGGATGGGTGGAAACCCTAGTTAATAACACAATTAGCAATGTCTGGCAATGGAGGAAATCTTAGCTATTAATAAACAACATTCCCCTTTTTCCAGAACGGGACAGCATATTTCCAACAGCACGAAAGATGGAGCTCCCGGATGAAGAAAAGCAAAGCATATTCAAATCAAAAAAAGGGGCTTGCTATATGCATGTAGATACTTCAGAAAAAGAAAACCAAAGGTAGGCTTGACGTGGGTATAATTGGTGCACAAGAAACCTTGGAATAATGCAAGGATAAACCTTTTGAAAAACCATAAATCTCAAGCTTTCTAGCTGCCTCGTTTCTTACTTATCAATTGCCACGCCTGTTTGTCCCCTTGCCCCTCAATCTCTTCATGCACTCAAGTTTTGTAGCCTATTGGATTGTGGAGCATCGAATTCAAATAAATAATTATAGCTTACCTCTAATACGCTTTAACTTCGAAATAAAAAATATTATCAAGAAAAAATAGTTGTTTTTTAATGTTAATGGCAGGAATATAATTGCTGATGACTTATGAATCAAGGCCCACAATCCTTTTTATAAATCGAAAGGTGATGGCGGCATTGGAGAAATAATACGAGCCCATATTTTTAGCCCAGCCCGTTATTTCTGTAAAAGCCAGGTAATTGTCTGTTTGGTTGTCTAGAAAACGCAGATGAAATGGAGCGAAACTAAGAAAATGGAAATTCTGGAATGAGAGTTTCTGGCTGCTCCAAAATTCTGGAAAACTCAACGTTACTGAAGAGATTTTTTTGGTTCATATCTTCTTCTTTTTTCCAATTCTATGAACTGCTCTATGTGGATGTTCAGATCAATTTGAACATATCTTAACAAATCTCATGGATCTTGAAGTTAACGATCATATAAATCTCAAGTAACCATTATATTAACAATCACAATACTCAAATCTAAGAGCACAAGAAAACAAACTCTTTAATTTCAATCTCTTCCAATTTTTTATATGTGGTTCATATGTGGTTGAGCTTCTGTTGTATATAATACAAATATAAGCATTACAATTGTTGAGCCAACAAGTAGAAGATGTACAATTCACACATAACTCTCTTTAAAATATACGCATGAATAATAATAATTAAAAAAATCGGCTCAAGCTTTTATGCAGTGTCCTAATTCTTCAGTACAGATCAGAATACTGGTAGAAGATCTTTGGCAACTTCATCAAGCAATCCATCAAGCACGACCTTCTCCACATCCCGTATAACATCATCTTTTTCATGAAATGCAAACATCTTCTTGTCCCAACCACAGTCCCACATACAATTCACATCAATATCCAAGTTGCACACATCACATTCGAGCATTTTCGGTAGGTAGTCTTCGACAAGAGTAATGCATTCAGCATTGCCATCTCTACCGTAGAATTTTAACTTGTCGAGGTCTTTGCACAGTAGCTTGATCAAGTTGTCCAAGGATTGTACCTTAATAGAGGTGACAGATATTTTCATGAATGGATGGACACTGAGCTCTTTCTTTGTGCCTTTTCTTTTCATTATTTCGTATCCGCAATCTAATATGAGTCTGCTTTCTTCGTCGTGATAGTCTTGACTACTGCCAGCGTGGAGAGCGACGAAAGGTATGTTGAGTTTGAACAGTGCCTCAGCTGTGTTAAGGAATAGTTGACTTTTTATCAGGATCTGCTTCAGGTGATTTTGGCTCTCATTTAGCGGCTCTGGTGTCTCCAATTGCAAGGCTTTTGGGTTCTCCACTTGTGAGGGGTAAGTGACATCTTTGCAAGTTTGATGAGTTTCTGCAAACATTTCGACAATGTTATGAAGAATGATATTAGATTGTGTCGCGTCTCTTTTTCTTACGGTCTTAATAATAGAAGTTGGTTTGAGCGCAAAGGGATTTATTGGTAGATTTTACATGGGGAAAACTAATTCTACGTGGTTGGTGGCAGGGGGGATGATGTAAATGAGGAGAGCAAAACCTTGGGAAGTGAAACTGAAAATGCAAAGTTGTACTCACCACCAAGTGAATCCAGAACAAAGCTGTGAGATTGCGGTTGATCTCTGCCCAGTGTTTGACCTTGTTGCTCCTTTGTCACCGTTGAGATTGTGTTTTGAAACTGCATGAAACCGAAACAGATGTGGCTTATATTTTGTGTGAGTGCATGGGGTATTCTGTGAATATCGAGTTCTTAGATTGCAGTAACAAATGGGCTTACGCTGTCACTTGGAGGTAGGATTTTTGTTCCTTTCAGGATCTGGCTTTCTTGTTCCACATGAATAAAGGAGTTGGGAGCCTGTTCATCTTTACCATGCAGATCTCCCACCACATTCGATTGCTGGGTGTTTGCCATTGATTTGGTGGATTTAACAATGCGTGCCTCTGCTTCTCTGGACCTGAAGGCTATCACTTGTTCGACTTTAGATCCACCAAGTCTGCTGCGCCTTTTCTGCTTTCCTTCTTGCAATGCAGAAGTTTGATGTTTTTGTTGCCTTGCTAAGCTGTGTGGAGTTCCACTCTTTCTTGACGCTAGTTCGTCAATCTTTCGAGGGGTCTCTGCTTTTTGTCCCTTGGCATTTCTCACCTTCTGCGTGGCTGGTGGGTGAGCTGCTTTTTCCTCCATAGTTGGAGTGCTGCTTTTCTCCATCATATCATATCTGGGATGTATTGGAGAGGAGGAATCTTGATTCGAGTACCTGGTCATTGGATCTTGCACTTTAACATGGTTATTATTAGAGATTCTTTCGTAGACAGGATCTTCATGGTGCCTGTTAGTTGGAAACCCTTTGGATGGCATCTCATCAACAAATTGTCTATAACTTCTACTTCCAGGAGTTGCCTGGTTCACCTGCGAGTGTCTTTTTTGGAAATTCAGAATGTCGCTCGTGGGGGCGGGAAAATTCCTGGACATTACCTCACTTCCCTTTTGACTTCTATCTTGAATCTTCTGCCCAGCAGTCTGCCATTCTCCCGCATGATACTTCATGTCTCGTTGCTGAAAGTTTAGGAATGTGTGAGCCTGTTGGAACCGAAGGTCATTGGAAGGCTTTGGTTGATCATTGGAAAGGCGCCAGTTTTCATCTCTCTTTTCTATTCTAAGCATGCGTGCATTGTGCTCTGTTTGCCCTTCCAATGTATTTGCTGCTTCTGACCCAGTTTGCTGCAGCTCATGCTTTCGGATTGGTTTTCTTGTTTCAACCTGTTCTTTCCCTCTCTGCTCCCGGGACTTGGTATTATCTTGTTCTCTCTCCTTGTCCTGAACATTCTTTCGCGTTCCTGTGCTCTGTTTCATTTGGATGGCGTTGCTTTGGTGCCTTTCCATTTTCTCGTTAGCTATATTTGAGCCTCTTTCTGGTTTTGTACCATCCACTTCCTTCTCGGGTTTCTTTCCGTCATGCATGGTCATTTCAAAGCTCGCATGGTGATTTGGCAGGTTCTTTTTTGCTTGCAAGGCCTGTTTTGGATCCGGAAGCATCTTATTCTGATTGGGCTGCATCTGCTTTTGTTTTCTTACTGTGGGGACTGGATTCTCAGCATCTTTTGTGCTGCGTTCACGCGTGGAGCTTCTTTCTGCAGATCTATTTGTAACATTCCTTTCAGTTTTCTGCTTGGAGCCTGACTCCTTTTTTGTGTGTTTTGAATCTGCATTTTCTGGAACTTCCTCCAGGCCCATTAGTTTTGCGATTACATTTGGAATTCTCGCTCTCTCTGGATTGGATTTTGATGAACTCGACTGATTCTTCTGCTCAGATAATGCTGCAAAGGTTTTTGTCGTCGTTGAGCCATAGCTTGATGATTTCCTGTGAGAACCTGGATTTGAGGTGCTTAAATTGTGCTTATCATGGTTGGAAACTTGCAGCTTCTGACGAATAAGTCAGAGCCGTTATCCTCTGCCTGAGATCAGTCATTTCAACTCTCTGGATGCAATGAGAGTATTTTGAGGGCTTGTCAAAGGAGAACCTCGGCAGAGCAAGCTGGTTATGCTCGGCAGTTCTGGGTGGGGTGTCATCGTCATCTTCATCCTCATCAAGCAATGTTATGCGAGATTTCCTCTGAGGGCAGATCATGTATTCTGAAGCTTTTTGCAGGTTTACAAGCATCCTCAACGACTCTTCCAAATCCATGGCCTCTTTGAGCAGTTCCTTGCCAACTTCTATTGAATACGATTCGAAGTTCAGGCCGTTTGAACAAGCTCTCAGGATCTGATTTAACTTCTGTGCACCTTTTGATATTTCTTTGATGTGGAGATGGGAGAGTGTGGGGAAACGGTTGCTTGAGGAGTGATGCCTCTCCATGCCACTTACCTCCATCTTGCTTCCTTCCACCGGTCTTCTTCCAATTTGATGCAGGAAACCCAGCACAGAGCTGTTGCCAGACGAATCCATTCTTCTGAGCTTCCCGCCACTCTCAAGGGCAAAAGCCAGTGCCATGGACAGGTCTCCTATTTGTTCGGAGCCTCGACCTCTCCCGAATGGAACAATCTCTGTTGAAGCTTCTCCAATGGAGAGTGATTTGCTGCTTCCACCGGTTCTGGTGTGCACGCTTCCACTTCTAATGCCATTATTCTGTGGTCATGGAACAGCTCGAGTAAATTGGAAATTTATAATACCTGAAACCGTGATAAGCTTGAGCCATGATACTCACACTTCTATTGGTCTTCATATCTCTGGATCCTCCTCTGTGGGTTTGCTTGGAATAAGAATAGACATCTGCACGAGCACACGGTCGATGCGGAGAAAACAATGATGAATGATACTTGGTTGGTACCATGTAATGAAAAATGCTGGGATTTCTGTATGCTACAAGACTTACTAACATATCACAAGAACTTTTTTATTTTTTATTTTTTTAAACTATGAATCATGCCTTTCTATCAATCCCTAGCGCATGCACATCGAGGAAACGTCATTGATTCAGTTCCGGTGAGAACTGAACCTGCATTTCTTCGTGTTCAGAGGCATGACAGGGACCACAAGCTTTCCAAGTTTTCAATTTGTTTATGAGCTGAGAGAAAATAGAGTGCGAAATAGAATAGAATGCTAACCCGGAGCCGCTGATTTTGAACCTTTGGAGCTCTGAGAGACAGCCATTCGTTCCTTCCTCGACCGGAGATCGTCTAGCAGCTTCTGTGCAAAATCCGATCTCTTAGCCATGTACAAAAAATGGAAGAGTCTGTTTGCGTTTCTGTGTGTTTTTAATCTACACCGGAGAGGATGGATGCTCCTCTTTTACCTTATCTTCTTCTTTTTTTCATTTTTTTCTAGTTGAGAGGACTCTTTCGGAGGTGGGTGAGGTGGGAAGTCCAGGTGAAAGCAATGGAATGGAGTTCTGAATTTTCAGCCAGAAAGTTTGACGCTAACGTTTCTGTCTCTCTCCTCCACCCACTGGATAGTGCCCTAACTTTGATTCTAATCCAAGCAACCGCAGAGGTTTCAAAGGGCTTCTCTTCCAAGCATCCTGCTGCCTACGATCCCTGTTTACTTGAAAATTACAGGAATTATATTCTGATGTGTTCATGATGACTCCTGCCTGTCAAATGAATAGATTCTAGTGTGTAGCCAGTACCCGTCCATCATCCATCGACGTGCTTCAGGTGAAAGCAAGCAAGGTGTAGACTCCATTTCAGTGCCATGGAGATCAAATCAAATGAAACCCAATGTAATACTCATTTATTCTTAAATGCATAATATTTTCTTTCCTGGAGTAATTCTTTTTAATTACATGATCCCACTTAATATCTTCAACAATTCCTTTCAAGTTGGAGGAGTGTATGTGTGGTTTGTTAATAAAAAGATTTTAAACACGAACATCATGAACCAAATTTGTTCTACTAATGATTAAGTAGATCAGTTTAACCATAAATCATAGAGGATAGCTTACGAGGTTTCCATTAGATTATGTAATGTTTAGGAGTTGGAGAATGATTTGTGAAGGGTGGACTCCCTTTAATAAAAAAGAACATAGGAGAGTTTACATGATGTATGTGATTTTGACCATGTTGAAGGTAGATGATTGTGTAGGTCTAGATAAAGGGTTGTTTTCAAATGAAAATCTTGAAAGAAGAAAGGAATGTTAGGTTGTCGGTCTGACTCTGTATTTCAAAAATATTTTTGAAAAAAATATTAAAAATTTATTTTTATTTTATACTTTAAATTTAAAAAAATAGTGTTTTTAGATCATTTTCATGTGCTGCTGTCAAAATTGATTTCTTGAAATAAAAACATTATTTTAATGTATTTCTAAATGAAAAACACTTTAAAAACCAGCTGCAATCACACTTTAAAAAAAAAATTATTCTTATAAAGAAAATCAAATCTCTAGACATAATCACAATTCTGAGGGCTCTTGGTTGCAGGTTGGATCATGGGATTCAAGTACAATGGCAAAAATAATGAATTACTAGTGTAAATAAAAAGGCATGAAATGCGCAGCTTTGGAATTATATTGTTGAGCAATTGAGATGGTGACGATCGTTCTTCTTCTCATCATGAAAAGTATAAACTAAGTTTTGATTACTTGGTTTTGATTACTAGCTGCCATCTATGTAGTAAAGTAAGGGCAAGGGTTAGTCACTGCCTTTATATCATATATCTAACAAGTAGTTTTGAGTTTTTTTTATCAAAATAAAATTTTCTATTTATGTATCTCTTGTTTATCTTAGACACTACAATACTTTTACTAGCATCATTGTCGCAAATTAAAAGAATATACCGTTGGGATTCCTCGGGATCTATATTTTATATATTTTAATTTGTTGAATATAAGTTATGTACAATGACGGATGCAAATGTACGTACAAACATGTCTTGAGATCTGCATAGCGTGTTCCCAAGAGATGGACGTAATGACAAAGAGCTAGAGATCTGCACAACATGTCTCGAGGTTGAGTCAAAGTGTGCATTTTTTGTAAGAGCTTGGAACAACCATAGTTTTACTCGCTCATCTGAGTCCACAGTGTACTTTCTAGAAAGTGGGGTTTCCTTGAATCAAAAAAAAAAAAAAATCTATAGCCTACCCATTATCCATCCATCAAGTCTACAAAATTTAGACTCAGTTTGGTTCGGTCAGTATCTATAAAGTTTGGATTAAATTAGCATCCTTACCCATTACATATTACATGCTTATTGACTAAAAGAGGAGGGTATTTTAGTTAACAAAAATCTAAAAAGAGAAGGGATTTTATTGTCCCTCTATATTTACCAGAACAATATATTTTCCCTTTGTTTTCTTTTGAATCTATATTTTGTTTTTCAATTATATTCTTCAACTTTAGATTTATTGAAAATTGAATTTTATAATAATTTTGAATTTATTTTTTATGAGTTTATTCACTTATTCTAATCTCATGATATGGACTGTAAGTTTACGGGTTGGCTCAAGTTTCCCCTCCCCCTCTTTTCCTTATTATTTTGTACTAATATTCATCCTTCAAGGTTGATTCAAAATTTGGTTTTGTGTTTGTTTTCATTCATGAGTTTGTTGACGAATAGTTTATTATCTTTTAGCATTAGGTTTATTGGAAACTAAAATTCATAACCTATTTCAATTAGTTTTTTATTAGCTCATTCTCGTCTCATGATCTAAGTAACAAGCTTGATAGATTAACCCAAGTTAACTTATACATTTTTTTCAATTTTATTTTTCAACATCGAGTTCATTGAAAATTGAGTTTTATAGTTTTTTATGTTCATGATCTCACATGTGTATTGACAAGTTAATCTAGATTGATTCAAATCATACAAATATATTTTCATCTTAATATTTATAAAAAAATCTCACTTTTAAAAATTATCATAAGTTAAACTATATTTTTAGTGACCATTCTAATTGTTTTTGTACCCACCAAATCAAATTAATCACATCAAATCAATCCCCATATTGTTTAGTATTATTTTTTTTACTATAAATATTTTTAGAAATGCTTAAATATTTTTTATTACATTAAAAAACTAATCCAAACCATATTATAGCATGACAAAAATCTTATAAATATTTTTATAACAATATATTTTTTAATATCAATACATCAAACTAGAACTCTAGTTTTTGGGTACAGAAAAAAATGTTAAAACAATTGGCCATAATTTATCCATAATCGATTTATCGATGCCATGTTACCATTTACCAAAAGAAGAAGTCAAATGGAAATGGTTCATCCAAAGTCGGTGCAAGAAATCTCTAGTTTGTGGGGGGGACTTTCTTATTACGTGTCAAAACACATCGTAACCAAACACGTGTCACACAAATATAGCCCCGCCAAACCATATCCAGAACCTTCCTCGATAATAATCCCCAAACAGGCAAACACAAACCGCCTCTAAACAATAACGCGCAAATGTGACCGTAGATTATCCCTTGGGTCAAAACATAACAGCCGTTAGATCTCGTAGGAATTCCTTACAATTAGGTTTCGTCTCCTAGACTATCTCTTATCCCTAGACGGCGCCCTTTCCTTATTTATAGTTACTCCCGGTGCTCTAATCTAGAGATCCAATCAATTTCTCCCAAGTCTCAAGAATATTGTCAAACGATCTATCTTCTGATTATGGATGCGATTGGTCTCGGATTCCGATTCCGATTTGGATTGTTTGCAAAGTCTTCTTGGCCTCGATAGATCTCGTTATCATTCTTTCAAGTCCTTCTCGGCTTGAAGTTTGATCGGAAAATTTCGAAGATTGTGATACCATTTAATCGAGTCTTGGGTATGATTTTTTCTAGGTTTTTTTTTATGTCAGATTTTTCATAAATTTTCTTTGGTTTTTGAAGATTTTTTTTTTGTGTGTATTGGATCCTTTTCAGCTCTCTTTCCATTTGGTGATGATTTTTTTATTATCAAGAAGCCAATTCTTTTTGGAGCAAGTCGTGAGGCCGTCTTTGAGTTTCTAAGATTCGAGGTTTGTTTCTTAATGGTTGTCGTTTTTCTCTCTCGAAAAGCCATGTTTCTTTATTGATTGGTCTAAAATCATATCGAACAGGCGATGGTGTTGTGCTCTTGAGATGATGTGTCTTTTGCGAGGATCGGAGCCTTGATGATCGATAGTTATTGTGGTGGTGTTGTGCTTGTCTTCGTGAGGATTAATAGGCTGCAAATGGGTTTGACATGGGTAATTATTTGCTGGTGCTTGTTGATTTATTTAGACTGATTCTCTGTAATGATATTTGTTATTGGGGTTAGCTTGATCGGTAGATTTTCTGTGTCGAGTGGGTGGATGGATGGATGAAGAAGGCGAAGATTTGTGTAGATATCTGATAGTTGGCTGTTATTTGTTAGTCTGGCCTTTGCCATGTCAGGTGCGCTTGCTTGGCAGGTCAAAAAACCTAATAAAAAAACATGTTCTTGGGTTTGAAGGGGGAGAAGGCACGGGTTTATACATATATTTACTATGTATTTTACCCGGCTCTCCCCCTTCGTGTGTTCCTCTGCTCTCTTTCTTCCTTCTATTTATCTATTTACTGGACGGGATAACAATCACATAGCACTTCAAACAAGGAAAATGGGCACCATCAGGAATCAGCATTTCTGCACCACATCAATTCATTCACCAAAGGTATATTCTGCTATTGACATTGTTTTTGCAACTTATCATTATGGTTTCCCGCATCAGGTTCCCACCAGCTTGCTGGAAACGCTTCTAACTATTTCATACTCTTAAGATATATGATATTCTCTTAACAATGGCGACAGATGGATTTTCAAAGTCAAAAGCTGTCTCTGTTAAGCACCATGTATGCGAGGCTTGGTAACGGAGATTGTTTCTGTGTTTTGCACTTCCTTTGGTTTATATGGCCACAACATTATCTAACAAATATTTGAAAAGCACCATGCACTGAAGCTAAAAAAGTCCGCTCCATTATAAATTAGCTACGAGTTTCAATCGCATGAATTTTGGGTACCTTTGATTTTAATATGATTTATATTTATTTAGACTATTTGTCTACAATTAATTTCGTTATGCAATATCTGGGGCCAAAATCTCTCCATTGTCGTTGCTTAAGATTTTCTTGTACAGAGTCGGGGAGGAGTCGTGGTCCCTTGTGTGTGAGAGTCAGCTGTAACTAGAGTGTCATCCCGGCTTGTATGGATTGTATTTTTGTCACACTGGTGGTTCAGGATTGGGGAAGTTTCCAGTGAGATCTATTCCTCCTGTAATTTCTGCTGTTTCATAGTGGAGCTTTTGCTGCTTGCTCTGACTGAATTTATCGAGGGCATTCTGGCGCAACATGCGACATCTTTATATTGGTCACAGGCCTCGACCCAGTTTTTTAGCTCACATGTGCGGCATGCTTGGAGAAGCATCCTGCTAGATGATATCAATATTTACAGAATTCAGCCAATCGAGGAGGTGACTCAATGACACGCGATTACCCCTCAGGTGAGCCTGTGATGTGTATCGTTTTTTCTGATGTTTGTCTTTAGTTTTCTCGTAGCCTTTTATGAGTACTGATTTCGAATAAATCACTTATTTGCAGGGGCCGGACATGCTATCACTTGATGACATGTCTTAGCAACAAGTGTTCTGTCTGATATCAGTAGCAAGTTTCACATGTACGCAAGCGTCAATTGCATGGCTAGATGATATGACGCCACGATGCTCTTTTTGCAATCTGCACTTCTCATTTTGATTAACGACCTCAAGGGAGATGTTTATTATGGTGTGGTGAGAAGCCCTCTCTTTTCTTCAATCTTCAATAGTTTCATCAAAGCAAATCAGCTCAACCGATTACTATTATTTCAATCGTGCTGGCGACTCTTGCTATTGCTCAACTGCTGTGCTGGTGGAAGTCCTTAATTAAGGGCTGCATTAAGCCGTGCATTTTGTATCTTCGAACCTTTATGCAAGCAGGGTCACCAGAGTTCCTGTTATTGTCTTGTGATTTTCCATGAAGACGTGAGGTTGCACGTTTGGGAGTTTTGTCACTCCTTTTTATTAGACACAAAGCTCCAAGCTAGCTTGTTGGTGCAAGTTATCTATCAGTTAAGTTATGCTCTTATTTTAATCCCAGTTGATGCCCTTCTCGCCCAAGCTACTAGGCATGGCAAGTTTTATCAGCTGTTGATTTGTCCAAGGATCTAAAGGTCATGCAGGTCTCTCTGTGGAATTAGGTTGCAGGTAAACAATGAGCTTGTCGTTTATCATCGCGGCAATTACGTAGGCATTTATGGTAATTTCTAATTTAAATTTGATTCCATTTCGTTTAATTATTGTTTATATTCATGGCTACTTGCTGAGTCCAATTTGTATTCTTCGCAGCTTATATATGTTTCTAGACTCGAAAAATGATTTTTTTCTTTTTTGCTGTTGAAAAATCTGCGAATGCCCCCTCCTCCACCCAAAAAAGAAGAATAAAAAGGAATCGACCTCGTATATAGCTTTTGCTTTAAGTCCTGGGTCTCTGGGATAAACAATTACCCTCTAGTCGAAAAGGGTGAAAATGTTTTTTGGCTGGGAAAGGTTCATGGTGATGTATTTTACAATTTGAGATCTAATAGCTCAATTCGGGAAGAGCGCCCGCATGGGAGGTTGGTGGTTCGAATCCACCTGGGTCTGATTTTTCTGACGTTTTGTTTGATAAATGAATAAATGAATGAATGAATGAAGAGGTTTGTTACCCGCAGTGGCTGGCATAAATAAAGAAGACAGCATATAGTTTATTAAAAAAGGGAATCTTGTATTTTTCTTTTAGCCCTCGTATATTTAATTTTAGATTTTCATTAAAAGAGCCAACTTTTGTTTTGGGCCGGAACCACATGCTTTTGAAATTGTTTTGTTCCGTGAAATGATCTACCTTCTCCTGTTTTTTCGTGCTGTCGTCTAGGCTTTGTTGTATCCCTGTTATCACTCGTATTCTAAAGGTAGTCTTTATGTCCTCTTGATCTGTTTCGTGTATATAATCTTTATATTTTATCGAATTTAAGAGGATTAATTTTCAGTGTTCAATTGATTCTGTTCAGATAGCAGATATTGCTTGATCCAAAGGGAGAATTAAGGATTTTGTTTCTGTATATCCAAATTAATTAGTTTATTTATGATGATTGGTCTGAAACAGGGGACCGTCGACGACAATCGGGTTTTCAAGGGGAGGGATATGGCAGGCAAGGGTGGTGGGTTTATACAAGTTTGTCAATTTGGTTTTATACAAGATTGTCGAATATCAATTTGGTTTTTAATTACTTTTTTTTTTTTAATTGGAATGAAATATTTTGGTTGCAAATCATTTTAGTGCGCTGTTTCGGCTCTTTATTTCAGGGTTGTATTGTTGTGTGTGTGTGTGTGTGTGTGTGTATATAAATTCTTTTTTTTTCAGGATTTTTTTTTTCTCTTTTAATATACAAATTCTTCAAAAAAAAAAAAAGTCTATATATATATATATATATATAATATTAATTAAAAAAATTAGTTCAAATCTAAAATTAAAATTATTTAGAATTGTACAATTTAATTTAAAAAACACAATAAAATGATTTTCTAAATAAAATTATGAACATGTATAAAATTATGAGAATGTCTCATCAATTTCGCAAAGTCATTACATTCCCTGATTGTTTTAAAATTTTAACATAATATACATAAATATGTCAAGAGACTCATAAAATTTCATTTCAATCTAACAATCGGATTATGAGTTATGATCATAGTTGTCAATACCGTTCCGGTCGCCGTTCTGGTCGCCGTTCTGATTTTTCTATTGGAACGGAACGTTCTGGTTTTGGAGCGTTTTGGCGTGCCGTTTCGGGGTTGTACTATTTACATATAATTAATTAATTATATATATGAAAAAAAATAAAAATTAAAAAAATCAAATATAATTTTTATTTTTTATAAAATCAAAATTGATGCAATAATTTTATTTTTTTGTAATATATATTTTTTATTTTTATTGTTTTGATTTTGGTTTATTTTTTATTTTTTAATAATAAATATTGTATATATATATATAAATAAAGAGGGCGGGAGAGGGTGGGCAGGAGAGTATATATATATATAGGGCGGGAGAGGGTGAGTAGGAGAGTAATTAAAATATATAATCATTGTTCATAACTCAAAAATCATTTTCGTTCCCACGATTCGAACTCCTGCGCCGCGCATTGCACTGATGCCGCTGCAACCGCTAAGCCAAGCGTCTTCCTTGTGTTCACTTCCGATTAAATACGGTAATAAGGGAAAAAAGGGGGGGCAAGTCGCGACCGAAACGGCACGCCCAGAACGGAACCGAGGCGTTTCGGCCGGAATTTCCGGAACGGACCAGAATTAAATCACAGACAAAAAAAACACCGTTTTGTCTCAGTTTTTTGAACGGAATGGAACGGAATTAACAACTATGGTTATGATTGACATTGTAAATTTATTCATTATTTAAAAAAACACTATTTGACCGGGACTGAACAAAACTGGAACGTTTCGGCTGAAATTTCAGCAACGGACCGAAATTTTAAGCGAGGTAAAAATTATGTTGTTTATTTTATTTTTTTAACTAATATACCAAAACAAAATGAAATCCACAACATTGATTTTATAATGACCTTGTGAGGATTACTAAGCTGCAAAGGGTTTATCATCTATATCAAATTCATTTGAATATGGAGCTCCAGAAGTTTAGTGTTTTTTCCCCTATTATTTATCTCAGTTCTGTTCCTTTTTTTTCTCTTCCAATATCATATCATTCTCATTTTCTTTCAACTAAAAGGGTGAGATTTTATTACTTTGTAAATATAAATAATCTCACCATTAGAGAGTCCAATTAACAATTTTGAAGTCTTGATTATTAAAATAGAATAGCCAGCCAGGAATGATTACCCTTGTTATTTTAGAGGGACAACGTGTATACAAACCTCAATTTTAGATGTTGATTGACTTGTTGAAAAGCTAAGTTGTACATTGTACACACAAAATTCTCAGGGATTGAATAAATGCACTAGAAAATATGGTGTCAAAATTACATCAATAAATTGATTACAAGAAAAGTGAAAACTCTCTTAAAATGCTCTTCATGTGCACAAATCATCTTATTAACAATCAAATCTAGATCTTGTTCTCATTTTGGATGAGAAGATATTAACATGGACCCAAAATGCTCTTCACGTGCACAAATTCTCTTATTAATGGTTAAGTCTAGATCTTGTTCTTGTTTTAGATAAGGAGATATTCACATGGATCTCAAAGCTTTAATTGTATGAGATCTTGACTTGACTTGATTTGATGAAGAGCTTGAATTGACTTGGTAACGATTACTCATACGAGTCCGAAAGCTTTAATTACATGATATCTTTGATTTGATGAAAGAAAGGATTTTGATCTTTTGATGTTTTGGCTTTGATCCCTTTTTTTAGGGACTTTGAATTTCTTTGGGAGAACTCACAAGTATTTATTTTTGATCTTTTAATAGCTGTTTGTTGTCTTTCTTCTACTTCTTTTTATTGTTATGGATTTTTTATGCCCCTTTTCTGTTTGATGGTTTTGTTGCATATATATAAATAAGTCAAGTGCATTTTTACCTCGAGTGCTTTAACTAAAAGATATTTTAGGAAAAATGATATGAAAATTACTTAAAATACCCTTGACTTGAAGGATATTAGAGCAAGAACCTTCAAATATATTTGAATTTGGTTTTTTTATTTATTTTGATTTGGGCTCAAACCCAATAAATTTAACACACCCACACTTAATAAACTTAACTTGTTTAGTCATAAATTTTATTTTATTTTTTTAGGTGATGGTCAGATTTGTTGAAATTTTAATGTTTACAAAGTCATAAGCCTGAATTGTTTAAAATTTAAAACTTGAAAAAAAAAGAGAAATCTAAATATGTTTAGAAGTATACCCAACCTAAACCTTATTTTGGTTTTCAGCCTATATCTAGAGTTCTATAAGTTAGAATAAAGAAAAATTAATGTGTAGAAAATATGATAACAAGATTTAAAACTCTCGTGATGCTCTAACCCCAAATTGTGACATTTTGATGCACTAAATCTAATAGGAAGTTAATAGCAAAATGTATGGAAAACATAAAGTAACAAATGCAAAAGAAGTAATGGTAGCAAAGATCATGCAAGAACATAATGATATACAAGATCACTATAAAAAAAAAGTAATGATTTTGAGAAAAAGAAGGAAACAAAACTATAACTATAGTAGGAGAATGAACATTACAATAACAAAAATCACACAATAAACTAAGCAAACACTATGCTTTTATATGATTTAAAGTAGAATAATTCCATGTGAATATTCATCATTACACATAATGCCTTGGAATATTTTATCAATATTTGAATGATTTGATGATTACAGTGTGACCCAGGAGGTTATATATGATGTGTTTGCATCTTGTGATGAATGCCACAAACGAACACTATAGATAGACGAACATGATTTATGTAAAACAATTTATGGGATACCATGGGACTTAATATGCTTTTATATATTTGAATTCACATAGAGATATGATGTGTTGATACATAATAATAATTTCAAGGATTGATTATTTATTATTGATATTGATAATAGATAAATTGTTACTAATTTATATTATTTTTTTGTATTTCAGTTTTTTCTTTTTTCTTTTTTTATTTTAAAATTTAGAGATGTATTCCCTAATATAAACAATTAGAGCCTATTTTGTTTTTTTAAATAAAAGGATGTTCAATGAAAATAAAAAGGCTAGATCATTTCCTAACTTTAATTTTTTTTCTTATTATTTTTTTCTCTTAGTTGATTCTTTTTTCCTTTTGAGTTCACTAAAGATTTAATGTTTTTGTATTTTTAATGGTGTGTGTGTGTGTATATATATTATTGTTTTGTAAGATTGCTTTATATATATATATATATGTGTGTGTGTGTGTGTGTGTGTGTGTGTGTGTGTGTGTGTGTGTGTGTTGGAAATTTATTGAAGTAATATGGTTAATCAACATCTTTGAAGCCAAATTAAAAATGGAGTCCACTCATTTTTGGAGTTAAAATTTGTTGAAATTTAATCTTTAACATATGCTGTTTAATATAGAACATTAACGTGATTTAAATAAATCTTGGGTAAATGAGAAATTGATCTCAAATAACCATTGATTGACATACTTTGGTGAAACCCTCTAAACAACTATATCCTATATTGAAAAATAATATTCTAATATTTATAAAGTGGTTAGTTAAAATTGAGCTCAATTAACTACCAAACTTTTAAAGGGAAGAGTTCCTAAGCAAAGTGAGATTCTAGTTTAAATTCATGTGCGCACACACACCAACTTGTGTTTGAGTTTATTGTAAAATAATATTTTGAGTTATGAAAAAAATATCATGTGCGCACACACACCAACTTGTGTTTGAGTTTATTGTAAAATAATATTTTGAGTTATGAAAAAAATATTTTTTTCATAACTAAAAATTAGACTTGGCCAATCTCCTCTAAAAGTTTTTGTTATAAATTTGAACTTTTTTTTTCAACTTAAAAAATAGATATTTATGATCATTGTCTGTAGGTTTAATTCTTGATTTAGGATGCGTAATCAAAGGTTGATAATATGAAAATTAATTGTGATTATTATCAAAATTATTTTTTTAATTTTGTAGCTTCCAAAATCCACTATAAAAGGGGGCAAAGGAAGAGTTTCACACCATATTTTTTTATATTTTTATGCACTCTTTCTCACCTTATATTTAAGCATGTTTCTCTTTTTATGCTTTGGATTCCATCCAAGATTTAGAGATTAGGTTCATCTTGTTGAAAGATATTCGAGTTACATAATTTTTGGTTTAAGGACCTAATTTATAAATGCATCTAAACTAAGATAGTGTTGTTGAAATATTGGAATACATATTGATATTACAGACATCCTAATTGTACAAGTGACGAGTAATAAAGTTTTAAGAACAAATAATTCATCATTGACAACAACAAAATTTTTATTATTTCAAAGTGTTTCAACAATTATCATTCTTTATTTTAATTTAAGCATACTTATTTTAATTATTAGTATCAGGACTGTGATTTTATATCAATTGCAGGTTTGAAAATATGCAAAGTATGCATGTTAATACCCTTTTACTATATGTTCGTTGAAAGCATGTTTATATATTTAAATTATATGCATTCCAGGTTCCCCTCGGATAATCTTTATAATTTGCATGCTTTAGTTATGATAAATTAAACATCTTTTTTCATTAGTCTAGTATATATACAACCTTGATTGTATTTTTCTTTTTCACATGACCCATTATTGATCAAAAGATATATGAGGGTAGATGTGTCGTTTACTTTTATTTTAAGAACAATGAAAATGATTATAGTGCCCTTAAAGATAATTTTATGAAGTATAAATATAAGAAGCAAAACATTTAAACTCTAGAAAATTTTGATATTACCATATAGAGCGATGACAATTTATTTTTTTTAGTAAATATTAAATATTATTTCAATAGAAAAATTATTAGCGTTTGTGGTGCCTCTTAATAGTTAAAATCCACTTGACATCATGTCATTGGAAGAAACACGTTGTTCTTTTCCTTTTATGATGACGCATGTTGTTGATGGTGATGTGACTTTTATTTTTTATTTCTTTTCTCTCTCATCCTCTTGAAATTTATGTAGGCTATGAAAACATTTAGAGTTGTCATCTAATTTATAGGGAATAATACTTTGATCTTTGTTTTTTTGATTTCTGTTCTTGGCTTTTCTGTAAAACTCTTTTCTTAATTGACAGTTCTTTTGAATTTCACCCTTCAATAAAAAAATACTTTTTATTTCAAGGTAAAATTTAAAAAATATTATATACATTTTACAAACAAGCATAAAACTAGTAATAATAAACAAAATGTTTTTTAAGTGCGTTCAATGGTTAAATATATGTAAATATTTTTTGTGCTAATATATTTAAATTTTAACTAATAATATTTTTTATCTAAGAGAAAATGAACACATAAATGAGGTCCTCGGTACATATAAAAAAAAATAGAAACTTAAAATTACAATTTCTTAGCATATAATAATTATTTCTACTTAAATCAATTGAAAGCTAATACAAGCTTTGATTTAAGATACATATTGAATATTTTTTTGATAAGATATCATAGTAAAAAAACGAAAAAAAAAAATCTCTTAAGCTATATCTTTCAAGTTGTTTAAATAGTATTGAAATAAAAGATCCTTACTTCTGAATTATTATTTTCTTAAAATAAAATTATTAAATAAAATGAATCAAAATTTTAGAAATTAATAGCAATTAAAAGTTTAAAAAAAAATATGCATCATTAAAAAATATCATATATATATATTAAAATTTATATTATTTTTTATTTCAGTTTTATCGGTGGGAAATTTCTAAATTTAGTTTCAATCAATAAAATCATTTTAAAAATGATATCAAGCTAAAAATTATTATATAAAACTCAGATTAAGCATTAATAGTAGGTTTATAACGTCCGATAGCAGGAGTACTCGGAAACAACACCCGCCCACCCAGCTTTATTCCTCTCACTCATTTAGGGTTTTCAAACAGGAGTGGCAAGCGCAGCTATCCAAGCAGGTCCCAAACCCTAATCTCCCTTCCCCCCCTCTCGTTTTTCATGTTTTGACAATAATTCTTTCTCATATCTCTTATTTGAAAAGTTCACCTCATCTGGCGGATCATTCTTTGTGTGCTTTTTCTGTATTTGCAGAAAAAAATGGCTGTTCCTTTGCTGACGAAGAAGATCGTGAAGAAGCGTGTCAAGAAGTTTAAGAGGCCCCAAAGTGACCGCAAGGTTTCTGTGAAGGTATATATAATAACAAGCTGGATATATGCTTAGGATTGTCTTTTAAAACTACCATGGTTAGGCAGGTGACTTTTCAAGGCTTTGTTCTTTTCTGCTCTAAGGTGGGCTTAGGAATTGTCCTGTATTTTGTTTTGCTTGTATAGTGAAAGATATAATAGTATTAAATCAAATGTTCCTTTTCGAGTAATTTAATGCTCACAATTTGGATTGGAAGTCATTTGTACTTGAGCTTTTCCGGTAATTTTAGATGTATGGGTTAGGTAAAATTTGAAGCAAGTGATACGAGTACAATAAGCCGATGCTCTGGTATTGAAAGCTGGATTTACATGTTGAAAGTTGGATTTTTATGCCTAGGTCATGTTTAGTTTTTTTAAATCGAATTCCTGCAAGAATCTTTTCATGGCTTCTTGATGTCTCTTGCATGCTATGTTAAATGCTTATTGCTGTTGCTGGCAGACAAACTGGAGGAGGCCCAAGGGTATCGATTCAAGGGTCAGGAGGAAGTTCAAAGGATGCACATTGATGCCCAACATTGGTTATGGCTCGGATAAGAAGACTCGCCACTATCTCCCCAATGGATTTAAGAAGTTTGTTGTGCACAACGTTAAGGAGCTTGAGGTTTTGATGATGCACAACAGGTTCATGACTCTCTTTACCTCCAAAATCTTGCTGCTGCTTTCTCGCTCACTTTCATCCTTGCTTGTAGGCATGATTATGTTCTTATGGTTGCTAACAATCTTCGTAATTCCAGAACTTACTACTCTCTTTACCTCCAAAATCTTGCTGGTTTCACGCTCACTTTCATCCTTGCTTGTAGACATGATTATGTTTTTGTGGTTGCTAACAAATCTTCATAATTCCAGAACTTACTACTCTCTTTACCTCCACTCCCAATTTCATCCTTGCTTGTATACATGATTATGTTTTTGTGGTTGCTAACAATCTTCATAATTCAAGAACTTACTACTCTCTTTACCTCCACTCCCACTTTCATCCTTGCTTGTCGACATGATTATGTTTTTGTGGTTGCTAACAATCTTCATAATTCCAGAACTTACTGTGCTGAGATTGCCCACAATGTATCCACCCGGAAGAGGAAGGAGATTGTAGAGCGAGCAGCGCAGTTGGATGTTGTTGTCACCAACAAGCTTGCTAGGCTGCGTAGCCAGGAGGACGAGTAAATTTTGCTTCTTTTTTTGTTATGATACTTGCATTAGGCAGCATCAGTGCACCTGAAGCTGACCGTTTTTATAATTATTTTGTGTTTCGATTGGATGGTGTTAAGTTTGAATCAAAATCAGTTTACTATTATACTTCTATGTCCACTGCCTTCGACGTGTGTATTAGAACTAATATAATGGACATTTTCCATTATACTTTACAACAACTTAGCAAAAACCCACAAATAAAAACACTCGAAGTTTCATTTTCCAGTTGTGTTTTTTTACTTATCCAAAACTCACCAAAAAATGTTGTGTTTTTTTGCTTCTTTGAGTGATTACCGATCCATTTGTCTAAAGAAGAGTTTAAATTCATGTTAAAAGCCAACATTACTTGGAACTTGAGATAAAAATAATATCAGGAATAAAACGTAGATCTTGAGAAAGAACATTATGTAGTTATTGGCCAGCTAGATCTACCTTTATCTCCTAGTAACAATAATGGGAATAATATTTTAGGGCAGCATAGATCTTGAGAAGAGATAACAAGAAGAGATAATTACTAGGACCATTGAAGTATCTATGTGTAGGAGGGGTCCAGCCCGACGTTTTTTGGGCTATGAAGTGAGGACAACAAAGGAGCCAAAAAAATCCTACTACAACTTGGAAACATGGGCTGGATGGAAGAGAATAAATAAGCTTTATGAGCTTTATTTAATTTTATTAGCTACAATCCAAGGCTTGTTTGGGTTTAATTAAGACTTTATTTTCAGCTAGATTCAAGGCTTGCTTGGATTAAGTTATAGGCTTTCAATTTAGAATTTTGGGTCAGTTTTGAGTGGACCTCATTTAAGTCCACATAAGGGGTCCATTAGAGTTACTTTTTAAGAACTATTTAAACTCATGTAACCCTAATTTCGGCAGCCATTGATTAATTTTAATTTTGAACTTTTCAGTTTGTGTGAGAGTGATTCTTGCATTCTTTAGTTCTTGAAAGAACTGAATTCGACTTATCGAAGATTAACTGGCTTCGTGGCGTCATTGTACTCATTCCAATAGTGCTAGTGTCTTGGGGCAGGTTTCCATTGTGTCACACTCTTATCAGACCTGTTTTCGGCTTTCCGGGATCAGATCTAATTCTTGGTTGTGGGTTGTGTGACCACGTGATCACGAGGTTCGCATCAGAAGTAGAAAACATAGAACAAGAGAAAGAAATAAGAAATTATGAGGGAGGGGAAAAAAGTTAAAAAAAGAGAACGGGAGGAAGAGAAATCTATAACTCTATAACTTTTATTAATGTTGGGTTTTCTAAATTTCTAACTAATGGTTTTTTTTATGTGTATGACTCATCAGGTTCCTAATATGTTGACCCAAATATAAATTATAATTCTAATTAAATAGAACTAAAAAATATAGAAATTATTTTATTATCAATTCAATAATTGATTAATTTATATCTAAAGACCAGATGTATCGTCTAATGTGTTTTCACACCCTAAATACTATAAAAGTCATTAATAGTTTGACTGATCCTTTCAATGAATGATTTCTCAATGTAATTAATATCCTCTCATCAAGAATATTTTGATTTAACATTAAAGCATGAAGTATATCTACCATGCTAAATCATGTTTGCTCTATTATTGATCCTTTGAATAAGATTTCAAACTATTTTCAAATCTTATTCCACTTTGCCCAAGAATTTCTCATTTAATACTATTTGAGAGCATATGAAATATTGTTTCTAATTCACCCAGAGTGATGAACCTTTTTTTGATCACTTAAGTACCTTCATTTAGTCCATGTTATACCAAATTTCTACCCTTTTTTATCTCGATCAAGAGCCCATGTAATAAGACAACATGTAATAAGATCAAAACATAAAATTCTATATATAAGATATTTAGTGATTTCAACTTTAAAGATCACTTAAACAACCATTATGTGAGCTTTCCCATAGATATAAGTGATCTCTCCATATGAGATTCTCATGCAGGTTAATTCAATGTACATGTATTATGATAAACACCTATATATTAGTTTTATATATCCCTCATAACTCAACTTATGAGAATAATTATTTCCTTTCATAAAGAAAAGAACATAATATGTATTAATTCTATAACTTTAGTAAATATCTAGTATTTAAGAGAGCATTGACTAAGATTATTTTAGGAATAATCCTTTAATGCAATAAAAATCTCATTATTATAACAACTTTTTAATTTCCTTTGCAAAGTAGTTATGTCTCATAGACTTTATCTTTACTCTAGATTCATAAATCATATCTTATATTTATAAATATAATATTATATGAATATTAAATATATTTTAAGTTGTTATTAATAATAAATATGTATTTACAAGAATATAAAATTCTACGTTTAACCAATCGATTGGATACATGGCATATTAAACTAAAAAATTCCTACTTGCACTTCATCTAATCACTCATGTATCCAATACCATATTGCTCCATATATCATCAATGCTTCTGCATGGATAATGACTTAGTAAGAGGATCTTTTAGATGCTTTTTGATGGGTATGAATTTTATCTTTATATCCTTTATTTTATTGATATATCAAATCAAATTGAATTTATTAATTATTTATTTGGATCATTGATAAGACCTTGGTTTTTTGCTTATGCAATGGATGCATTGTTATCATAGTACAAAGGAACTTGATCAACAATGCTAGGAGCCAACCTAGTTCATTGATGAACTTTTTGATAAAAACAATCTCTTTATTTCTTTAAACGTGGAGGTGTATTCTTATTTAGTTGTAGAAGAAATAAAATGCATACCCATCAAAGAGCATCTAAAAAATTTAGTAAGAGGATTTTTTAGATGCTTTTTGATGGGTATGCATTTTATCTTTATATCCTTTATTTTATTGATATATCAAATCAAATTGAATTTATTAAGTATTTATTTGGATCATTGATAAGACCTTGATTTTTTAGATGCTTTTTTATGAGAATGCATTTTATGTTTATATCCTTTATTTTATTGATATATCAAATCAAATTGAATTTATTAAGTATTTATTTGGATAATTGATAAGACCTTGGTTTTTTGCTTATGCAATGGATGCATTGTTATCACACTACATAGGAACTGGATCAACAATGCTAGGAGCCAACCTAGTTCATTGATGGACTTTTTGATAAAAACAATCTCTTTATTTCTTTAAACGTGGAGGTGTATTTTTATTCAGTTGTAGAATCAATAAAATGCATACCCATGCAAGAGCAGCTAAAAAAATCAGTAAGAGGATTTTTAGATGCTTTTTGATAGGTATGCATTTTATCTTTATATCTTTATTTTATTGATATATCAAATCAAATTGAATTTATTAAATATTTATTTGGATCATTGATAAGACCTTGGTTTTTTGCTTATGCAATGGTTGCATTGTTATCACACTATAGAGGAGCTCGATCAACAATTGTAGGAGCCAACCTAGTTCATTGATGAGCTTTTTGATAAAAACAATCTCTTTATTTCTTTAAACGTGGAGGTGTAATCTTATTCAGTTGTAGAATCAATTATGCTCTCTTATTTGAAACTTTTCAACTCAAAGCAGTACTATTTAGAGTAAAACATATATTGATTGGTATCAACTATTTTTCCAACAATTCAATGAAAAAACTTAATTCAAATGATTTTTAACTTGTAGTTTATCTTCATTATTAATGGATCTTATAGCCATCATTTCCATTATATCTCTCTCAATTTGTATCTTAGAACAAGTCTTTAGATGATGGTGTTCTATGCAAAATGATAAGAACTCAATTTTAGTTTCTTCCATACCTTAAGCATTAACTGAGATAATTTAAGAAAATCTTTTAGATCTGTCTCTATATCCAATATATAGGTTGTTTCTCTTAAATATTTTTAGAAAATAATTAATTGATAACCAAAACCTTATTGATTAAAATGAAGATATATCATTTCTCAACAATAATATGTCATCTACATATAATATTAGGAAAAAAGACATCACCCATACTAATGTTCTATAAACCCAAGGTTTATCCATATATTTATGAAATCAAATATGTTATATACCATCAAAAATTGGATATTCCTACTCCTTAAACTTGCATTATACATTTATGCAATGCCTTTCATGTTTGTCTTTCTTTTAAAGAACCATTTAGATCTATTAGGTTTTATCCCCAGGTGGATCAACTAAGTTCCAACTTGGTTAGTACATGAAGTCCATAATTTCAAGTCATTTCTTGTAATAGATATCATATATTACTTCTAAGTAATTTGCAGACTCATCAATTATGACCAAAATATCATTCACAAATTTCATGATAGATCCTTATCTCATAAGGCATGTCCTACAATATTTATAAAGATTTTGTGTTCTATAAGGTTCAAGCTAAACATCCAATGTTTTATCCTTAAGAATATATATATTTCATTTGGATTTATTATTCTTAGAGGTGTAGAGAGTATCATGCTCTTTAGATAATCCTTGAAATATTTGGTCAAATATAAACCATTTTAATTCAATTAATTTTTTTTAATACTTATTCCAATCTATATTTCAATTTTATTACAATTTATATTGAACCTGTGCATTTTAGATTAAGGTATATACAAACAATTCATGTAATTGTTGGATCCATAAAACATCATTATATAAAAGAACAATATTTTTCCGTAATAATAAATCTAAATCATTTAATACTAAATAAAATGGAAACAATGTGAGATACTAGAACAAAATAACAATTATAAAGTTCTAGTATTAGTCCATTAGGCAAAACAAAACAACTGATTCGTATAGCTAATGTAACAACCTTTGTTTGATTACTAAGTGGTAAGTCCACTTTGCCTTTAACTAATCTTTAGTTCTTGCATACAATTGCAAATAGGAAAAATCACATTTGGTATCTAATACTCAAAAAATACAGTGCAAAGTAGTAAAATAGTTTTTAATTATAAATATACCTGAAGTATTAGCCTTATTTAAATTTTGCCTTCACGGTTGCAAGGTATTCCTTATAATTCCTCATCTAATGTCATTCCTTGCCACAATGATAATAAGTACCCTTGTTTGTTTTTTTATGTCCTAGTAGGTTTGTTTGCTTTATTCTTAGACATTCTAGAAGGTTAAACTAGAAGAACCATGACCTTTTCCTTTTCAAGGGGCTCTTTAGAATTTTAAGCATATTAAATAGTTCTAGCAATGTATTATCCAACTTGCTCATATGATTGTTCATAATAAATTATGAAAAGCTTTGGGGTAATAACTACAAGAACAATTAAATATTTAACTCATGGTCCATGACAAAATTGACTTAATTTCTTAATATAACCAATTATTGTCAAAGCATGGGTGTTCGCTGAAGAACCCTCAGTCATCTTGGAGCATAAATATTCCATAGAGATCTTATACCTTAAATCTCTATTTAAAAGAGATGGATGCTATGCCTAGAGTGTTAGGACTCTATTGTGTGACTTAATGAAATAAGAGGCATAACTTACAATTTATAAGAAAATTTAAAAAATCTATACATTAGCAAAGTATCAATTTGCCTCTTAAGTAATATTCACATATTATTCATGTTAACTTTAGAAATTAACTCAATCAATTCCTTACCTGATTTTTCTAGGTTTAGAAATATAATCCATGTATTGGTTTATATTCTAGTCCTTAATTTGTAAAATATATTTAATCAATTCATATTTAATTAAATAATCCCAATTTAATTTTTCATAATTGATTTTTAATGTGTGTGACCCATTAGGTTCCTAATATGTTGACCAAAATATTTAATTATAATTAAATAAATTAAAATTAAAATTTATTATCAATTCAAAATTTGATTAATTTATATTTGAAAATAAGGTGAATCGTTTAGCAACGTTTCATGATCCCTAAAATATTAAAAAAATCATTAGTGATTTGACTTAACCTTTCAGTGACTGGTTTCTTAGTGTAATTAATATTTTTTTTTTTATCAATAATATCATGGTTTAACATTAAAACATGAAGTATTTTTGTTATGTTGAATCATGTACATAATAGTCATTGATCGTTTGAATAAAATTTAAAACTTTTCAAATTTCATCCCACCTTGTCTAAGAATTTTCCAATCAATACTATTTAAGAATATATAAAATATTTTTGTACTAATTTATATAGGATGATGAATTATTTATTGATCACTCAAGTAATTGTGATTGCTGAAAATGTATTATGAGTCCTGGGTCAATGGAAGAAAGGAGATGTATCTTAGCTTACAGATCAGATAAGGGGAAGGGAGCATTAGAGGTGATGAGCAGCAGCTGCCTCACATAACCCATAAAAATGAAAAATGAAAAATAAACTAGAAGAGCATAATACGAATGCTAGAAGATATTATCCATTTGCAGAATATGAATTTTCAGTCTGGTGGTAGCTTCTAATGCCGACATCTCCTCCCCCTCTGTAGCTTCTAAATTATAATTTTCATCTTAAAATTAACTAGACATCCCTATTTTTATCCAAATTTATTCCTAATTTAAACTTACATAACGAATGGAATTCATCTAGCATTAGAATTTATAAATAGTATAATAAATAAGGGAAAAAATTGAAATACAACAGGGTCAAAAAAAGCAACTCTGCACAACTTCTGAGCCTTGTTTGAGCACCTTCACAATCTCCGATCATCACGAAATGTTAACCCAATTAGAAGTACTACATTCAGAATATTTTGTCAAAATTTCTGCTAGATCTAATAGAAGGATTAAAAGTTATCTTGATTTATCAAACTGTATCTTAGACCATTAATGAAATAATACAATAAAAATTACTATGCCAAGAGATTTCCCTTCAAAGCACAGTAAAATGTAATGCAGAATCTTAAACCTCAAGCTTTAAATTTAGAAGGTTATTTTTCAGCAAGAAAAAAAATGCATCAATTTAAGTTTTCTACCCACCATCTAATATCCATAAAATCCAAAGGACAAAAAAAAGTTTCTACCTTTGTTGAGAGCTAACAACTCATACCGGTTTCACAATAATTAACCAGCTAAAGGTAAAGTCGCTGTGGCAAAATACCAAGGAAAACAAAACGAAGATTTTACAACCTGTCAGACCAGTTATATTTGTCTCCTGCATCTCAGCCTCTTGATTCTAACGCTAGAAGTATTTTCTTCCTTGGCCCCTGAAACCACAAAATTGAACCAAACATCTGATCAGGAATAGTAAAGTGGAAGAAGACCATGAAAACCACCAATCACAGCCACAGTTTTTGATATCTAAATTACATACAGAGTAAAGGGGGAATAATAACTAGAAAGCTAGGTAGTACCTAGTCGAGTTAATAAACAAGGCATATATCACACCAGTGTGAACTATCATGAATGCCTTCAAATTGTGAGGATTCATGTTTTTACCAGTCAAGACTGACATACCCAGAGCAATCACAGAGTTAAAGCCCAATTGACCTTGTTGAACAATTTTTCTTCCTTTTTATCAATTTGTCAATGTGCATGTAGAAATGAAAAGGTACCGCTAATAAGTAACAATGTGAGAGGGGGAGGGGAGGGGAGGATTAGCATAACATCTTCACATGAAATGACAATTGACTGTTATACAGCTGACCTATCAAATATAGATCTGTATGATTTTTAAAGTGCAAACCAGGAGAGCGAAAATCAAAATGTTATGACAAGCAAATGCCTCATCCCAGAAGTGAACACCTTCGAGTTGATATCAGAAATCAGTTTCCATGTATTTTTAAATGAATTAATGAAAAAACATCACACAAAATGTTATGTTGTCAACCCTAAAAAACACAGAAGAGCACTAGTCTAATGGTACAGTGTATTATGCAAATTGTTTAAAAAACAGACACCATTCCATTATGTTATGATGGGTGATGGGGGAGGGGCAATTCTTAAAATAAGTTGTCAAGATCAAGACTTCAGACAGCTGGCCAAATTACTGATCTCTTAATGATCAAGAACTACAAGAAATCTCAATAGAAAAAATCAACCACAAAATATATGCATATCTTGGCCAAGAGATTAGCTTGAGTTTACCATTGGTATCCCTAGAGCCTTCAGGTCTTCATCAGTCATGTGTACAAGAGCTGTCATATCAACCTGTATAGATAGAAGCATGTTAATAATCAAGAGAAAACTCCAGAAGATGATGATATGCAGTCCACATATATATAGTATAAAAACAGAAAAGAATTTTCATACTTCTTCAGCTTGAAAAGTAATTAGATATTTCTCAAGACCCAAAGACTGCAAAAAACCATCAACTGATGAATCCAACTGCAACAAAGATCCAAGTGTTAGAAATACACAAAAAGAGTTTGCGGTAATGATTTCACATGCAAAAAGCAGTTTCACAACTTCAGTTGACATTTTATAACTTCAGTTGGAGTTTTAGGCAGTAACTTTATAGTAGAGCTATCCCAACTTGTCCTTTTTCAACCTAAAGTTAAGAGAAGGCTATGCCTTATCAGCCTAAAGGATCAATAAACAATATTAAGCATCATCATTAACTAACACTTAATGAGCTGTTTTGAAGTAAATATACACATTGCGGGACACACACAAAAGAAAATAATATTGGAAGCATATGCTCACATGAATGCACACCAAGTGATCCTATAATTGCATGTCTCTGAGAACTTCCTCTTATCAATTTGTCATGGAATACATACCTAAAACCGTTAACTAATGCTGAAACTTAGCACAAATTAGACCACTTCAAGCAGCTACTTCCTGTTAGTTAAAATCATTAGTCATGTCGCAGGAGTCTCTCATTTTCACCATGGCATCAACTGGTCAAGTTTTCAATTCATTGCAAAATCACAAAAGGTCAGAGAGATAAATTGAAATAAATACAAAATGTTGCCTCTACCAAAGTGCATCAAAGCACCTAAGCAATCTCGAAACCTCTAACTACACATAGCCGGGTTTCTTATATTTTGTCTTTAAAGTGATATGGTGATTGATGAAACAAATAAACTTTTAAGGCCAGTGCAAACTTTTTCCTTTTGTGTCTTTTCAAATTCATAGCAAGCTTAATACTTCAGGTTCATAATTATTCAGGCAACAACATCACAAGTTCACAACTCTCCAAAATTTCATCCAAAATTGACAAAATTGTTTGAAACAAGTGACAGTGAAGCATGCATATGATCACATGACATAAACACAACCTAAGAAGGTAGCCTAAGACAGTAACAACAAAATATTCTATCAGAAGATTTATGCCTCAGCATTTATGGAAAACTTCAAGAAAACAGAAGCATGATAAACACTTGACAAGAGAATAAGATAAGATTTATGCCTTCCGCTGAGATCTTTTTTTGGAAGCCACAATGGCAGTTTTTTTAACCTCTGGTTCAGGAGCTTCAACGGCAACACTTTTCCTGGTTAGTTTAGCAACAGCTATTTTGGGTGGATCAGCATTCAATGGCTGTGAAATCATTGTCCCAGATAGTTTTTCACGCAGATCCCGCGCACCTGAGCCTGGAGATGCTTGCAGGAGGCTTTTCCTTTGAAGCTTTAATCGAAGATCTCGAGCATCAATTTTGCGATCTTCACAAGTCATTAATAAAAAGTCAAAAGAAATATAGTTGATTGAGTTGCATCCAACAATATCAGCAATTTTTTTATGCCACTAATTCTGTCATACTCAATCCATACTTGAAACACATGGTCCATTGTCCTCATAGAGATCATGTTCCCATTTATCATCTAGCCTCTGCCTGCAAGTGATGTGATATGAGCTCAGTGATACTTTGCTGGATATTAGGTCACTCAAGAACAACAAAAACCAACCAGGATAACAATTATACAAGCATTATTATGGAAGAGATTCAATCCAATTTCATTGGATATACACAAAAAAGCCTGAACTCTCATAGTCACAGCACAAACAGCCAATGCCATCACTTGAAAGTAAAAGTGTTCTATGACCAAGAGTTTGGTGGGCATGAAATGTACCCTTTGACTTTGAGTCATCATTTTGAAAAATAATATATAGCAAAAAAGAGTTAAGTTACGAGTATAATTGGCAAAAATGACTCAAAGCAATGTTTTTTTTTTTTTGAGACACAATTAATACAAGTGGAATCACTAAGTTATAGAAGTTAAAAAATTTAACTTGCTAATAAAACAATGTTTTGACTAAATTTTGTAACAATTTTTTTATTTAAGTCAGAAGCTATTTCTAACCAAACATGTTTAAACTTTACTTTGAGTCAGAACTTACAAAACAACTTAAATCAATTTGCAAGATTCATACCAAACAGAGCCCAAATATAGAAAGCAGATTCTCACAGGTCCTTTTATTGCAGTTTTCAGTATAAGTACGAGAAGGTATGCATCTTCAAGCACCTCATGAAAGCAAGTCTCAAGCAACAATTGCAAAATCGTTTCACCTATACAGAGCCTATAATTGATATAACTGACTGCTGATCTACTCTGAGCTAAAAAGATCTCAATATCTCACAAAAGCTAAGGCAAATGAAACTTTTAAGTCCAAAACATCCCACACTTTCCCTGAATAAAAATGAAAACCCCAAGAAGCTCATTCATAATTTGAGCATCAAAAGAACCAGGTGTGGCAGTATTCTCAAACATTCAGTCTTTTCATATTGAAATGGAAAACTCAAATTAACCGGTTAAATAAGATGATCAAATCACGGGGTGGGAACAGAACATCAAGCACCCGACTTTCTAATCTCTACAAGTTTATAAACATAAGCATGATTTTACAATGCAATTCCCAATATACCTTCATAGCAATGCGCCCATCCTCGTTCCATACAATGTGGAAGACACTAAATCCTTAGCTCAACTTTTTTTTTTCTTTCTAATAGTGAAATGTAGATTCTCACTAAAAATATTAAATTAGACGACCCGCCCCAAGTTCTCCTTGTTTAATTAATAGAATCCCCTTTGAGAAAAAAAATTAACAATGACAACCTAACTAAAAATGGAAAGCAAAGTAAAGGGAGAGAAAACGGTATAAGGGAATTGATTTCTACAGAATTAAAAAGAAAATAAAACCTTTTGCCGGTAATTTGACGGCGGCGAGAGGAGTCGACAGCGGAATTGCCATTAAGACGATCCTTTATTGAAGTCTTCGCTGCGGAGTCTACGCGATCAGCATACATCGTCAAAATCCTAGCCCTAATTTGGAGAATCACAAAATTTCAGAAATTGATTTCGTGAGTCCTGAAGAGACAGACAAAACAAACCCTAGTAAGAAGGTTGGATTTTGAAATCTCGGAGGTAAGATAAAAAGAGGGCAAGGAATGAAATATATTGGTCAAGTTTCTTATTATTACATTTTGAGGGAAAAAGAAGTCCATTAAAAGAGAGGATTGTACTGGAAATTTGTCCTTTTGCTTGTGCAAAGACGGCAAACATGATTTGGTAACTCAGTATAACCTGGTTGGGGCGTTTCAAAAATATTAAATAAAAAAACATTAATTTAATATAATTATAAATAAAAAAATATTTTTAAAAATAATCTTAACGACGCTCCCAAACAAATATTATATCACTTGATGTAGTAGTTTTCAAATTTCAATTAAATATATTAATTTCTATGTTTATTTTATTATAATAAGATTATTCAAAACATACAAGATACTTAATTGTTTAGAAATTTATGATAAATATAATAATAAAATATTACCATGCAAATAAGCATGTATCTAAATTTGTAATTGATATCAAATTAAAGTCTTATCATCATACTAAATTACTAATACTAGAAATATATGTGTTTAAATTAAAACAAAAAAAATATACTTATTTATTAAAGTACTTTAAAGTAATAAACTTTTGTTATTGTAAATGATTAATTATTTGTTCTTAAGGTTGTATTGCTCCTCATTTTACAACTAGAATGATTGCAATTTATCTTCTAAGATTTCAACAATGTCATCTTCGTTTAGATTCATTTCTAAACAAAGTCTTTAAACCAAACAAAATAAAAAAAAAAACTCAATTATTTCTCAATAACTCAAAACTAAACTATAAATTTGGCTGGAAACACAAAGCATAAAAAAAGGAAAACACTAAAAATAAGATGAGGAATGTGTATGTAAACTACCGTAGAAACATAATATTGAGGGTCATGAGACCTTGACAAGTAAAGAAACTTAGGGTGAAAAAAAAAAGAATAAATGGAAAAAATAATAATCAATATAACATAACATGTAATGGAAGAGGTTACCTCCATAGATAAATTTAAAGGTATTTTTGAAATGAGAATTAATAAATTTAGGTTAAAATTTGTAACTTTGGCAAAACCAATAACATGTTTTATGGATAAAAAAATAAGAAAACAAATAAAAAAAGATCTTAAGGAATCAATATGGTAATAAGGAATATATGATACGAAAGAATGGTATAAAGAAAAAAAAAAGTGATAGTGTAAGCATTGGTTAAAATTAGATAATGTTACCATTATATAGTATTAAGTTCATAAATAACATAAATGATGAAAAAAAATGTTTATGAACAAAAAAAATGGTCTTAAGAACTTGTTGTAATTTCTGATATGATTCCGGCAAGGATTGAACAAGAAAATTCAGATTTTACATAAAATCATTTACTAATTAGTTTTAAACTACCATGTATCACATTCAATCCAACTATTGGATCAAACTATTTTTTTTATGAGGAGGAGTCTCCTTAAACATTGTTCTACATTGAAATAAAATTTAAGATCAATCAAAGTTCAATAAGGCCTTAAGATCCAATCGGAAATCGAGAATGTTCCAAAAAATATAGAAAATCATTATAAGGGGTGAAATGGTCAAGAAGAGAAATTGGTCCCTATATATAGCAATTAGACCAACAACAAACATATCAAGATCTTGTTGAAGGAAGAAGAATGTTTGAGAAAAGATTTTCAATTAAACTCACAATTTGATTTCAAAATTCATAGGTAAGTTGGTTTTGATGTTATCTTGTTTTGTTTCCTAATATTATGAATGAGAGAATTTGTAACATCCTAAAAACAAAATTTATCTTACACAATTGGCATTAATAATAAATTTATAATTCAACTCAAGATTTCTTTTTCAAAATCTACTGAAATTTCACCAGAGTTTCCCATATATTGAGAGCTCCCAAGTTATCGACATCAATTTACATAACCACCAATTGTATTTCAAATCATTAATGTAATCATTAATCATCATTTATACCCAATCCGATCATTCTAGATCCTGTTGATTAACTTTCTCATTTCATTTGTCTCGACGACCTTTTTCACACATAACCTCCTTAGGATAGAGGAGTGTGTGGAAAACATTTTTTTTATATAATTATAAATTATAATTATAATTTTTAAGAGTCATCAGTTAATATTAAAGTCACTAGAAAACCTAATGATCAATGAGAGTTTGCGTACGGGAACTTGTGCACGGGGAAGACGCGTCACCCCTAGTGCACCCTATCTAAGATAAGTTGCATTGTTGTTTGATTGTTCTTCTAGGTCAAATTTGTATTCATTGGTCTTTTCTAAGGTTTAAAGTAGATCTCTTTTCGTGAGAAAGTCTATACCCCTCATTGGGTAAAAAACCAAATCATTTTATGGTCCAAAATTTAGCACTGCATTTGCTATATTTTTAATATTTAAGGGTGTATTTTACAATGTGATTTTACACCTCAAATATTAAAATTTATAGCTAAATAAAATGAACAAAATAGTTAGTGAAAGGTTTTTTATATTTTGATCAAACTCTAACAGATAATCATAAACTGATAACGACATCCATTTTGCATTTTAAAACATAAGAAAAAATGAATTTGTTTAGTAAAAAAATATGCCAAAATTTTTGTAGAATTCGACCGTATAACGAAAAATAAATTATTTTTTGAACAATTTTATGTATTCTTAAAATATATATTTAGATTTAGCTCGACCCAGCCATGGTGGGCCAAAATGACCCAACAATCTTCTATGATTTGGTTGGACGTAACATCCAGCCCAATCTTGGTGGCGTAGGAGGTGCTGGCGGAGAGAAAGGTGGTTGGTGGCAGTTGTAGAAAGAGGAGGAAACAGTCGTTGCTGTCATGCTACAGTTACTACTGCGTGGAGAAGAAAATGGTTGCTGCTAATGGTGGAGAGATGGAGAGTTGCTGTTGTCGATAGTAAGTGGAAGACTTGACGCTGTTAGTCGACACTGAGCTAAAGCAAGTTCCCTATGCTAGAGTTTCTATTGTCACGGGAAGCAAGTGGAGGAAAGGAAACACTGACGATACAAAAAAATGGAAAAAATGTTTTTTTTTTCTTCTGAACTTTGTGTTTCAATTTCTCCCATCTTAGGCTATAGATTTCATCTTTATTCACAGATGGTGGAAGAGGGAAATCTTGTCTTTACTAGGGTAAAATTTTAACCATTGGTTCATTACAGAAGCACCCCAACTATTGGCTCAAAATAAGTGTCATTAGCTGTTAAATTTTGATAGCTATAGTAGGCTGCCTGATGTGTCAACTTTATGGCTGAACCATCGTTTCTGTAGTCTCCATTAGCCATAACTAACCATACCACAGTATATTAAAAATAAAGGGATTATTTTTGTGCATGTTTTGTCAAATTTGATGAAGGATAAAGACATTAAATGCACCTACAAAGTTGGTACCAAAGCAAGATTTTTGGCAAAATTTTAGGGAAGAAAATGAATAGTGACTAGACGACGCGTTATCTGGACACCTTTGTTGGACCAGACGACGCATTGTTTGGTCCTCTCTTTTTTCTCTATCAAAGTTCAATTTGGTCATTTATCTTATGATTGCTCTGATTTTATCCCTAATTGGCCCAAAATTGTTTGTTTTGTGGAATTGAACTCTTGTCAAACTTCAATAGTGTCCTTAAATTTACGTCTTTTTTCACTTTGATTCTTGGTGTTGGATTTATTAAATTTTGCTCCTAATTGATCCCAAAACTCTGATGTTCTTGCAATTTTAACCAATTGACTTGGTACAAAAATAAATATGGTCCTTACAAATTCCTATATTCTCAATTAAACCCGAATTAGGCTTCCAAACTTAATTGTTCACCAATTACACAATTAATAAAATTAATTTGACCAATTTAAAGTATAATTTAGTCATTGCACCTAATTAAATTCTTTAATTAGACCCTAAAACAATTCCTAAATACAATTCAACTTTAATTTGGCCCATGGTTAAATCAAATTGACCTATTAAAAATATAATTATGTCTTTTGACTAAATTTTTATGTAGATTTATCTGATAATCAGTTATTTTAGCTTTGAATCTATATTTTCTTTTATATTTGGGCACAATAGAGGTACAACAGACTCTCGATTCCATCCAACTTGATTTTTCCATTACGTCAACCTTTTTATTTAATTTTTTTTATTTCGGGTAAATTTTAGGAATAACCCAGAAATGAATTATGAAAGTTGTCCCCTCTTTACAATGTTTACGACTAAAGTATCACGAGAGACTCTAGATAGTAAGCGTTTTAAAGAAAAATGGAATAAAAGAATGGACTTACTAGATGAAGAGATGGTATGTCCATCTGAAAGTATTTAAAATGAGGGATGTGAAGATCACTTAGAAGGGAATGATAAGATAAGGTCAGAAATGCATAAACTAAGAATTGAGGGCTAAAACACACATTCAAAGGATAAAACGATGAATTTATGAAATGAAAGATAATGTTTGTGAAGAATTGAAAGACACAAGAAAATAATCTCATTGTTATGGTGACCTACCCAAGTAAAAGTGATAAAAATGATTAAAAAAAACACAAAGATAATCTTATGTAATGTGCGACCTACCCATGTGAAAATAGTGAAGATGATTTCATTGTAATGGGTGATCTACATAGGTGAAAGTGTGAGGACAAAGATGGTGAGAATGTCAAAGATGGTCTTATTGTAATGAGTGACCTACATAGGTGAAAGTGTGAGGATAAAGATAATGAGAATGTCAAAGATCTCATTGTATGGGTGACCTACCTATGTGTAAAATAAAAAATGGCGATGAAGATTTCATGGAATGAAGGATAGGGCTAGAAAGTGCACTATCTAGGATCTATGGTTTAGGGATATAAAGCACACCCAAATGAGAAGGAGAGACATAAGGCTAGAAAATATACTATTTGAGTTTATGGTTAAGGGTTATGATGCAGACCAGCCTAGAAACACTAGTAAGGGTCCATTACATGTTCCGAATAGTCCAATGACCCGGTCTAAGACAAAGATATTGAAAGAGGCATTGGATGCATTGGTTTTGAAGGTTTCAACCAAGTCATAATTGCAAGGACCATTGGAGTATCAAGAGGAGATCCTAGTACATCTTATCCATGTGTAGGAGGGGTCATTTGGGCCATGAAGTGAGGACAACAAAGGAGACCAATAAATCCTACTACAACTTGGAAACAATATGGGTGGCTACCTTTTCTTTTTGTTTCTAGGATTAAGGGTTGGATGAAAGACTATAAATAAACCTTATGATCTTTATTTAATTTATTAGCTACAACCCAAGGCTTGTTTGAACTTAATTAATACTTTGTTTTCAGCTAGGATCCAAGGCTTTTTTAAATGAAGTCATGGGCTTTCTAATTTAGGATTTTAGGTCAGTTTTGAGTGAACCTCATTTAAGTCCACATAAGGGGTTCATTAGGGTTACTTCTAATAAGAAATATTCACACTCATGTAACCTAAATTTTGGCAACCATTGATGAGTATTAATTCTGAACTTTTTAGTTTTATGTGTGAGAGTGATTCTTGTATTCTTTAGTTCTTGAATGAACTGAATCCGACTTATCGAAGATTATCTGGCTTCGTGGTATCATTCTACTCATTCCAATAGTGCTGGTGTCTTGGGGCAGGTTTCCATTATGTTACACTCCTATTAGACCTATTTTGGCTCTCTAGGATCATATCTCATTCTTGGTTCTGGGTTGCGTGACCATGTGATCATGAGGTTTGTATTAGGTGGTATCAAAGTTATGCTCCGAAACAAGGTCATATCATTCTGTTATTTTCATTTTTTTGTGTTCCTTAAAGTTTTCTAGTGTTTGCGTCCATCTCCTTACTCTTCATATCTACGTCATCTAATAAAAAAAATAGAGGTTATATTTCATCTTTTTCTGTCTCGTCATTTCAGTATATTAAGAAAAAAAGAAAAGGAAAAGGAGATTCAGTATATTAAAAAAAAGAGAAAAAGAGAGAGAGAGAGAGAGAGGCATTAGTTGAAATTTGAAAAAAACAATGAATTTTTGCCGTAGAAACACAACTTTGAGGAATCATAAGACAACCATATTGGAATCAATTGAAAATTCATATTCCATCTATTGGGGTTGTTAAAACAACATATGTCAAATTTAGGTATATTATGATATTGTTTACTTGAGGTTTTATTTCGAGGTTCATTTCTACCGTAAAAATACTACCTTAATGAACCTTAAGCAAAACACCATAGAATCAATTGAAACTCAAATTTCTGTGTATTGACATCTCTATGGCACCATATATGAAATTTGGGCTTATTTTGATATCGAGGTTTCAATTGGAGGTTCAATTATGGCGCAAACTGATCACACAAGGGGTTGGGTACTTAGGAGTAAGAGAACGACCTATAAATTGGGTTTTGATATTTATTCAGTATTGTAATACTAAATATTGAATTTGAGGTCATTTTGACACTATTTTCTCTGGGTTTAAATTCTATTCCGTAAAAATTGCATAAGAGGTTAGATTCTCGTCAAGTCTCAAAACATGATCTTTACTGTTTAGTTTTGTCCAATTCTTCATTTTTATTCTATTTTGGGTTATCTAGGAGTCAAGTAATTATTTTTTCTTTTGTTTTATTTTGTGTCTTTGTATCGTCCATAATTCGTACGAATTTGCATTGCTACTCGTGAAATCGTAATCATAGTTTTGTTTTGCTTTGTTTTTAGTTTTTTTATTGCTTCTTGAGTTTAAAAATCATAATTAGAGTGCGCTGCGAAGGCTACTGAGTTTGATTTGTTGATTTTCGTTCCTAAAGAACCAATAGAAAGCAAGTTATGAGGTAAAAGACGTAGTGGGCATATTAGAGTGAAAAGCCTTGATTTTGTTTTGTGATACGCGAGAGGTGTGAGGATATATTTTGTGTCACTAACAGAATTTTACAGATTCAAAGGATGTTTGAAAACAACGAATCAACGACACAAAACGCTGGCATTGCTTTCCAATGGCGAGCCTTAGGTCAGCAACTCGAGTTGTTTTCTAGGACATAAAAGGATATGAAAGATGAGGTGAATTCGATACAACAACAAAATAATAGGGCTGATCGCCGAGAAAATATAGTCCGTATGGCCTTACAAATAACAGATCTGATTTTGAAGAGTATGTTGATGAAAACGCAGATGTGGGTGAAGATGACTATGTTTTTGCATATGTTGGCCAAGGAATTAGGTCTGGACCAAACAGAGCTAGGAGGAATGTGAATTTCCATGGCATGAGGAATCATGAAGATATGGATGGGAACACTATTAAACTGAAAATTCTTAATTTTCAAGGTAAAAATGATCCTGCGGCTTACTTGGAGTGGAAGAAAAAGGTAAATTGAATTATTGATTGTCATAGTTATTCTGAACAAAACAAGTGAAATTGGTGATGATTGAGTTTACAGAGTATGCATTGATTTGGTGGGATCAGATTGTAATCAATAGGAGGAGGAATGAGGAGCAACTCGTTCAGACTTGGGGGAGATGAAAGTCTTAATGAGGAGACGATCTGTGCCATACCACTGCTATAGAGACCTATACCTGAAGCTCCAAGGTCTAAATCAAGGCTATAAGACAGTAGATGAATATCATAAATAGATGGAGATAACAATGATTCAAGCCAATGTTGTTGAGGATAGAGAAGCCATCATGACTGGATTTCTTAATGGTTTGAATCGGAACTTTGCCAATGTGGTAGAACTTCAGTACTATGTGGAGCTAGAAGACATGGTTCACATGGCTACAAAGATGGAGAGACAACTTAGAAAGGGACAAGTTCGGCCAGCATTTAATTCAGGTTCTTCATCATCTTGGAAGACAAATCTAAAGAGAGAGGGTATTGTCTTGCAAAGATCCTTTGTTCCTTCTAAAACTGAACCACCAAAAGCTAAAGTTGATGTCCCTACTAGTGCCAAAGGTAAATCTGAAAGTCAGCCTAAACATACTCGTGATGTTAAATGTTTCAAGTGTCAAGGGCATGGACATTATGCTTCGGAGTGTCTAAATAAGAGAATCATGATGATTAGAGATGATGGTGATATGGAATCTGAAAGTGATAGATTTGATTGCGAAGGCATGCCACCATTGGAGGATAGTGATGGGGATGAGTTAGCATTACCGGTTGCGAAGGCATGCACACTATCTAAAATGATGGTTGGAAACTAAAAAGTGCACTCAAACAAGAAGAGAGATAGGGTCAGAAAGCACATTATCTGAGTTGGTGATTGAAGGATAGAAATCACACTCATATGAGAAGGGAGATAGGGCTGAAAAACACACTATCTGAGTTAAAAAATGGATGGAAATGCACTAAAAAATGGAAAATAAAGTTAGAAAGCGTATTATTTTAATTGATGGTTGAGAGCTGAAAAACACATTCAAACGAGAAAAGAGATAGGGTAGAAAAGCATACTATCAGAGTTGATGATTAAGGGTTGAAAATGCACTTAAATAGGGCTAGAAAACATATTATCTAAGATTATGGTTAAGGGTAGGAAAAAACCACTTCAATAAAAAAGGAAAGAGATATGGCTAGAAAACGCACTATCAGAGTTCATGATTGAGGGCTAGAAATGCACTCAAACAAGAAGGAGGAGGATAGGGTTGAAAAGCACACTATCTGAAAGATGAGGGCTAGAAAGCACACTCAAAAGAGAAGTGGAGAAGGGGTGGAAAACACAATATTTGTATTGATTGAGGGCTCATAGACACACACAAAGAGGTGAGGGCTTAAAGGCGTACAAAAAAATGATAAGAAAGGGTTTGTAAATTACGATACCCTCCAAATCTTTTGTTTAGATCCTCGGTAGGGATGCAATTCATGATGATGCATGTATCCCTAGTCTGGTCATACCTTCTATTTTTTTGGGCTTTGCATCTTTTTTAGGGAGGATACTATGGAGAATAAGGGTGATAATTCACATTGATAAGTTTCATATAAAATCTTTAGAATTTCATAGTCATTCCAAGCACAAAAACTATTTTGATGTTATTTTAAAACAAACTTGCTCTCAAAAAAATTCAAGCAATTCTATTTTCAGGTTTTATGTTGCTTTTGATGAGAATGAGAAATGATGTTTGTTTCATGTCTTGTTGGTTGGAAGGTATTAAATCAAGTTCTATAAAGTGTTTATGAGGTTTGTTTCTAATGGAAAAACATTGTCTATTGATATAGATTGCATGCCTTAAATAACAAAGGGCTTGATTAAGTGTGTAACATAGACTTCAGTTATTGGCTATGAAAAAAAAAGATATTTGTAGGCTCAAAAGGTATTTAAGGGTTTTGAAAACTAAGGATCACTAATGCTTGCTCTTAGAGTTCCTTTTGGTTCATAAGTTTTGGAGCCTCAGAATTGATTTGCATAATCATTTGACATGCCCCCTAGTATTTTGTTTGGGCTTTTTATCATGAGTTTTTAACACTATCATCATTTTTTATATTTTTATGTTATAGTGTGCTCAAACTTTTTTGATGTTTTGCTCTATAGCTTTGTTTAGGTATCTTTAGTCATTGAGGACCTTTTGTAGATTTAAAGTGCCTTTTGATCCTTGCACGTGCCCCCCCAGTGTAGGGTCTTGTTAGGGTAATTATTAAAAAAAGCTTATTAGACTCAAACAGGGATTGCTAGAATTATTTGAGAGTTGCGAAGGGATATCAAAGATAGTCTTCCTTCATTTCAAAAGCATACATCTAGAATCGGTAAACTTTGCTTTTCCATGCAAAATCATTTTTTATTATTTGTTTAGCTAATACCTTAGCCATATTATGTGAGTTTTTTTGTAGATATGAGATCATCTTTCAAGCAAATCACATGAATTCCTGGAACTTATTTGTTAAACAAAAATCAGTTTTACCTTTTCTTTTGTACTAGACTTTGATTTGCCAAAAATCTTTATGAAATCATGGGATCATGTATAATTTAGATAAAAAGGTAAAGGTGTAGTTGTGTTATTAAAACAAAAAGCAATAACATGTCATAAACACAAGAAAATACATGATCTTATTGAAAAGAAAGACTCATTTAACAAAGTCTTGTGATATTATGAGCTAAATGGCCGACAACACTAAAACAGGTTAAAACATGACAAAGTAGAAACACATGTGTGGACATAATCAAACAAAGAGGGATTATAGAAGCAAGCTTCATCTTCCAATTCCAATGCACTTTTCCTTTAAAAACTCTTATAGGGGTAATTTTAATGGTATGGACACTTGGCACACCTCTTTGATTTGTCATTTCCATCATGCAATCATTCCACTTCCTGAAGCATAATTGGTGTAGGGTTTGGATTTTTCTCAATTGTTATCCGCTCAACTTTAATTAATTGCATGAGTTTCTTCTTGAAAGCATTGCAAGTGTGAATATTATTTCCTACAACACCAACATAGTACGCACAAGTAAGATCAGGCTTATAACAGTCAGGGTAAGGTGATTGCAAAGGTGACTGAGATTTATGAACTATTTTCCCAATGCTTAGTAGCTTTTCATACATCTTATTTAGGGGCACTGGTACCAGAGGTAGCTAATCTTGGGTTTTTTGGTAAAAGTTTTTCAAAAATATTTCAGTTTAGTCTTTGGCTTGAAAATTGATGTTGGCAATTTGAGATGAAGAGTTGTGGAAGTTTTTGAATTGTTTTTTCCTATCCATGCAACCATTGTTGACATGGTCGACCTCATTCCTTCGAAGACCTCTTTCTCCACAAATGCAGAAATTCTCCTACTCTTGACTCCCTACTCTATTCGTTCAGTTACAAAAACAACATCGATGAACTATTATGTTAAACTACCCATCACATGTTCATAGTATGATGTTTTGATCGTGTTAGCAAATAAGCTCACCATCTTTTTTTATCTAGAAGTAGAGGATGCACCTGTGCATGCAAATCTCTTCATCTTTGAGCATCTTCCCTATGCTTTTTTTTATCCTTTTTGTCCAGGTTAAACAAACTTATTTTGTGAAACAATGTCTCTGTTTTACTTATACTGCTTAATGAGAGTATCTACCAGATCTTTCCAGGTACATATATTGGTGTTATCTAGTGTCATGTACCAACTTAATGCTACCCAGCTCAAACTCTCTTGGGAAAAGTGAACCAATAAGCTCTCATCATGTACGAATTCTTCCATTTTATTGCAATAAGATTTAAGATGCATGATGGGGCATTGTATTCCATGTATTTGATAAATTCAAGAACATGAAACTTCTTCGATACTACAACATTCAGGACTAGACATATTTTTGCAACTTGTACTGGATCATAAAATTCTACCCCTTTAATGTCCTTTTTTCTTAGCTTTTAATGCCACCATTTTATCTTGATAGATGTTAATGATGACTTGGTCTTAAGGACCCATTAAAAAAAAATGCTTTTATAACCACAAGAGTTGGTGTTGGTGTTGGTGTTGCTGACTGTGTTCGTTTAATCTTTTTCCTACAAAGTTATTGTTTGGGTTTGAACAAAGGTGACAGGTCGATTAGAAGGACTTTCCCATAAACATTCATAAGTGCTTGCTCGAGTAAACAACTGAGGTGAGCCATGGTAGCTTTCAGAGAATCCAGTCCTACTTGGAAGTGAGTATCGTGGTAAGCATGTTCTTCATCTTTCATATATCTTTGTTGGAGCTGTGTGTTGTGACCTTTATAGGTTAGAGCTCTTCGAGGACCTATATTTCAATATGACGAATGTACGTTATGTATAATGATGAATGCATATGAAGACAAATGTATTTACATACACATCAAGTGTGAATTATCAAAGAGTTTGTACCTAAGGACAAATTCTAGGCCATTACATGAAAGGTGGGCTTTCTACCTGGTCTCAAAAGATTTATGAAATGCCTAGTGACCACTTTATATAAAGGTAGTATAGGAGTTAACAAGAAATGGTGGGGACACGAAATGATCGTCACTATTAAGTAAACACTCGACTTATAGTTGGATGTTTCACGAATCTAAGTCTCAACTGATAGTCATGAGCCAGACCGCTACTCCCCAATTAACCTAAAATTGAGTTTATTTGTGAAATTAAAAAGGTATGATGACATTAATTCATACTTGATGTTTATGCGTGAATCAGAAGTAAAGATGTATGCTAAAATAGTAAAAATACATGTTAAAAATGAATAGACCAACAAAAGTAATTAGACAAGCAAAGCTTACTTCAATCAAACAAGTCTCCAGTGGAGTTGTCATCTGTCACAATGATCTTTTTCGCATGCAAGCTCCCTGGGATAAAGGAGTGCGTGGAAAAGACATGACCTCCTGCCTAGTAAACACGCTTTATCCACCGAGCTACAAGCGCTTCTTCTTATCTTATTGTACAAAAATAATTAAATATCAAAAGAAAAAAGTGATCCGAACAACCCGAACCGAACCGAAAACTGAGCAACACTAATGTAATCCACAGTAATTCTCCTCACATGCTACAGTAACCGACTCCTGATTTCTTTTAGTATATAGTATAATATGCTAATTTCAAAAAAAATATATATTTATATACTAATACATTTTGAATTAAAAAAAAAAATTACATTACATTACCAATCATCTTCTGCAGATCCTGACCTTTAGTTTGTTTTTCAAAAATCATTCACTTGAACCCAAAAGAAAAAAATAACGCATGAAACCTTCAATTAGGATGAAAATATCAATTAATCAAGATTGGCTGGCGATGGATATAAAACAGATTTCGAAAATACCAATTGATTAATTAATATTAATATAGAACCTAAGAAAGTGTGACTTAGGATACAAAACTGGCTACATCAAGCACTTTAATGGTAGACAATTCATTTCTCTCCCTTACTATGCTTTCCTTCTGCGCGTATTGTACTTTGGACTGGAGGTCCCTAACTTACTCGTTGATGTTGTCATCCAAAATAATATTGCCACGCAACAGCAAGTGCAGCCATTAACAAGACTTTAAGTGCTAATTTAGAATTTATCAATGGTGACGATTCTGAAGGTGATTGCATAGGTTCCTGTGATCTTCCTCTAAGCTTGGCAGACAATCTGGACAGCAGATCAGAAAGGCGACCGGTTTTTGCAGCAGCTGCAAATGGAGGAAGGAAAGGCAGATCAGGAGCCGAGTAAACGTGCAAGTCAAACCAATAGAAAACTGTTATTCAAAGATAGTGTCCCTTTTTAGATATTGAAAATGATTAGCTCAAAACAATTGTCTCAGATACTCCACACATTTTAATGTGCGTTAATATCAACACATAATTATCATTTCAATCAGCAATTAATTTTTTTGTTCATTCACCAACATTTAGATTGTTATTATTGAATTAATTCATGGGAGGGTCATTCATGGACCATATCTACAGATATTATTCCAGTTATCCTGCAACACCATTCAAACAATGAAATTACCTTTGCTTTTAAGTTTTTCCTTCTCTCCAACCCGCTGTCGAAGTACATTGAGAAGCGATCCAAAATATAGAGCAAACACTGTGCATGTGATAGTGATGACATTGTATGGCATGCTAAAATCAGGAGTTGTCAAAGGTACAAGTAATACTTCAGTGTACAAGAGAACAGGACTGCTTTCCTGCATCAGAAATCTATAATCAATCGAATATACTTGGATTGTTCAATATGAAGCGCATTCAGAATCTCGATTATCATATCACCTGAAATTTAGACAGCATGGGTGATTTTCTCTCTGACTCATTGCTAGGGAAAAGCATACTCGTGTGGAAGTCAGGAAAGCCTATTGCAGCTGATGGAATATCAAATCCTTGATTAGCATCTGGTGGGTATTCATCAATGTGCAAAAAACCCTGTTGACATATCATAAAGCAGTAGATGAGAAGCACATTTCCAATACAGTTTGGCTGTTTAAGAAACTTCACGAGTCCTGCGCATGTGATCATTAATAACTATGTTTTTCCTTTCTGATAGACTATTAATATCTTTCTGTGTTAGGTGCAACAGAAAATCATCACTAAAGCAAGATTCAGTACAAAGGAGCATTTTGATGACTCGATTTGACGCCCTATGTTCATTGAGAAAGCTACTATAATGTGCTTTTAGTATCTGGCAGATTAACTAAAAAAGGAATGTCCTTCCAAAGGCAGCATGTCAAGTTAACCATGCAGAATCTGAGATTAAAAATAAACAAATCTTGCAGACAGGAAATTATTATCTATTTACCCTTAGCCACTGTTTCCAGGTTTGGCTTCCCAGGATGTTATTGATCGTTTTTATATATTTTATGACACTCAAATTCATTCACTAATCACTCTATTATTCATAGTCAAACTTGAAAACATGAAGAGCTAAGCATACCTTATCAAAATCTAATGTTAAAGCAGCTGATTTCACACCACAAGGAAGCTTCAGTACCATCTCCATCATACCAGGTGATATCTTGTCTTTGGAAGGCATAACATGTATCTTTTCCACAAAAGCTCCAACTGCCTTCAATTGATCATCCACAAACAGCTGGAGAGAATGATAATATACCCTGATATACCAAGGGACAACTTGGAAAATATTAACTCGCAACTCACATCCATCCATAGCACTATTAGCAACCGGGGAACTGTCATTCAAATCTGTGGATTTCAACAAGATAGCAATTGCACCTCTTTCATTCCCGCTTCCCATCAAAAATCTACTAGCATGTAATGGAGCTTGTTGACATGACCATATTACAGGAAATTTCCATGTCAGGCCTAGATCAAATGGTTTAGAGTTGCTGTACTTGTCAACTGAAAATTCATAAAGTAAAGAGGAGCTAATTCCATTCCTACTGTTTTCTTCTTTAATTACCCTGTCTGGATTAACTGACAATTCAAAGTTGGCTTCACCATCATACCCTTCAGAGGCAATATAGTCAGCCCCATAATTCTCACTTTTCTTCAGTTGAGAAACTAGGCCTCTCTCAAGCTGAAGATATACTTTACTAGACTTAGCAAGAACACATCTCCCATTTACTTTCCTCCCAAAAATTGAACTCAAAGACCAGCTTGGTTGAAGATAAGATTGACTAAAATGAGTCAAACCAGTTCTTTGACTACTGGGATGAAGAACAACAGTAAGTGTTTGTTCTAGAGCAATGCCTGAATTCAACCCCTCAAGATCAGATGCAATTGAAGTCAAATGCAATCGTTGAGAATAATACAAACTTGTATAGATTGATGGCCTGTCCATTAAGGAAGAAATCCCAGCTTTATCTCGACAAGGAAGGAGTTTCAACCATGGAGTTAGGTTCTCAGTGCAAACAGCCTCGCGGGGCAGCATACCATACCTCAGACTGCCAGAAGCTTGCCTAAAGCTCCAGTCAGGAGCTGAATACATGGAAGATGACTCGAGGAAATTAATTGAAGCACAGAAAATACCTGAAAGGGTATGGGTTAAATTCTTCCAAGAAGCATCAACTTGCTCTTTAGGAACATCAAAGACAGCCCACAACTCAACTCCAGGAGGCTTAGCATTGTTGCTTGACATGGTGTCAAACCCACCCCAGCGTTCATAATTCCACCGACCTTGTGTGAACGATAATTCCATTTCCTTAACCCGGAATTTCTCCACCTGCCAAGGTTAAACTTTCTAAAATTTAACACCACACTAGCTTCAATCCAGGAGATAGATAGATAGATATGGTATATTATTGACATACAATGGCTGAACATAGAATATACAATTAAAGGGAGCAATTAGTTTAAGCAAAATAAAACAAATTCAAATTTATCAATACAACTACCACACCAAATATCATGTTTCACACTCTTCTTTTACCTTAACATCCAGAGTTTTTTTTAAACAAAAGTGGAGGAAGTTAGTCAAATAAATTTATTACCATCTGAGAAATAGATTTAGGGAAGAGATGGTGGTGGTGGCGGCCATTGGAATTGCAAGGAGGGGCTCTAGTTTCGAAGTGGAAATGAGCCAACACTTTCCGATCAGGCAACGGCTTCAACAACAGTTCCTCTTGGAACTCTTCTTTATCTACTTCCGATCCAAATGCTTTTGTTGAAGATAAAAATAAAAAGAGTAAGAAAACCCATCTTGATGGAAGTTCCATTGATTCGGTAAGAGAGGATGGTGACTCAGTGAATCAGTGTTGTGAAATGGAAACAATCCGCCATTTGAGAGAGAGATCACACCAACCTCCGCTCCCTTTTTGTTTTAGTGTACGCTCTCCTTTTTATTTTAGTGACAGTGTGCAAAATAGTTTTTTATTTAAAAATATATTAAAATAATATTTTTTATTTAAAAATAATATTTTTGATATTATTATATAAAAATATTTAAATTTTTTTTTAAAAAAAAATTTAAAATAAAAAAATAAATTTTCTTTTAATTTTTTTTTTAAAAAAATACTTTAAAATACAATGTCAAACATAACTTAAGACATATTGTTTATTATGTTTTTTTCTTACTTAATGGTTTTGAATTAGGTTTAGCAAATTTGTTGTTAAATTTATTTTATAAAATATTTTTTATTTAGATAAATATATTAAAATATATATATATATATATATATATATATATATTAAATATTTTTAACATGACACAATAAAATCATTTAAGAATATCAAAACAATAATTTAAAGTAAAAAATCAAAATCAAAATAATCATTTTTTAAAAAACATTTAAAAATATTGTGTTAAACAGACATTTAATAAAATTAATCTAGTTTCTAAAAATATAATAAAGTTAAATATTTTATTTAATTAAAAAATTGTTACGCTGCACATAAAATTTCTTAAGTTAATTTCTAATATAATAAAAAACATATTTTTTGGCATCATCAAAAATCTTAATTGAAAATTGAGAAGTTAATGCTTGCATCTAATAAAATTATAGAAAATATTTAATTGTTATAATAAATTTTCTTTTTGCATATATGTATATGTTGCTTATTGTATAAAAAATGAAAGCAATTAAATCAATATCCAAAAACCCAATTAATGATTTAAAATAAGCATAAAAATGTGTCTCTTTAATTAAAATCCCTTTGACTTATTAATGTGCTCTATTTTTTTTTATCAAAATTTTATTTTTAAAGTTTAATAATTTGAAGAACACATTTTGATATATTAACAAAATATAAGAATAAGATAAAAAAAAATTATATAAGAAATTAATTATTAAATAAAAAATAGATACTTTATATGTAATTATAAAATTATGCATAGTTTCATATATATTTTTCATAAAACAATTGTTAGTTTAGCAAAATATTATTGGAGAATAATTTATATAAATTCATTTAAAAATAGTTTAATTATAAAATGAAGAAAGATAAAAAAATATTAAAACAATTAAAAGGTTAGACATGAATGAGTTATAAAAATGGTCCATATGCTAGCCCACATTAACCTATGTGCATCTGGTTTTTTATTAAAAGACGGACAACATGTCATTCACCCATATTAGTATTTTAAGTAGGTGAATGAAGCCTCATCCGACCTTCATCTTTTCCATTCACCAAGGGTGTCTTTGGTTATCACAAACAATAAAGGTCCAATTTATTAGATCCTAAAAACCTAGATTTCATCTTTTTCACTCAAAACCATGAAAAACAAAATTCATGAACTTTTACATCCTCAATTCTAACATCAAAACACATTATAATTTCCCTAAGAATTCAAAATCAAATCAAATCACAATTTTTTTCTCAAACTCTAATTTACTTTAACTAGTAACATTGAATGTGGAAACGACTTCATTGAATTTTTCTCTTAAAGCCAATCAATAGACACCAAAATTGAAGTTATTGATGGCTAAAAGCTTTCTCTTTCTTTTTCTAGGTCTAACACGCTTGCTAAGCTTACATTACCTTGGATATGGTTGACTGTCAAGTTCAAGTTAATTTTCTTAAGTCTGCCGTGTTTGTTAGGCTTACATTATCTTGGACTTTGTTGACTCTCAAGTTCAAGTTCTTTGGGTTTACTTGTTTGCTAGACCCAAGTTATTTTGTTAAGATTTTTTATAAGTATAAAAATCTTAAACTAAAATATTGACTTATCAACTACCCTTCAAACTTTTTAATACATGAATTTGCATTAAAAGCTTAAGAAATACCAAGAAAGATAATAAGACAATGCAAGCCTTGTTGTTCTTTGAGAAGAGGCATTACCAATAAAATATATTTTTTTCTAGAGAAAAGAATAGGAAACTTTATGAATATCACCGGATGACGTGTAATAAATATGACAAGCTTTTTTCTAGGGTACATGTGAGATGACATTTGTCTTTCACTTAATAACTCTTTCCTATTCTTTTACTTTTGTTAAAACCTTCTTCTAAATATACATTATCTTACAAAATTTCAATTATGATGCGAACCCTAGTGAAATTTAATGGTATTCGCGACCCCAAGATCAATCTAACCCAAGTTTGTTGAGAATTAAATGAGCTTATCACAATAAAGGACTTGCTCCAAGGCAACAAGACTATAAACCAACTCGATTACAACGCCTACACCTGGAGACGAGCAAAGAAAGTATAAATTCACAACAAAGAATGGTCAATTCTTTGAAGAGTTGAAAGTTCAATCAAGAACCAAGATGAAGCAAACAAAGACGGATACAATGCTGGAAAATATTGTTCAAAAAATTGCCCTAACATTATTCCTAAAGAGTATTTATACTCCAAGCCAAAACCCTAGTTTCTCTAATGGGTCTCACATAAGCCCAAAATAAATAATAATCAACCCAAGCTAAAACTAGCTCAAACTAATTAAAATAAACAAATAAAAAAGTCTAAAAACCCAAACAAATTGTCTAAAAATAAACTAGCTCAAAATAATTAAAATTTGATAGCCCAACTAATTAAATAAGACATGTTTGTTGTTTCTGTATTTTGTCGGGCAGTAGCAAGACCCAACTTCAAATGGATGGTTCTCTATCTCTTCTTAATGAATTAAAAGGCGTTCCATATACCATTGGAAATGTATTGAAGTCTAGTTTCCATTCCAACTAGAATCACATCAAATTTCGATCTGTAGATAATGACTAAAAGAATAACCAAAGGTCAAACTGTCTAAATCTAGTCTTCTTCTCTCAATCCTTGTGTAATGGTCTTGGTACCACAAACAAGCCCTTCTTGAACATGAATGAGATTAATAAAGGCTTGATCTTTATTATTACAAATCCTCTTGAAGTCCACCTTAGCCCATGTATCTTGAAGAAGTCCATTGAAAGCTTCTTTGAACTTCTTAGCCCTAAGCCTAGTAACTGGACCAACTGGAACCTCCAATGGATCCTTTGATGGTTGGATCACATCATCCCCTCGCTCTTCAAAAGGATTCGACCTCGAATCATCATCTACATCAAACGAAGAAAGATCAGAAACATTGAATCTAGCACTTTGTAGGTCATACTCACCTGGAATCATCACCTACACCATACTCACCTGGTAGATCCACTTTGTAGGTATTATCATTAATCCTTTCCTTGATCTGATAAGGACCATCTCCTCGAGGCATCAACTTTGATCTTCTTTGTTCAGAAAACCTTTCCTTCCTCATATGCACCCAAACTCAATCACCTGGTTCAAGTCTCACTAATTTTGTCCCTTATTGGCTTTGTTTGCATATTGTTCATTCTTTCTATTTGTTGTCGAATCTTTGCATGGAGGTCTTTCATCACCTATACTTTTTTATTACAATCAAAACTAACTCTTTCATCAATAAGAAATGGAATCAAATTTAAAGGTGTCAAAGGGTTAAAACCATAAACAATCTCAAATGGGGAATGATCAAGTAGTAGAAGCACACTATGATTATATGCAAATTCGATGAATGGCAAACAATATTCCCAATTTTTAAGATTCTTTTGAATGATAGCCCTTAACAATTGAATCAAAGTACAATTAACAACTTCAATTTGGCCATCTGTTTGTGGATGACAAGTAGTAGAATATAAAAGTTTAGTTCCTAACTTACCTCACAAAACCTTCCAAAAGTAACTCAAAAACTTAACATCTCGATTGGATACAATGCTTCTAGGGAGACCATGTAGCCGAATGACCTCTCTAAAGAATAGGTCAGCTATATTTATTGCATCATCTATTTTATGGCAAACAATGAAATGTGTCATCTTAGAAAATCTATCCACAACAACAAATATAGAATCTCTCCCTTTCTTAGACCTAGGTAGACCCAAGATGAAATCCATAGAAATATCAACCCAAGGTTCCTTAGGAACAGGCAAAGGTGTGTATAATCCATGAGGCATTACCCTAGACTTAGCTTGTCTACATGTTATGCACCCATCACACATTCTTTGCTCATCTCTTTTTATATTATGCCAATAAAAGTGCTCATGCAAAACCTCCAAAGTTTTAGTAATTCCAAAATACCCTATTAAACCTCCCCCATGTGCTTCCCTCACAAGCAATTCATGTATAGAACAATTAGGCATACATAACTTATTTTTCTTAAACAAAAATCCATCATGCCTAAAATATTTATATTTAGCAGAAACCTTGCATGTGTCATATATAGCATCGAAATCATGATCATCAAGATACAATTCCTTAATATACTCAAATCCTAGCAATTTAGTATTAAGAGTATTAAGAAGAACATACCTTCGCGACAAGGCATCAGCGACCACATTTTCCTAACCTTACTTGTATTTAATCACATATGGAAAAGTTTCAATAAACTCAACCCACTTATCATGTCTTTTGCTTAACTTACCTTGACCCTTCAAATGTTTCAACGATTGGTGATCAGTATGTATGACAAACTCTCGGAGCCATAGATAATGTTGCCAAGTCTCCAAAGCCCGCACGACTACATACAACTCCTTATCATAAGTGGGATAGTTAAGAGTTACACCATTGAGTTTCTCACTAAAATAAGCAATGAGTCATTTTTCTTGCATTAAAACGACTCCAATACCTATTCTTGAAGCATCACATTCAATCTCGAAAGCTTTATTAAAATCAGGTAAAGATAATAAAGGTGCCGAAATCAACTTTGATTTTAACAAGGTAAAAGCATTTTCTTGTTCTTCTCCCCACTTGAAACCCACAGTTTTCTTAATAATTTCAGTCAATGGAGAGGTTATCGTACTAAAGTCTTTGACAAATCTCCTATAAAAACTAGCCAAACCATGAAAACTTCTATCGTCTGTTATGGATTTTGGTGTAGGCCATTCTTGAATAGCCTTAACCTTAGCCCCATCATTTCTATACCTTTTGCACTAACCACATAACCAATAAAAACAATCATATCAATGCAAAAGTCACACCTTTTCAAATTAGCATATAAGGACTATTTTCTAAGCACATCAAGAACTTGTCTCAAATGACTTATATGCTCATCAATCTCCTTACTATAAATCAAGATATCATCAAAGTAAACGACTACAAACTTACCAATAAAAGCACACAACACATGATTCATCAATCTCATAAAATTACTAGGTGCATTAGTAAGTCCAAAAGGCATAACCAATCACTCGTACAAACCATATTTAGTTTTAAAAGCAGTTTTCCATTCATCCATTTCTTTCATCCTAATTTGATGATAACCACTTTCAAATCAATTTTCAAAAATAATTTAGAACCATTTTCATCCAACATATCATCTAATCTAGGAATGGGATGTCGATAATTTACAGTGATGTTATTGATGTCTCGACAATCCACACACATTCACCAAGTTTTGTCTTTTTTTGGAACAAGGAGCACGGGAACTGCACAATGACTCATGCTCTCTCGAATGTATCCTTTTGAAATCAACTCCCCCACATGCCTTTGAATATCCTTAGTCTCTTTAGGATTGCTCTTATAAGCCGACTTATTTGGTATAGATGCTCTTGTAACAAATTCAATTTGATGCTTAATACCTCTAATTGGCGGCAAACCACTAGGAAATGTCATCCGGAAAGACATCCTCAAATTCCTGCAAAAGAACTTTAATAACACTAGGAACACAAGAATCTAACTCATCTGAGTTAAAGAATGCCTCCTTATACACATGTAAAATCATAGGCAAGTCAGAAATATAGGCATGTTTAAGATGATTACATTTTGCAAAAAAATTAAGGTGTTTCCCCACTTTTTCTACACACTCTTCTTTTGTCACCATTTCTTTCTTCTCTCCACTCATTTTCTCTCCACTCTCGGCCTTCTTTTCATTTTTTTGTTCCTGGCCATGACCCTCCCCTAATGTCCTAAGGGCCAAAACTTTGTTCCCTTTGGTTTTCAACTCATGACTCACTTTCTTTTCTCTCTTCCTCACATCTTCACCATGTTGTTTAGCTTGTTTTTCCATTTTGGCTAAATCTTTTTGTTCCTCCACTTTGACCGAAACATGGTGCTCTTCTTCATAACCCTTCTTCAATTGAATTTGATCCATCCACTTGCTTTGGTGATAGTGGGGCAAGTGTATAAATCCTTTCATCCTTCTCTAATGAATACCTGTTCTTAAACCCATCATGTTTGGCTTTTCTATCAAATTGTCAAGGCCTCCCTAGTAACAGATAAGTAGCATGCATAGGAACAACATCACATAGCACTTCATCCTTATATTTGCCTACTGAAAAAAAATCATCACCTGTCTATTCACCCTAATAACACCACATTCATTCAACCATTGAAGTTGATAAGGCCTCTCATGCTTTATGGTATTCAATCCTAACTTTCTAACCAAAGTAACACTAGCAATATTAGTACAACTACCACTATCAATGATCATACTACATACCTTATCGTTGATTAGGCATCTAGTATAGAAGATGTTCTCCTTGTGTTGCTCCACATCCTCCTCCTTAGTTTGAATACTAAGTGACCTTCTAACCACCAAAACTTTATCACCAACATCATACTCTAAATCACTAGCATCCTCAAGTGTGGGGATGTCATCACAATTAGACTCCTCACTAGTGGACACAATCTCTCCATCATCCCTTAGAATCATAACTCGACGATTTGCATATTCTGATGCATAGTGTCCCAATCCTTAACACTTGAAACACTTTATATAACGATTACGTTTCAGTTGAACTTTTCCTTTAAGATTTTTATCATTGGTTGAAACCTGCTTCTTCATGGAGTTAGGTTCGACAACTTTAGAAGTCACCAAAGGCTTCAATGATGCATTACCCTCTCTCCTATAATTCATCTTCCAACTAGAAGAAGGCCCCGTATAAGCATCAGATCGTGTATTACCCTTCCTTTTTAACTGTCCTTCAACCTTAATGGCTAAGTGTACTAACTCCTCCAAATCAACATATGATTTTGCAACTCCACAACATAACTATGTCTCTATTCAAGCCATTCAAAAATCTAGACATCGTAACTTCCTCATCTTCATTAACATTAGCTCTAATCATAGTCACCTCTAATTCTTTATGATACTCCTCCACACTCTTATTACCCCATGTAATCATTTGTAAACGATTAAACAACTCTCGATAATAATGTTTACGAACATACCTCTTCTTCATTATTGTTTTCAACTCCTCCCATGTGCTAACTAGTCTTTCTCTATTCCTTCTTCTTTCTACCACCAAACCATGGCATAGTCAGTAAACTCCACTATAGCTAACTTAACCTTTTTTTCTTCAGAGTACCTATGGATGTCAAAAGTCATCTCCACCTTTTTTTCCCAATCTAAATAAGCTTTCAGATTAGTTTTTCCCTTAAAGGCTAGGATTTTTAACTTAATACTACCCAAATTTTGGTCTATATCTCCCAAATCATCAAAATCCCCTCTATGCTCAAAATCCCTATATGGCCAAATATGTCCCCTCCTTGGCCGATTCTCATACCTCTCTCCCCTATATGTACGGAACCCACCACTACGGTTAAGATCATCCTCGACTTCATTTGAAGAGTTTCCAGCAACACTCTCCTCTTTCCTAGCTTCTCTACCCCTTTTACTTCGTCCTCCATCAGACCTAGTCTCTAATTTTTCAATCCTATTCATTAGCTCACCAAACATAAATTTCATCTGTTGTTGCATTCTCGAAAACCCATCTTCTTGGATTTCACTGATCTTCTATGGCACACTATTAGAAGACATTTTTTTTTTGAAATTGCACGAAAATCGTTAGCAATCAAAAAAATCACCTCACATACCCGTGTTTCACATAAATTTATAGGCTTTTCACTCGAATATGCTCCCTTTGCTTTTTTCCACTTAAATTGCCTTTCTTTAGTTCTTAAGATCACTTAGCAACAATTTAGAAAAAACAACCAACTAAGCAGTGGACTTATAAATTTGATATAGACTTTAGAAGCATGAAACTACAAAACAAAACTCGATGACAAATTCATGAATAGCAATGCAAATTTGTACGAATAATATGACAATTCGAAGACACACACAAAAAAAAGAGCGAAATAATTTTGAATTATCAAGAACTAAGGATTTAATTCAAGAAAATTCTAGCAACTCAAAAAAAAATCAACTAAACTACCCAAAATTTCAAGGAACACAAACAAGACTACTAAGTGGAAGACTAACTAATTTCCCAATGATCAAGGTTTTCTCAAGCATGTATTCGGCCAAAACAATAACAAAAAAATGTTTTTTTTTCTTCTTTTTTTTTTCTTTTTGCTTTTTTTTTCTTTTTTTTTCTATGTAGCAACAATCAAGATTTCTAGATCAAGCACTTTTTTTTGGATCTATATATGTATATATTTTGGCAAGAACACTAATTTGTGATTAAGTGTTCAACAAAGCAATAACAAGTAAGATCCCTTTTGGTGGCCGAATCTATCAAAAAAAAAACAAGAAACAATAAAGACTCAAATTGAAGGATATAACCTGTGATTAGATCAGCTCCGATACCAACTGATGCGAACCCTAGCGGAATTTAATGGTATTTGCGACTCCAAGATCAATCTAACCCAAGTTTGTGGAGAATTGAATGAGCTTATCACAATGGAAGACTTGCTTCAAGGCAACAAGACTATAAACCAACTTGATTACAACGCCTATAGCTAGAGACGAGCAAAGGAAGTATAAATTCACAACAAAGAATTGTCAATTCTTTGAAGAGGTGAAAGTTCAATCAAGAACCAAGATGAAGCAAACAAAGACGGACACAATGCTGAAAAATATTGTTCAAAAAGTTGCCCTAACATTATTCCTAAAGAGTATTTATACTCCAAGCCAAAACCTTAGTTTCCCTAATGGGTCTCACATAAGCCCAAAATAAATAATAATCAACCCAAGCTAAAACTAACCCTAACAAATTAAAATAAACAAGTCTAAAAACCCAAACAAATTGTCTCCTCTCAAAATAATTAAAATTTGATAGCCCAACTAATTAAATAAGACAAGTTCATTGTTTCCACATTTTATCGGGCAGCAGCAAGACCTAACTTAAAATGGATGGTTCTCTCTCGTATTAATGAATTAAAAGGGGTTCCATATACCGTTGGAAAGGTATTGAAGTATAGTTTCCATTACAACTAGAATCACATCAAATTTCGATATGTAGCTCCATTTATGACTAAAAGAGTAACCAAAGGTCAAACTGTCCGAATCTAGTCTTCTTCTCCCAAACCTTGTGTAATGGTCTTGGTTCCACCAACAAGCCCTTCTTGAACATGAATGAGATTAATCAAGGCTTGCTCTTTATTATTACAAATCCTCTTGAAGTCCACCTTAGCCCATGTATCTTGAAGAAATCCATTAAAAGCTTCTTAGCCCTAAGCCTAGTAACTGGACCAACTTGAACCTTCAATGGATCCTTTGATGGTTAGATCGCATCAAATTCTTTACAAGAAAAGAATAATTTACAATGGATGAAATTTCTTTAGTTAGGTAAACTGAATTTTCTTTTGTCATCCTTACATAAAATTTCTTATAGATTTTTCTTTTGTTTACCACAATGAAAAATAGAAAATGAAAATGAAATGTATCCTTAAGAGATTTCAGTTTCATACTTGAAATTAAAATCATTTTTTGTCAGTCTCCGACCATAAGGATTGACCCTAGATTTAATTGGGATGGTGTTCAACCTTCCTCTGCTGGCAAAAAGGATGATAATGTTCCTCACAAATTTCCAAGTTTAAGAGAACAACTAAGGTTGCCTAGAATTTATAGATGATACATAGAGTGCAATCACTTGGGACCAAGTATCGTTGGATAATTCTAGTAAACCAAAAGATTATACACCAATTGTTCCTAAAGTTGGTGATTGTATTTCCCAAGCCGCTAGCAAATATAGTAGGGGTAATATCATTATTATTGCCCCCATATATCTATATGACTTTGGATACACGTTTCCTTTGAGAGGATTTACAATGGATATTCTAAGGTATTATAACCTCAATCTTGCTCAAATTCATCCTAATGGATGGACCATTCTATCCTCATTCAACAAGTTATTAAGGATTTTGAGTAAGAAGCCTACAGTCAAGGTATTCAAACAATGTTATACCTTGATTAGTAGTATTAAAAGGGGACCTTTAACTCCTTTGTTCTTTACTTTCATCAATAAATGAAAAGGACCAGTGAAAGATATAATTAAGGGATAGTTCTCTTGCTTAAAGAAATGGAGGGAGCAATAGGTGATAGTGAGATTTGATGGCCTAACAAGACCTCAATATGGGTATAGTTTGATTTAGGATTGTACTAATTATTAGAAGACACCTCTCAACAGGTGTAAATGACAAGCCCTTATAGAGGAATGAGTTTTCACCACGTTGAATAACCTCCAAATCAATTATGACATTAGTTTTATGGATAAATGACTATATAAAATTTAAGGTAATTTCACTTTCATATGTTTTTGTTTTGATTTCAATGTCTTTGATTCACTAATTGTTATTTTGTGTGTGGTCTTTGCTTGGGAGCGTTGGATTTGAATTTAGTGGCTCTACTCCTTTGAAGCACAATCATATATTTACACTCTCTTGTAGTGGTGACTCCTCTTCCTAATATAGTCAGTCATTTATGTGAAGACAAAATGTTAAGTCTTCTACCCAAATGAATACTAAAGATTTCCACCATCTAAGTTAAAGATGCCTCGATAACTAATCTTCCTATTAATATGGTTTGTTGAAAGGCAATAAAAAGGTCTAACTCCCCACTATCAGGGGGCAGGATGTTAACATCAACCTTAGTTATTTTGGAGGCTATTTATTTATGATAAAGAAGAAGAGTCTTCATACTTTTGGAGTCTTATTTGGAAATTGTTCCTTCTCTATATAATGATCCTACTTATACAAGCCTAATTTACTTGTTTCTTAGCTATTCTAGTTAAGCTCCTCCATTGTCTCGTCTAGAAGACATTTCCTTCAATCTTAGGTTGAACCATACCTCTATCTATTTTTCCACTCTAAGCGAAGAGTAAAGTGGGATAATAAAGAGCATTCTATAAGGGAGATCCACACGGAGACCTAGTGGGGTTGGACATGATGGAGACATTGAACAAACTCCTCACATTTCCTTTTGATGTGACAGGGTTAACTAATCCATTAGGGTTAGGCCAAAGTATCAAAAATTACATAATATTTAATTTGTTATTGATAGTGTTAGAATTTAGTTTTAGATATAACCTCAATTATTAAAGATACAAAATAGAAAATAAATATGATGCTAAATTTAAGTCTTATGATGGTTATAATTAAAATTGATAAGATATATACTTAATCATGAAAGGAGATATATGTCTTGAACCTTAGATGAGACTAACAAATAGAAAAATGCCTTGAGTTAACAATTAATTCAAACACAGTCAATCATAGGTGCGTTAGGTGATGCGTCTTTTTCTTGCATAATTAGTCATTTTTACCTAGAATCTCGCAAACCATTATGTTTCTAGTGACTATAATACTAGGTGGTGAATTTCAAACCTAATAATCATAACTTTATGATTAAATCAAAACCCTTTAATTCTAGGAGGCAAATTCTATCACTCAATGTTGTCATTATAGGATGATGACTCCATTAGGAACTTGTCTGGTCATATTGATCTTTGTTTGTGTAATTGTTTTTTTTTGCTCCGGGTAATTTAATTTTAGGATGCATTTTTTATGTATTACATATGTATTGTTTTTATATACTACCCATATATAGGTACATTAGGTATGAATTAATATCTTCATGCATTTTAATTTTATGAATAAAGTCAATTCTAGGTTAAGTGGAGAATAACAATTTGCATCATTACATTCGAGATTCAAATTCATGAAACATCCAATTATGAGCTGAGGGTTTAATCGGTAATGATGATCATACTATGCTCTAACCATTCATTGTAAACCCCCATACTGTATTCATGAAAAGTGGTCACTAAACAAATTATAAACCCTTTTGAGATCAGGTGGTAAACCTATTCTTCATGTAGTGACTTAGAACTTGCTCTTAAAATATGAACTTCCTAATAATTCATCTTGTATCAAAACAAGCTTGATCAAACAAGCTTGATCAATAATTTCAAACTCCACAGGACTTTCCGAGCTAAGACCATGATTTAGTTAATTGTATTAGATAATATTTTTATTTTAATTTAAATAATAAAAATAGTTATTAAATATTGAGCTTTTGTTAATTGTATATATTCTATAATATGTAATTTATATTAATAATTAATATATTATAATAAAAATTTTATTAATAAAATATTTTTTAACATTAAACTTGTAAAATTATTACTGTTAATACTAATTAATCTAATTTTAAATTTATTAATTAGAAAAAAAAAACATACCGTAACAAATAAAGAAAAATATGTAATATTGAGATTTAATAATATAGAGAATACGACGGACGCGACACTCCGCGAGTGTAGTAGTGTGGATTTTGATTATAAAAGACTTATAAAAGGTAGCGTAGATGAAACGCAGCGGGAAGCGTATTGTTCTCTTAAGTCTTAACGCTTATTTGTAGTGGCAGAGCGAGAGAGAAGAAGTCCGTGATATAACAAAATCCCTAGAAACATAAAAAGAAATGTCTGCATCCGCTGGTAGTGGTGGTGGTGGCGGTGGCGGTGGCGGTGGCGGTGGTCAGGAGGAAGACAAAAAGCCGGGAGGAGATCAGTCCGCTCACATTAACCTCAAAGTCAAAGGCCAGGTATTTCTTTTATTTAGTTAGTTTTAACTCCTGTGGTTCTGTTAGGGTTTCCATGATGTAATTAATTTTCCTGAGATTGATGGAAAGTAAATTCTCCAATCTCTTTTGCTCTGTGTATATGGTATAAAAAAGTATTTTTTTTAGACTAATCTTTAAAGAGTTGATTAATAAGTAAATAAAAAAGGTTATTAATTTTTACGGCTGATTAGTGACGTGCTGCTGTTCCAATACTTCAGTGTTTGCAAGGGTTTTAAAAGATGTATCTCTTTGGTGGTTGCTCAATAAGGGGGTCGAATTTAGCTTGCAGTTTCGAATTTTTGTGTATTCTATCTTAGACGCACAGAATTTTAAATCTATGTGTATATATTTACCAATGCTGAAATGTGTATTTTCCAAAATTTAATTTTAATTATTTTGTATTTTATATTTTAGCTGCATCTTAGCTTTCTTGTTCTAGCTCGAACTACATATTATTTGTTTTCTTCAAGTGTAGGATGGAAATGAGGTGTTCTTCAGGATCAAGCGAAGCACTCAGCTACGGAAACTAATGACTGCATACTGTGCTAGACAGTCAGTTGAGTTTAACTCGATTGCATTTTTATTTGATGGGCGCAGACTCCGTGGAGAACAGACTCCAGATGAGGTAAAGTTCTTATTTTAGTGCTTGTTTGTCTTGAAGTTTAGCTTCCCATTTATGGTCCGTATCAATCTTTGTTTTGTAGTCCCATGATCTCTATGTGTCAATCCTTTTTCTGCCCTTGCAACCACTAAACAAACAAACAAACTCTTATTCATTAGATGTGAATGAAATAAAAATAAAAACACACGAAACAAACTACTATTAGATGTGATTTGTTCATAGTGGTGGCTTAAAGCATATTCTCAGACCAGCACAGAAGCTTACTCGTGGATGTTTGTTTCTGTAATGGTTTTATTCATCTGGTTTATGTTTTTGTTTCTGCTTGCTACCAGCTTGACATGGAAGATGGTGATGAAATTGATGCGATGCTGCACCAAACTGGAGGGGGGCATGCATCCCTTGACTGAATGGTGGGCAAACATGGATAGAATATAAAATCAAGGCAGATACGGACCTATTATTTGGCTCCTTCTATGAAAAGATTATTGTAAATGAAATGAAACTGATGCGTACCTTGAGGGTTTCTCGTATAAATTATATTTTCAGTATGATTTTAATACGTGGATATTTTCTACTCTATCGCATTGGCTGCCTGGTTTAGTTTCAGCCCTTCTTATTCCCGCTTAAAGTGATGGTAATTGATTCCTGATTGATGGCTTCCCCTGACTTTTTGATCTGTCATGGCGGCTGACTCCTGTTCCGCACCAAGAATTTAAGGGCCAAGTGTTTATTCTTGGATAATTTTAAAAATTAATGCACACATACTAATCGTTCATCAGGCAATTGGGATGGAATGGTTCTTCTTTTTTATTAGGAGAATAGTTCCTTGATTCTTTTTTAAAATTCTTCTCTACTACTCGTTCATGTAATGCCTCGAATGTTTGAACCCAGAGATCTTGCTTACCGTGTATGATAATGAAACAAACAATTGTGGGAGTGGATGTGAATTTGAAACTTCATGATTTGCAGTCATAAAATAAATCTCGGGACACGTTTGGTATTTTTGTGTTATGTTGTGGTTATTGGACATGACACTGAGTCAAAAGGGCTTGGGAGGAGCATTATTCGTGAATGTCTGCGTTGTTCTTAACGAATAGGGACTGCTTGTGAAAATAGTGGAAATAATGGGTTCTTTTGTGTTTTTGGTAAATAGCACAGCCGTCGCAAGTATACCAATTTCTCTTCAAAGTTATTCGATTTGTGGCTTTGATGTAACTTTTGAAGAAAAATTAATCCAAATCAATATTGATTAAGTGAATCTTGTTTTTAAAAGAATTTGAGTAATCCAAATCAATGTTGATTAAGTGAATCTTGTTCTTACAAGAATTTGATCTACAGTTAAAGACAAAACAAGTGTTGAAAACCACTTAGTTGATCATATGAGCAGCTATAAACTAAAGACATGCAACCCAAAATAAAAAGAGAGACATTCTCTAAATACCAATTGTATTTGTTACATTCCTCTACAAGAACACCTTTTAGGTTTGTCTAAATCCCCCAAAAAATAAGTTTCGAGATGATGCTAAATATTATTTTTAGGACACCTCTTATTTGGGTAAATTTTATTCGGATAAGGTAGTTAGACAATTGTCATTCTTATTCTTGTGATGTTGCGATGTTGTGGTCGTATAACTTAATTATCCTAACTTAAAACACACAAGATAATATAAAGTAAGCAAGAGATCGATCACACGAGGAAGGTTTAGTTAAGATTTTCATGCTATAAGCTATACAATTAGGGGGGTTGTTGGTGATTATCTAGAATATGACAGAATTAAACAATCAAGCAAAAATTAATAATCAAGAAGACAAACCCACCTATGAAAATCAAAATTGATCCTTGAAATGAAACTTCAATTTATATTCTGAATTTTTATCTTTTTTTAATGTTTGTTAGTTAACAAATTCACCGTATATCTAACCCCATCCAACAAAAAATTACAGTGTTTGCACTAATGATTTAGTTCAATGACAATCTTAAGAACTAGATAAATTGATTAATTTAGACAACAGAACTATCCACAATTCATGTTGATTTGGTTGAATGTTTTTCCTAAGATTAATAATGCAAATCTGCCACAATTATTAAGCTTAGTTGTTTTACAAGTCTATATATCATAACTATAATTTTGATAGCAAACTTAACAATAGATTTTTCATAATAACAACTTAAAAATTTCTCTAACAATTACAATAAAAAATCATAGGAAATATGCATAAGAAAACAAACATATTCATTCATCACATAAAGTAAAAATAAATGGAAGAATAAATCTCACATATCTTGAAATCTAATTGTTTTTGTTTCCTTGCAACCAAGAAAAATAGTTTAGTCTTGGATATCTATTGAATAACTACTCCAAAAGAAAAGAAGAATGCTTGAAATGGGGTTTTGGGAGAGAGGATTTGTGATTCTTCTATTTTGTCCACCCCTCCTTTCTCTTCTTTCCTTTCTCTCTTTCTTTTAAAATCCTAGGAAACCCTAGTCCATATTTTACAAAATAGTCCTCCTTTAAGTAGACAATTTTATATTTAAATGCTTCAATAACTAATTTCCTAAAAAGGAGAAATATCTTTGTATGAAATCTTCAAACTTTGACTTAGAGTAGCTAAGTTAATGAAATAAAGACTTGGATGTCAGTTTGGATGCTTTAGGATATAATTTGGACTTATTTCTTCACGAAACTTGTCTGCTAGCAGAATTCATGTGTCATCTTAGAAAAACCACAACTATCTCAGAGGAGATCATTTTCTACTGAATATTGGTAGGATGATAGGTATTTGAGTTTGAAAACCAACAAAATTGAGTTTGCATCAAATAGACTTTTGTAGCTCAAGATATTCAAGTCGGAATGATCGAAGGTCAGCATTGGCAAAATGCAAGATTTGACTTTAAGGATGCGATTTCAATGCTCTTTATTTATTTATTTATTTATTTTTCTTACCATATATTTCTAAAAATTATGCATGTTATTTTTCTAATGTCACTGAAATCACTTCATTTCCAATTTTAGAGCTCAAGCTCTACACAAAACATCGACTCTTCTAATTACCTTTAATTTACTTATTTTTGAATCTTTCATCCAAAAGTACCTTCAAAGCATTAAAAAAAAGAATATCAAGACATTTTATATATAAAACATAGGCAAAATACTAGGTGAATGTGGGAAACTATCGAATAATATGGTTGCATCAAATACTTGCACACTTACTTTTTGCTTGTCCTCGAGAAAAGAGAGATAAAATCAAATTAAAATAAAATAACTATACCTAATCTTTTAATATCCCATTAATGTCCAAGAATATATACATTATAGACAAGAATCCAATCAAGAAGGATAAAGATTACAATTTTTTATGAATTTATTTACATGCAAACTTCAAAACTCAATTCATTGTTGGGATTTATATGAAATCTATGTCATGCCAAAGTGATAGGTCGTCTTATTGATATACACTCCATCACTCGCGTGATTAGGGCTTATGTGTTTAAATCTTTCAAATTCAATCAATGAATATGTTTTAAATCTCATCTCCATTACCAGCACATTACAATTAATTCTTAAAAGGTCTTAATTTTTTGTTGTAATAGGGCTAAGGTTAAGATGAGATAAAAGAAGGTAAAAGAAAGTAAAAGAAAAGGCTACAACCAAAGAAAGTAAAGTATTCTAAAACATTCAATCTTTTGAAACAAGATATCTCATCAAAACACACAAATTTCCATTTTTAATCACCAATGCTTAACTTCTTTTGATTTCAAGCTCCATTAACATAAAATTTTAAGAACATAAAGGAACACTTTTCTTTTCTTTTTTTCTTTTGCTTTATCTTTGGTAACTTTGCCCATCTTTTCATCAAACATCACTTTTTTTTATCTTATCACATAATTTCCACACCATAATCCCATGAGATATCAACAAGTATATGCTTTACTAATCCATGGCTAGGGAAGAAGGAAGGAAAACATACAAAAAGTTAAGGCTTACAAATTAATAAAACAAAGAAAAGATAAATAAGCTCAAGAGGGCTTACTAAAGATAATATGATTTAGGTTGGTTTTTATGTTCAAGTGGTTAAATTTTCTAATGTCTTTATCATCTTCATGTATACATGTAATGTGAATGTAATCTCAACAAGATATGAAGTGAATTTTGAAGATACATATCATTGAAACAATGCACAATTAAATAATATAATGTTGAAAGCTCAAAAGCTTGCTTTGATATAACACTATATGTCAACATGACATAATATCAAAGTCAATTAAACATTAAAACTTAGAGAGTTCTAATGATATATATCATTGAAACAATGCACAGTTAAATAATATAATGTTGAAGGCTCAAAAGTTTGCATTGGTATACTTGAAACAATTAAATGTTAAAACTTGCTTGCACACTGAGGAGAATAATATATATATATATGACCGGGGGAGAGAGAATAAATTTATATTAATATTTTAATATTAAATATATTTTTAATATTAAAATAATCTAAAAAAATAAAAGAAAATGCAATATAGGATAATGACAAAAATAAAGTAAAATCCAAAAAAACAATAAGGAAAAAACAAAAAGCAAATCTGATTTTTTTGTTAGGCTGCCTCCCAGTAAGCGATTTTGTTCTTTGTCATTGGTTCGACATGTTGCATGTTAATTATTTATAGATTTATTCAGTTAACTCCATATAAATCCTAGAGCACCATGAGTTTTTTTATCCAACCTTCACAGAAAGGTTTCAGGTGATGCCCATTATCCTTACAGTTCTTGAAATTTAAAAGTATTTGTATCTTTACAACGAAGAAAAATAGTTTAACATTGCATATATATTGAGTAATAGTTTAGCTTTTGCTCGTCCTTGACAAAGAAGAGATAGAATCAAATTGAAATAAAATAAAATAAAATAAAATAAAATCACTATGATTAATGTCTTAATCTCCCATCAATGTCCAAGAATATATGCGTTATAAACAAGAATCTAATATACAAGGATAAAGAGTATAAATTTTCATGAATTTATTTACATGCAAACTTCAAAACTCAATTGATTGTTAAGATTTAAATGAAATCTATGTCATGCCAAAGTAATAGGTCCTCTCATTGATATACTCTCCAACATTCACGTGTTTGGTTTATGTGTTTAAATCTCTCAAATTCAATCAAAGAATATGTTATATCATAAGTTTGCTCTCTTAAATCTCATCTCCATTACTAACATATTACAAACAATGTATGAGTTAAAAGGTCTCATTTTTTTGTTGTAATGGGGTTAGGTTAAGGTGAGGTAAGAGAAAGTAAAAGAAAAGGATAAAAAATGAAGCAGACATTGAGTACTTTATTGGTTTATAAACTTGTAATTTCAGCTGCACTATAAGGAAAAATATTAGAAATGACAAAGGGTGTAATCCATTGAGAGCACAACTTTCCCGAAAAAGATTGAAACATGAATGATAAAGGACTTTGTCTCCAACATTTAATTTCTTTCTTCTAATCATTTGATCATGAAGACTTTTGGTCTTTTCTTCATAAATCCTTGCCTTCTTATAAGCACCATTTTGAATTTCTTCCAACTCTTACATTTGCAACTTTCTTGCAACTGCAACAACATCGTAATCAAAGTTAGATTGTTTAATAGCCCAAGAAGCTTTGTGTTCAAGCTCCTTTGGTATATGACATGTTTTTCTATAAATCTCCTTATAAGGTGACATTTCTATAAGTGATTTGTAAGGAGTTTGATAAGCCTAAAATGCATCACCAAGTTGTAGACTCCAATCTCGTTGGTTAAGTTGCACTATTCTCTTTAAAATGAACTTGATTTCTCTATTTGAAATTCTAGCTTGGTCATTTATTTGAGGATGCTAGGTTGTAGAAGTCCAATGAATCACATGAGATTTGTGTAACAATACTTCCATTAAAGATTACAAAAAATGAGTTCCATGATCGCTAATGATAACTTTAAGGATTCCAAATCTCTCAAATAAATGAGTCTTAACAAAATCTAAAACAACCATAACATCATTTGTTCGTGTGGTTTTTGCCTCAATCCATGTAGACATATAATCAACAACAATAAGGATCAACATCAATGATGATGGATGAAACCTCTAGAGAAGCAATAAAGAAGTCAAAAGGATAGTTTGATCCTCGTGTCCAAAAGCTTTTTATGAATGCAGGATATGGGACATGGAAGCATCGTAAAATTGGAAGCTTAGATGAAATTCTTACACGTAGAGAACATCTAAAGAAGTAAAAAAGGTCATACATAGAGGAAGACTAGTCCAACAACCAAATTTGGAGTAGGATACCAACCTTCTAAACATTTAAAATTGAAGTTAAAAAAGATTGTGTCAAATCCTATTATGATTCAAGTCTTTGAATACAATGAAGAAGAAATCTAAGAGCCATATGTTCCATATCATGACAAAAAGAAAAACTCTCATGTATCAACCTCTTAAAGATTGAGTGTGGATTCATGTTTGAAAGCCTAGTTGATCAAATATTCACTCCTACCAAACCATAAAGTCCAAGATTGAAGGCTCATGTTTTCTCCAGATTAGGCCCTAAATGTTGAAGAGGAAAAAAAAATCTTAAAATAAGTTTAAGTTTGAAAGATCAAGAAGATCTCAATCAAAGAAACAAAAACTTTAAAAAAGTGAAAAGGCTCCAACAAAAGATGAGATCTAATCACCAAAATTATAGATTTTTTCTGCAAACCATATCGGTGTAAGAGAAACATCAAGGTATGCTCCAGGTTTAAAGGAATCATCTGTTGAAGATGAGTCTGCTCTAGCTCTAGAAGCTTTTGAAGAAAAAGGTTAGACGACTATAGATAATATAAAGCAACTAAACTTAGATCTGAAAAAAATCTAAATCTTATCTTTATTAGTTCCTCTTTAGATGTTGAAGACGAGGTTAAATATCTTCAACTCCTGCGAGAATACAAGAATGTATTTGCATGGTCTTATAAGGAGATGTCAAGTTTGGATCCAAAAATTATTGTTCATCATTTAGTTGAAAACATGGGATATGCCTAATTAAGCAATCTCAATGTCCCTTTTTTCTTAACTCATCTCACTAATAAAATCATAAGTCAAAAAGCTCATTGAAGCCAATTTTGTCCGAGAATTTAAATGTCCAACTTGGATTGCAAACATTGTTCTTGTAAAAAAGAAAAAATGAACAAATTAGGGTTTCAAGATTTAAATCTAGCTTACCCTAAAGATGATTTTCCATTTCCCATCACTGAATTGATGGTGAATGTTACAATTTTACTTTTGCATGCTAAATTTTATTTTAGTTCATTCAATTCATCCAAAATTGCTGAGCGATGCTTTTATTGATGGAGTGAATTGTATTATTTATTTATTTTGGTACATGTCATTATTATTATTATTATTACTACTACTCTCACAAGAGAGATCCGATCACATTGAATATCAGATCTGAACAAAGAAAAATATTCCTGCCTTTGTTGTTGTTTTGCTCATCCTGCCAGCATGGGCAACATTGTTCGAAGCAGTTCAGTGTATCACATTGCAGGTTCCCGTTGTGTGCATTGCATTGCTCTGTTCTAGACTTGTGGTGCACATTTTGTCTCCCACAATTAATTCAATCGACTACTTGGGTATTTCAGTTCTGTACTGCATTCACTAGCTCACACGTGAATTGATCCAATCGATGCACTAACCTAATGCTATAGACCACAGGCCGTGTATTCACAAAACTTCTGAAAGGCTTTGCCCATAACAATGAGAGCAACTAACTTACTCTGAAACTGTGTAATGATACATGCACTAACCTACTGGGGCACAATCAAAAAGAAACGGGCCCCTCTGCACAGAAGTACAAGAAATGGAGAGATGAGACCCTGTACACATACCCCTCTATATCTGTCTCCATCTTCCCAAACCTCTAAACCTGTGGTAATTTACAAGATTTCCCCACCTAACCCAATAAATCAAAAGAAACAAAAAGAAAATGGCCCGCAGAGATCTCTTTACTAACTGAATATGCGAATGACAAACCGCCTCTTCTCATCTTGCAATGCCCCTACAAAGTAACCAGCTTCATCTGCATGAAATTCATGACAAAATTAATTTCTGCTTATCTTAATTAAAACAACAGAATTGCCCACATCATAGGATACAGCTAGTAGGATCAGAAAATTTTGCTTGATGGTAACCACCAAAAGGTTAATGCCAATGCAATGATATCCTATCAGAGTCAATCAAAATCTGCAGCTTAACTATGGAGTGGAAAACCAAAAAGAGAAGCTAAATCTACCTGTACACAGCTTCCATAAGGGCATGCAAACCCAACCCCAGAAGTACTGACTGCTTCCAGAACTGCACAATCCACCAAATTGCTTCATTCCAGACTAGAGTTGCTTGGCCTGATATGTAAACTGCCTTGTACTGATTGAAGATGTTGTGTCTGCTGCTGAGACAACTGCTGTGGTGGCAGCTGTTGAGGTGATTGTTGTTCTTGCTGTGACTGTTGTTCTTGCTGTGACTGTTGTTGGCATGGGGGTGGTAATGCTGTCGATTGTCGTGGTTGTTTGTGAAGCCACTGTGCTCCACCATTATGGCCATTCATGGGCAAACCTCCTGATAACTGCCTGTGGATTGAACCTTGGCTGACAGCTGGCTCACTCACAGTTGCACATGTAAGAGGTGGGCTTCCAATAGCACCTCCCTGAGAGGCTGAATTTTCCATGCCAGAATCATGCAAGTGTGGTTCTGATGATTTCCACTGTATCACAGAGGCAGAAGAGACAACTGGTGTCACATTAGCTGAATCATTGCAGCCATGGGTCATCACTGTGGATATTTTTGTACCTGTCCGGGAGATGTTTGAAGTTTGTTGATCAGTATGACCCTGATCATTTTGAGTCTTAGTTGCCAGATCAGGATTCACCTGACGATTCAGTCGAAGCGTTCTCTGAACAGCTGGTTGAGGTTGACTAAGCTGCTTCTGGTGTGGCTGTAGATGTGGTTGTTGATGCTGGTGACTAGGGACCATAACTGGAGTGTTTTGGTGAGTGGCTATTAGTGTTTGACCAGAGGATACTGGTTGAACCTGGCCTTGAACACTATTATCCAAATGGGAAGGCATTTGCAGAAGTGGCTTTGACAAAGGGTTTGTTGAGCCAGAATATAACTTTTGCTGTGGCTGGGAATGGTTTGGGGATTGTGAAGAAACCAGTGGTTTAGACGACTGAATTGGACTTAACCCAGTCCCTGAATACAAACCTTGACCCTGCATCAAGTGCATGATTTGCTCTCCTTTCTCTGCACCTTGGTTTCCTGGAGGAACAGAAAGGCCATTCAAAGGAGAATGATCAATCGAGAGGTTCTGGTGCACCACCATGTTCCCTCTTCCCATTCCCTTCAAGAGTTTAGCCTGCTGTGGAGACTGTGAGGGTTGCTGTTGTTGAGGGTGATGCATGACAGATTGTTGGAACTGCTGTGGCTGCCGTTGGCGTTGCTTTCCCATCTGATTGGTCAACCCACTGGAACCAGTTTGAGGATTCCGGCTGACAGCATGATGCAGCATGCTATGTTTCTGCTGCTGTTGCTGCTGCAATGAAACTGAAGTCATTGGGGAAGGTGGAGTTATAGGGGGTAGTGAGACTGGCTGTGATGCAGTTGGAGGTGGAATCTGAGAACTGTTTTGCATAGATGACGTTATGGGAAGTTGGGATTGATGTTGGGCATGGGGCATCAAAGCACTAGATGCAGCATGCTGCTGCTGGAGAAGCCGCTGCTGCATTTTCCTTTCTTTAGCAAGGCGCATCGCATATGTTTGCTGCTGTGAGCTTGTAGTATGGTTGGAGCCATGAACATTGGGATGATGAGGATTGCTCAGCATATTGGACTGTTGTGCGGATATTTGATGCTGCTGCTGGGGATGGCCTGGATATGTCTGCACTGGCGTAGTGGCCATCTGATTAGCAAAAGTAGAACTCAACCCATTGAAAGCAGGAATTCCTTGGTTGTTCCCTTGTGTTACCTGAATTGGAAGCTCTGGTACCTTCATTTGTCTTTGATTCTCAGGGTTAGGGCCAAGCTAAGGCAAAAATAGAATATGTTGTCATATAATATAGAAGTACTGATCACTATAATGCAGTGATGCCAATGAAAGGCATATCGACTTATACCATAACATCAAAATGTTGATTTCTGCAGGAAAAGAAAAGTGAAATTGCAAATACCAGGAGCCAGAAAGCTTATTACACCAGATCAGAGTTGTGATGACCTGCGGTCTAGAATGTCATGCAACTACAGGGAACACTTTATGCATAATGCATGAAGCTATTACCTTTAAAAGACAAGTATAATGCAAAAAGTAATGAAACAGCGTCAAGAGCAATACAATCGCATGCATGAGCATATAGAGAGGGGGGAGGGAGGGGGAGGGAGGGGGAGCGGGAGAAGATAGAGATGGAGTGCATTTGTAGAGAAAGATTTAGTATGTACCCTCATATAATGCATAGCCTCACGAGGTCTCATCGAGTTCCCTTGACCAGAACCAGTTCCAGAGTGCATATTTACAGGGCTTGGCATCCCAACCATATTGGGAGAAAGCAAATTGCCTGGATTCAGCATTGATGGTGAGGCTATTCCTTGAAATCCTGGCCTTGGCAGTGGCATGCTTCTGTTCATCCCTGGCATTATGCCCATACCATTTCCATCTGGTAGCATCCGAACACCATGATCAGCTCCAGAAAGAGACCCAGAAACAGACAAGTTAGACTGCTGCAAGTTTCTATTAGATAACATTTGATTGTAGTGTTGCACTCTTTGCTGCTCGTCAACTGGTAAGGATGTCCTTGGAACATGGTATCTACCATCCCTGAGATTAAATGACAACCCAAAATCAAAGCTTGAAAAATCACAATTTGATTAAAAACACAATGACAATGTGAAGATAAAAAATAGCATACTACCTGAGAGGTGCTTTAAGGGGACCAAATGGTGATGATGAGTTACTGGCAAGAACCAAACCAGAAGATCCTTGCAGAGAAAAGCTTGCACCAGAACTAGGAAGCATTGATGCTATAGCATCTTGATTTGGCATTACCAAATTGCTAGCATACGAACCTTGATACACAGTGGGAAGAACATCTGGATTTGAAGCACTTGGATCACAGAGATCAAGGGGCCTTCATCCAAACAACAAAGTAAAGTACAATTCAATTTCTTGTACACCAAAAGACATGAAATACATTCCAGGAAACGTAAGAAGATAGAAACTGCAAATTGATGAATCTGTATGTATAGTGATAAGATGAACACCATAGGCTAGACCATAGATATGCACCAAAGAATAAAAACTTACATTAGGACACCTCCATTTAAGTTTGGGCAAACTTGGGAAAGAGCAATACCGTGAGAATTGTGAATTGCTGCTATTTGCTTAGGATCCTGGTTTTCATTCTTCATAAGATAGAGTCATTAAAATCAGTCACGAAAGTATTTTGAAAAAGGAAATCATAAACAAAGCAAGATTGTAATGCTTTCAGATACAAAATGTACAGTCAGATTTTTTATCCCGGGTTAGGTAAAAATTCTACTTTATACAGAAGCCACGAGGCACAAGTCCTCAAATTCTGTAACAATATCAAAAGAATGGGATATCAAGAGGAGGGAGGGGGAACATGGTAGAAAATTGAGAAGAGAAGTGATGCCTGATTCATCATTCAGCTGACAAATAAACTTTGGAATAAAGACGGATAGATATATTTTGGATTTATTTGTTTATTTGAATGGAAGGTATAGAACAGTGTTAGGTTGGGCTTCTGAGGAACTAGCAACATGTCATAATCAGCACAGATACAGCTACACTTCAAGTGACAAACAAACCTGACTCCTTTTGTAAAGATACTTCTTCCCAATCAGAATAATTTTCTCAAAATGAGACTTCAGGGTATCCTCTTGCATTGGCCCTTGCAAATGTTGAAACAACTGTCTGGCACTGCCCTGCTTAAAATACAGCAATCAAAACAGTCAAGACTGTCTGAGTAGCAAAGCTTACGCTCAATGGTACACGGCTAAAATTACATAAGCAAGCATAAAGTTTCAGGTCATTAAAGGACCCAACATTAGCAACCTTACCTTTGGAATGCCAGGCAAAGTTGATGGGTAGGATTGAGAAGATCCAGAATCCTCAGCACTATCAGCCCCATCACCAGCACCCTTATCCATTAAGATTTTGTGGCGTTCTTTGCATTCTTTAGGCTTGCGAAATATACACTAGACAAGTTGGGCAAGTGCCAATAAATAAAATTTTCAGCACAAAAAACAGGGGGGGGGCGGGGGAGGGGGAGAGATGCTTCACCATCTGAAAAGTGAAAACTACAAATGCAAGGAAAAAGGAAGTGAAATAGATTTTTACCAGCTATGAAACAATGTAGACAGTAGACAGTATTGTGTAGTGACCTGATATGCATCCCAAACTAGGAGGTAAAAATTGATGGATGAAAATATATTATTTACCTTGAATTGACCGGTGCTGTTGATAGCATCACTTATAAGCTCCCAGTTAGGACCCATGTCATGCACAAGAGCAACAAGAGCCTGAAGAAGCAGAACAAAGAAGTCTCAAGTACTTGATCATGATTTTAGCAACCAAAGAAAGAACAGATTCAAGAAAGAAACCAAGGGAAAAGCGACCTGGTCTTCAAAAAGCGACCAAGGACTTCCAAAACCTGGCTGCCCGGCAGACATCTGCACAGGATATCAAATGCTCAAACTAAAAGAAAGATATATCTAAGAAAACAGTGATGAGTTGAGAGCACATGCCACATGGTCAGCTACAACTTCACCAGAGAGTACCTTCATTGATTTATTTTTTCTTCCTCGTTCCCTGCCACCAATCAATTTGATGAACCTTTTTGTGTTTGACATATTACTCATCTGGGAAAGGGCTGGGGATGGGATGGACCCAGTCATTTGCACCATGCTGTCAAAAGCATTATCTTGCAATTGCTTCATTATCTTTGGCTTCTTTGCAGTATGTTGCTCATATAAACCTTAAAGAAGATATTTCAAAGTGTCAGGGATGAAGAGGAACGTGAAATACTATGTATACCTGTCAAATCACTATTAAAATAATATGAGATGAATGGGATTTTACCACTATTTCCATTAGAGTCAAAATGATGACACTCTGATCTCTTTCTGAAATTATCCGTCTGCTAGTAGAAAAGCACCAGTATAAAAATTAGTATGTTTAGAAAATAGCTTTTATAACGCAAATTGGTAGACAAGAAAACATCTCGAGTGCTTACACTGCAAGAATAAACGCACTAACAATATACCAGAAAAGCTACATAAACTCATCATAAATTTGTTCATGTCATCTATTTTATAGAAAGTATGGTCAACTTGGTGTTCTCTACCAGTTTTTCCATCAAAAGACTTACCATAACTACTCCCCCATCCCAATACCCAGCAGAAATCGCAAAGTTAGGAGAAGTGTTAATTCTTTCAGAAAGACCTGGACCACCTTTGTCATCTGTGGACTGGATGCATACTTTAACTAGCCGATGCTAGTACTCATAATTTCTCTCAAGTTCAGTTTATCGGTGAATTTTGCAGTCAGCAAACTCAATACATGATTTCACATTTTAAAAGTCTCTGCCCAAGATTGTTTTACAGCCAAAAAGCAACATTCATTGAGTGAATGATCATGTTTTAACAAATCACTACAGGGTTCTCTTACATATTTTGCATCAATTATGACTAGTGTCTGCTTTTCTTCAGCCATAATTTTATTAAAATGGTGATTACATGGCTCCTTAGCAATTGAAGTCACAGTGCTCTCTCCAGCAACAGCAAGCATTTTTTAAAAGTCTCTAGACCAAAATGCATGCTGAAATTCTAAATTAATGACACTACAACCTGAATTTTACAATTACTTGGTGCTCATCATATTTTCTGCTTAAAAAAAACAAAATTATATCTAACATCTGAACCTAATAAAAAGTTATATCACCTGATCATTATGAGCAGTAGAATCCAGCTGCCAGCCCTGCTCGTAAGCAGAACCCTGCAAAAATGCTGTTAGTGAACAAGCATTACAAAGAAAAACACTTTAGAAAGCATCCAGACTATTAAAATAAACAGCCCTCAGCACTAGTTGAACTATAAGAATTCCTAGGTACCAGATGCTTTGCTTTCTTTTTCTTCTTCGGTTTTGCTGACGTCTCAGCATAGTCATATGGCAACTGCCTTTCAAAATCTGCAGCGGACTCAACCTCCACACTTTTCTGTATTTGTGATCCACCATGCAAGGTACTCTGGTCATCCTGAAAAGAATTAGTATCTCCACTTGAGGCATCTGTCTTCATTGGAGCCTGGGGTAGAACCCCAGTGATTCCAGCAGTAAAAGAACTTATGAACCTCTGCCTAGAAGCAGTACGCATGCGTTTTGTTGGAATTGATCCAATGTTAAGATTATTAGCAGGTCTTTTCCCCTTCAATACATTTTGTTGAGGCCCAGTGCCGCGGTGTCCATAAGGTGAATCAGTTCCCAGATCATATGATCTTGCAGAGGGTGACTTAGTGAAGTTTTTCCATTTCTTCTGGTCATGTTTTCCTTGCTTGCTGCCTTCAAAGACACCATGCATATAGTAGGCACTTGTTTCACCGTCCTCATCATCATATGCATTGTCATGACATCCAAAGTCTGAAATTTGGGAATGAACTAATAGATAAAGTCTGAAATTTGGGAAAGAGAACAAATTCAATCAACAAGGAACTAGTAGATAAAGTACTTTTAGCATTACCTGCTGGAGTGTCATACATAGATGTATCAACCTCCTCCTGCATGCTATTGTGAGTTTTCTGGAAGAATAACAAGTTTCAAGAAATAAGCAAGATTAAGAAGATGGAAAAAACTTGAAAGCAACACAATGAGGGAAAAATCAATAGTTAGTGTAGTTTATAAACATCAAGTGCCAAGCCAACTTCGCCACTAGAAGTCATTCTCCAGAAATCTTTCTAATTTTTTGTCAAACTGTATGTCTTTCAAGCATAGAGAAAACAAAGAACATGTGCCAAAGCTTTCAAAATATTTTAATTACTTCACTTTGCATGATGTAAGATTCAATGGCCAAAGCTTTCAAATATTTTAATTACCTCACTTTGCATGATATGAGATTCAATGGACAATCTGTACAATGCCATAGCAGCTGAGGAAACTGCAAAGAACAGGCTTTCCTGCAAATAAAACTGTACAATGAGTGATTTATGTGCAAACTAGGTTAGAGTAAAACACACAGGCATGCATCTAAGAGATCGAAAGGAGATGGTTTAGGTAAACTTAAACAAGACCACAGATATAAAAAAAACAAAAAGAAGGTAGGTATGCATACTTCCGTGAGGTGCTCATATTCTGAAATGTCCATCATGCCTAAATCAGCTATTCTTTCAGGAGTTACTGGTACTTCTTCTTGAAGGGAAGGAACTGGAGAGCTGTTATATTTCAAAAATCTTAAAGCATATCCACGAATGGCATGTGCAATGTTTTTGACGGGCTTTTGTATCTCTAACTCTTTGCATACTGCCTGCTCATGAACAAAATGTTCAGAATGAGTCAATACTTAGTACAAATAGGATGAAAATCATACCATTTCTGAAAATTAATGCAGTTCTAAACTCCACTAAAATCATATTCATTTTATGATGTCAATATCCAAAGGAAAATGAACTTTGATTCAAAGCTGTCTGTGTGTGTGTAAAAATTAATAATACCTCCACTTATCAGATAAAGTGTATTTCAATTAGGTGTAAGGTTTTATGAAAGTAGGAATACTACAAATTGAAAGCAAACAACACAGGAAAAATGAATTCCAGGCAGTTAAATAGATGAGTTAGGTAAAGGTGGTTTCCAAACATTGCTAGCACCTTATCAATTTCTCCAAACTTGTTAACAGAAAATTCATTCCCATCAAACATTATCGACTCATGCTTGGCATTCTTTAAACCAAAATTTTGACAATTGTTACTTAGATACACCTCCGCTGAATGCCAGAACTGCATAACAGCCTTAGCCAGACTATAAGCAACTTTTTTTAGCTTCAAATGCTGATGTTGTTCCTCAACTCTCAATCTAGAAGTAAAAGCAGCACGGCGACATATTTGAGAAGCAGCAGTCATCTTCCAAAGACGCTCCTATGAGGAAATAGAATAAATAACAAAGCGTAAATAGAGATGAAGTAAAATATAGGCGCTAATAGTGAGTTCTTAAATGTACAAGATAAATTCTTCAGGATTAAATAAAAAATCAATTGAGCAAGAAATTCCTTATATAAAGTCAGACCTGTGCAAAATCATTTGCCAACCATGCCATTTCTTCAAGGACAAAATCCCAGTGAGATTTCCGGTGAATCTCTGAGGGCACAGTTCCAACAGATAATTCAGCAATCCTCTTCCGCTTAGCCTGCATGCCAAACTATGTCAGTTCTTTTAAAAGCTTTTTGAAAAAATAGATGCAGTATGTTTAAGAGATAGTATGAAGAAACAACCTCTATAATCCGTGCCTCTTCCAAAACAGAATCTTCATGAGCCTTGTCTACCAATTTCAAGTGTGGTTTAGAACAAGATTGTGGGTCAAGGGCCGCAGAAGATTTTTTCTCTGACAAAATAAGGTTGGGAAGCTCTTGAATAGACGGATCAATAGAGCCATGGTGACCACTGGGGTAAATGTTTTTCCGGTTGGAATTGGAACCATCAGCCAATATCTTGCCCGCCTTTATATCAGCCTCAGGAGCAACATGGTCATTTTGTTCCACCCCTTCAAGATTATGACACTTCACTTCATTTTGAGGGTGAGAGCAATTTCTCATCTCTTCCTCACTTTTGAGATTAGAATCATTGCCAGAGTAGTTTTGATGCACAGAACCATCATTGATGGCAGTAACACGTTCAACAGACTTGGTCTCTTGCTTTTCATTTCCCATATTACCCAATAGTAAACTTCGTGTTCCTTCAAATTTTGATAGTTCTTTAAAAAGTATTTCATTAGTATCATCATTTCTGTAATTTGCACACAAATCACTGTCATTGTTTACATCCAAGCTTTTGCTATTTTGGAAGGACTCTGAATCGAATCCTTTAGTTCCTATTGTTGTGTTACCATTTTGACCTTCATTTCCATCTTTCTTCAAGTCACTAAAACTGTTAAGCAGACCCAGACCAGTTTCATTCTCAGTCTTTGTTGATTCAGCACAAGGTAGACCTTCAGGACCAGCTGAAATAATCTGCTCTCTTCCTCCATCATGATCACATTCCTTAGAGGCAATATTGATGGTTTCATTCTCAGTATCAGCTTCTGAAGGTTGATCGTGCTGTTTATCCCTCGAGACATTGTACTCTGTAACATCCAACCTATCTACAGGCAGGTTAGCAACTGTTTTCAGTGCCTGCACACAATCAAGTTCCATGTTTGAATGGGTATTGGAAACCTCAATCTGGGAAACCATACCATTTGAAGCTGGGGACTTTGGGTTAGAGACAGAAGTGATATTCTGGTCTTTATGATTGTCTGTTTCAGTTACAAACCCCTTCACATCCCTTGCAGCCCCACGAACTGGTAAGGAAGATCCATGATCAACTGAACTCTGAACAATATCCGTTGAACCTGATCGAGCACAATCACGGTTTGGTCTGGACCTATTCCTTCGAGCATATGGCCGAAAAATAGCAGAATCTTCAGACTCCTTGGCATTATGAGTCCCATCCATCTGTGAAGACTGCTCTGATTGAGTCACTTTATTCCTTCTACTAGGATTTGTAGGTTTCCTTTCAACTTTAAGTAACTCATTTTCACCATCAAAATTGTCAGCACTATTGGGCTCATAAACTGCAGTAGCCCCTGGTCTACCACTACTTTCTACAGAATCGCCATGAAGTGATGTAGTAAGAGGAAAACTGCCCTTTGCTTCACTGTAATACAACATGGAGAAGGGAAAATTGAAGCAGGAGAAGCATTAGCCAACCAGCAAACTAAAAGTCAGTCAAACACCACAGCAAAAGGAATATACCTAGTAACAAACTGTTCAACATGATGATCCGTGAATGAAGTAGACTGGACACTAACCGAAGCTGCATTCACAAATTTAAAATCCAAAGGATTGCCACCCTGCAAGTAAGGAAGAATTTAAAGGGATGTAAAAAATAAAAGGGTTCAGAATGACAAGAAAAGGCTTAGATTGTCATACTTTCTCAAGAAATTCTAGCTCCCTTCTCCGTTCCTCGCGAACATCATACTCTTGTCTGTTAACATCAAATTTTAGTTGCCAATATCAAGAAATTGACATTTTATTTTCTCATGTAGTGAAGGAGATGCAGAAATTACAAAAACTGATAGTAAAACACACACAAAAAAAAAGAAGCATGCCAGTGTTACCTAAGTTCTGCTTGAGCCTTCTCAATTGCTGCTAGTTGTGGGGAGGTTTCTATGCCAATACCAACTCCGACATCAACAACCCCACCCATGGAATCAACTTCAGCATTTACTAGGGGAGCAGACCCTGAACCACATCCATGCATTCCCACTTCAGTAGCTAGAAGCCTTCCAGTCCTCCCATCAATTCAAAAAACTGTCAAATTCTTTGATTAGACATAAAACATTAGAATGAAGAAAAGAGTGGCCAAGAATGAAAAAGCAATTTCCCTCCAGTAAAATGAAAATAAAAATGAAATTAGCATTGTATGCATGATGGATAGATCTTACATAAGTCTTTTCAAGTCAAAACAATTGAAAAACTGTAGGTTTGACTAAATAAGGTTGCAGGTGTATTAAAAAGATTGGCTAGTCTAGATATCTTATCATGCTTATTTAAAAATTCAAGGAGCAACAGTACATAGCAAAAGCAAAATGTAAATGCATTAGAGCTAGCCATCTATATCAGAAAGGTAATCATCATGTTTAAGATGTCTTAATATTATATATTCTCCCTTCATTCCATGAGCATGATACTGGAAGCATGTTGACATTAAAATGCTTGTGTTCACGAACTGACCTAGTAAAAAAGTATTGCGTGCAATAAAAGATTCAGGAATTTAAATCTATGCAGCAGCTTAAGAATTATTTCTCCAAAATAGAAAAGGAAATTAGTGAACATCCATTTAGAAAAATTTACAGCAATTCATCATGCTATGGAAACATGAGTGTTTAAAAATATATGATAGCTCCCTCAGTGTCCAGAACAGAAATAAAAGATGAATACTAAAGCAAGCCAAACAGAGAGCTCAGAAGCTTATGGTTCCAAATCTACAACACATGTCATTTGCAAATCAACTAGTAAAATAATCTAGTTTTCAACATAAAGCTGAAAAATTTATAAACAATCTCAACTCGGTTTCAGAAAAGAGTCACAAGAAATAGAGCGTGGATACATCAAATTTCAACGATGCTAGAATTGTTATATGAATGCATTCCCAACTATTACACAGTTTTTCTCTCTGCTAGCATGAATACTGAAAATTAAAGAAGACTCTTTTTCTAGCCATAAACCCTGAAACATCTTTTGTAATCAAGCTAACCAAATGATTTCCATGGCCAATAATACAGCAGAGCTCCTTTGCAAGCATCACAAAGCCCCACCAAACTTCCACAAGCAAACGTGTATTATTCACAGTGAGACAAGCTATCTGTTTCAAACAGGTTAGGTTTCTAAAAAGAAGCAAATACATTATCCATAAGTGTCCAAAACAAAGTAATTGGCGATCACATAACAACCAACTAAATGTACTTAGTTCCTACAACATGCATGTCTATGCAAATAAGCAGCAGTGCAGTGGCGAAATAAATTAGAGCCTACGTCGTTTCAAATTCACACACAAGCAAGCAGCAGTGGTTGTTTCAAATTCGCACACAAGCAAGCAGCAGTGGCGAAATACATTAGTGCTAACGTCGTTCCAAGTTTGCACACAAGCAGGCAGCAGCTATTCAAAACCACTAGCTCACCAATTTAAGACACGAGCAAACCATGTTAGTGCATTAATTCCCCACCTTTACGCATACAGATATGATTACCGCATAAATACTTGAGCATTTAATCAAAAAAGGAATTGCCCCAAACAAACCCACCCTAATTTCGCACAATTTTCAAAATTCAACATTGCACCCCAACTCTAGGGTTTCCAAAGTAGTTAGCAAAAAATCACTGAAAAAAGTAAAGCGACAATCACCTGAATTACAAATTTGAGAAGCTAGGGCACGGGTTTTAGTAACCACCGAATTGCACACTTTCTCTCTTGTGGGGTGTTTTTTGGAAATCACAAAATCAAAACGAAATGAAATTTGCCCTAGAATTTAACAACTCCTTTGAAATGTTAACCATCAGAGCGGCTTGCTCTGTTTCTCTCTGCCTTTAAACCTGTTCTTTGTTTTCTTTTTTTCTTCGTTTATTATTATTTTTGTTCTATCTGGTATTTTTGTGCGCGTGAGTGTGTTTTCTTTTCCACATCGAGGGGGTACTATGCGAGACCTCTCCTCTCTCCCCCCTCTCTCTCTCTCCCCTCCTCCCTCTGCGTGTAGTAGTGGGCCTGGGCTTTACAATACATGAAGAAGAAGACGACGCTAATGGACCTTTTTGTTTTGAATGTTGGGCTTTTAGTAAGAAAAATTGAATACTTTCAGATTTCAGATTTTTAATTGGAAGTAGCTTCTACATCAATCCATTCATTGCCTTCTATTTTAATGCATGTTTGGTAATATTATTAAAATTATTTTTTAAAGTGTTTTTTTATTTATAAATATATTAGAATGATATTTTTATAATTTTCTAAAAATTATTTTTTGACATCAACATATGAAAATGAACTAAAACACCAAAAAAAAAATTAATTTAAAATAAAAATAAAAACATTTCATTTTTTTTCAAAATCATTTTTGAAACATAATGTCAACAAGGCCTAATGAATTTTAGGGTGCATTAACTTCATATGCATATAAAATTTAACCTGCACCTTTTATCGTGGTTGTAAATATTGTTTTAAAAAAAATACCTTAGGATTTGTTTTTTTATATAAAGAATTTAAAATATAAATTGAAAAGTCTACGCAATCATCTAATTATATAAATTGATGATTATTTAGGTAAATAAACAAATAAAAATTATTAACAATAACCAAAAATATTAAAAACAAATGTTAGATAATATATATTAAGATATTCAATCACACAAAAATAAGATATTTATCAAATTATATTAGCTGTACTTTTTTATTTAAATCAATAATAACAGAAATCGAATCTCAAATAAAACTTATTGAATAAACTCACAGCCTAAGAAAATGAATATTTTTTATTTTGAAAAACAAATTTCTTTTATAAAGCAAAAAAATAAAAATGAATTAGAATAGTATCTTAAAAATTAAAAAAAAAAACTAAAAAAATAAAAGCTTTTATCCAAAAAAAGAATGAAAAATTCAGGATTTAGGTCATAAGATTGGAATAAACCCATAAAATATAAATTGAAGATAATCACAAAACCAATATTTTAAAAAATAAAACATAATGATAAGATCGTAAAAGAAAATAAGCAAAAAAAAAGAAAAAGATGTCAACAACAATAATTTTTTAAACTTGTGATGAAAGTCATTAGATAAAAAGCATTATAAAAAAATAAAAAAAGTTAAATCACTAACAAATCAAATATTAAAAAAAAAACTTACAAAAAATTAATAAAAGAATCAAGAACACGATATTTAGCGTCCACCAAAACTCCAATGTAGTTATCCAATTTCCATAAGGCATTAAACATTAAGCCGCATTATGTTTAAAATACCTAGATAATGTTATTACATCCTGGAACAATATTCTTAGTGGCAGTATGAGATTGTGTTCTAAACAGTTTCTTAAAAAAAATATACTGTTTTTTTATAAATTGTATTAATTTAATGTGCTAATGTGTACATAATTATTTTTCAAAAATATTTTAATGTATTTTTGAATGAATCACAAGCAGTTAGTGTTAACGCGTTTTACATAGTAAAATGAATATTTTAAAAAATAATATATATTTTTAGATGTTCTACGAAGCTGTACGCGTCGTCCAAAATGTGTGTGAGCTCAGAAATTGACGGCGCGCCGAAGACGTGCCAACAGTACCGCGACAACAAATATAATTAAAAAATGGTAAATTACCAATATACTCTTATAGCTAAACTCTTAGATATTGTCTTATAAAGGGGTATATACGTACTTATACAGCGCTTCAGCTAACCCGGATACCCCAGTTATAAAAAAACAAATTTGATATGGGGATTAGTCGTGGTACGTTTAAGCTGACCCGGAGACCTGGTTATAAAAAAATATATAAGTGAAAAAAAAAGTATAAGCAGGAAAACATTGTAGCAACCCACAATGTTTAAAAAAAAATTAGTCCAGGGATTAGTCATGGTGCGATTAAGCTAACCCGGAGATCCCAGTTATAAAAACAAAATATATAATTGAAAAAAAAAGTATAAGCAGGAAAGCACTGTAGCAATCCACAATGTTTTAAAAAAATCAATCCGGAGATTAGTCATGGTGTGCTTAAGCTGGCCCGAAGAACTCGGTTATAAAAAAAATTGTATAAGTGAGAAAAAACAGAAGCAATCCATAGTGTTTTAAAAAAAATCAATCTGGGAATTAGTCGTGTTGTGCTTAAGCTAGCCTGGAGACCCAAGTTATAAAAAAACAATTGTATAGGTGAAAAAAAACAAAAAAAAAAGTATAAGCTGGAAAGCACCGTGAAAAAAAAAGTTTAAGTAGGAAAGCACTGCAGCAATCCACAGTATTTAAAACAAAAATTTGTTCTGAGATTAGTTGTGGTACGCTTAAATTGACCCGGAGATCTAGATTAAAAAAAAAGAAAATTGTATAAGTGAAAAAAAATGTATTGGTAAAAAAAAAAAGTCTAAGGAGGAGAGCACTGTAGCAATCCACAGTAAAATGTGTTGGGAGCTAGAGTGCTTTCCTCACGTGTTTTAGTGTATTGTTAATAATTGCTGGGAGAAAATCGAGAACCAAATTAAAAAAACAAAAATTTGTACACAATGGGTGAACAGTGAGAACCCACGCGTTTTATAATATAGGTAATCAGGTGGTCTTCTAGAAGGAAGGTTAGGGCTTCATGTGATGGGCGTGAGAAAATGAAGAATGAACTCTAAGAATGTCTCTCTTCTTCATTCTGTTGCTTGCTGGAGGGGGCACACTTTCCATCTATCTCCTGAGCATAATCACCTGGATAGTCTCCAGATTGGTGCAGTTTGCACCAGCAACCGATGACTATAATCTCTTTTGAAGTAGATCGTTGATCATATGCATCCTATCTATTTATGTGAAAAACGCATCCAGCTTCACTCAAAATCAGACAAGCGGGGCTTCCACTCAATGTTAAATACAAACTTCCAGTTCTGGATACACATGTCCAGCACAGGAGCTTTGCCAAAAGAACACCAACCTTTTACTTGTCGAAATAACAAGCAACCACGTATGGAGCAGCCATAGAAACCTAAACTGCTATTCGGATGCATAAACACTTTGGGGTGATTTATGAATTCCAGGAACAGTTTGAGAGAGAAAAAAGAATGAAAAAACCACAATGAACTTGTGTACCTGACGGGTCGAGAACAACATGGCAAAAAACTCAACCGTGGAACAAAGGCTGCAGCATGACAAGGCACTTATCGTACTAGCCTTTAGTCCTCATAATTGTGATGCTTCCTTTCCCTCCTTCTGTGCGAATTTTAGTTTTGCCGACAACAGGCTTCCCAGAAAAAGCGGACATGGGATACACAGCGGGTTCTTCATCTTTTAGCAATGCTTGAGATGGCGGAGTGCGGATCCGCTGGTTTATTTCATTCAAAGTAACAGCTCCGTGAACCCCACAGGGTTTGATAAAAGCAAATGGATAGGCAACACAAGTAGCTAACTTTGTGGGTGTCTGGATGGAGGACTTCATATCTGAGGATATAAAAACAGAGAGTCAGGCATGGTTGCTTTCTGTTTTCAATGTGTAAAAAAAATATCCAAAGAACCAAAAAAGGCAGGAAAGAAATCCATTTATCTCCAAAGACATAAATAACATTCAGAATAATGTCACGAATGTTATAGTGGGCACGACCTTCTATGCTTTATCTTGCTTTTCCTCTTTTGTTGGCCAAAAGGAAACAGAAACCAGATGAAGTCAAGAAAATATCAAACTAATTCACCTCAAGGAGAGATACTTCCAAGTCATCTAAGGATATCTAATGAACAAGGGTTGATGGCACATATTAAGCTTCGTATATACAAGCAGCCAAAAAAAATAAAAATATTTGAGAACAGAGAGACCTTTAAAAACAACATTTTGAGGTGTCCGAGTAACACACTTCTGAACCACTTTAGCTTCAAACTCAGGAGGGTCATTGCAGGAATCTACAGCAGCAAATTAACATTTATACACTTGATACCTAAATGATTAATAATAAAAGACCAGGACACTTTCTGTACTAGATAGTTAATTTCATATACCTGAAATATGAATTTGAATATCAGATGCTCCAGGGAGATTCCTGGTTCTCACACAACAAAACAATAAGATTGTAGTTGTAGGTAATAAGGTGTAGAAGTCTAAAGTTCAAACAAAGCATACATATCATTGGGACTAAATTGCATCTCCGAGTCATTAAAACAGTCTCCAATCCACCACTCAGATGACTGATCCAGGCCATTGTAACTGGAAGCAGATGTATCTACAAATATATGACGTGCTGCGATTAGAAAACCTAGCATGGATATTCAAGTTCATATCTGTTTTAGCAACAGAACTTTGCATGAGATAAACCTTGATAACCAGAATCCCACTGTGATGCTTGTGGGAAAACTTCTTCAAGTGACTCTTTTGTCTCCTAAAGATGGAACCAAAAACATAAATTATGGAAATATTCAATACGAACATAAGGGACTAATCTGTTCTCTAAAGGAAATGGAGTGCACATTGATACTCCATCATGACTAATATAGGAAAATAAGAGGTCAAATAAAGAAAGATGTTCAATTAGCTCAATCTGAGATCTAGGACAGATCTAAAAACAGCACTGCAGGCAATAATCTCAAAGCTCCATGCCCATTTCATCAGATGACTGAGATTTATCCCCTTACCTACCACAAATGGTTTGCATGGATACACATTATATGATTTTCATAACTAACAAAAAAAGCTAGTATAGAACAAAATTCAAATTTCACATTCTTCCATCATCAGTCAGGACACAATCTTCCTAATGAAAATTCCAGTTTATTTAAGCTTGAATTCCAGCTTGGAAGTCCTGGATTCAAATCTCAATGGGCTGGAGGCCGAGGGCTGATGAGATAGAGGACCACATCTCATGCCGTACCAAGGGCCTTTAGACCTCGCAACATAGCACAACAAAATTAATATAACAACATGCTTTAGGCATGAGTAGATAGATAAGCAGCACAGACATTTGATTTTAAGAATACAGGAGTTATTTCTTCTTCACAAAAGGGGGAATCTTCAAATTGAGTGTCAAACTGTAACCGACGCCTTTTGAACTGCGAACAAGTCCCTCTCCATTCTTCTGGTTCCTTGTTCATGTTAGCTGAAATCCACTCTTACAAATTAGAAAGAATAACCAGCAACTATCAATTACCAAAAAGAAAAAAATGTAAAAAAAGAAAAAAGAAAAAAGAAAAGAAAAATGTAAGGTGGGACTAAAACACCACCATCATGATCAACATGGTAAGCCAAACCCCCACAAGCCTTAGCCGGAGTTGTCTCATCAAGCATGTAGGAAAGATCTTCTCCGTTCAGTGTCACTTCATTCCATAAACATTGAGATATGCCTATTAAGAAAATAATAATAAGAGCAACTAAACATCAGCAACATCATTTAATTTCTTCTATGAGGAGCAAATTAGGATGCAATGCAGCAGCATCTTACCACCATTGAAATCTTTTTGAAGACAGTAATCTTCATGTTGACAACCCCAATGTTCACCATTTCCACTTCACAATGCAAAGAAGAATTACACAAAGATTTCTAAAATCATAACAAGAAGCACATGAAAAAGAACAAGGAAACTCTGGTGAGCTATATTGCAGTTTAAGATGAACGAATTAAGCAGTGAAAGTAAAGCATAATCACAAACTAAACAAGCAAAAATCAAACCCGAAATGGAACATACAGCAGGAAGACAGAAGCAAACAGCAGCAAATAACACAGTTAAATTGCAGCAATTGGATCAAATTGTATAGTCCTGACCATGAATTACAAAAAAAATAAGGAGGATAAAGAAACATAACCATCTTTTGGATTTCTTAGCCCAGATGATAGCATTATATCACAATATTTGCTTAGATAAACTTGCTTGTCAATATAAATTTAGCATAACAAGACAGTAAATAAGTAAAATACAGTAAAAAAGAAAAGGCCAGAACAAAAGATAGAATGACCCACCACTACATTCAGAGCCCACATCCCTCATCATCATTGTAGTCCCAAACAGTACAAGATAAAATTAGCACACCAAAAAACAATAACGAAAGAAATAAACAAGAACAAAAGATAGAGCACATGCATAAGGTCACAATACCAGCATTTAATCACTCAAAAAAGAGAGAAAAGTCACAGAAACTGCATTTCCAAATGAACCCACCAGAGCCCACATCCCTTCATCACTATCATATTACTCTCAAACATTAAAATAACAAATCTAATATATAAATAATGGAAGAAGGTCACAGCAGCATTTCATCGCTCAAAAAACAGAAACAGCATTTCCAAATAAACCCAGTAAAATAGAAATTAGATATTTACCTGTCTTTGTTATAATCCATCGCCTTCTCTTCTCTCCCTCGCTACTCGAAACAAAAAAGATCCGGCTATGGCTATATACTATATGGTATGTATGTATACAGGACAAGACCGAATAGTTAAATATTTTCGTACTACTACTATCTATAGAGCATGTCTGTGTGTATTATCGGCGTCAGATGTCTGCCCCTTCTCTCTCCTTTTTCTTATTTTATTTATTTATTGCATTAAAATCTCACAAATATTTTCTTGTTTACCTTGTATTTGAAGATATGGGGAGAGGAAGTAGGAGATGAGAATGACTGGACCCTCATTTATAAGTAGTCCGTAGCTAGTCGGAAGGAATTTGAATATTAATTATTTGCATGCTATAATAATACTTATCTCATTCGTGTATATTCGAATCTTTTTAACTTTATTTGAATTTATATTTCTTTTATGTTCTTTGAATTTACAAATATTTATATATATATATATATATATATATATATATAACAATGATGTACATCAAATACATTATTCTAAAATCATATGAAATAAAAATATTTTCATTAGTCCCGTAATCTCTATTGTTCTTATTAACTATTTATTGAGTATATTGCATGTTTATAAATATATACTTTTATAAAATATTATCAACAAGAATTACTTCTCACTTTTATCTAGAAACAAACAATCATATTTAATTTGGTAACAAGAAGTAGAAGGTCCTACTTTTATATAAACTTAATCCATTTTCAATAAAAATCTAAATAAGATTTCTTCAAATCTTATTTATTACTACATATACAATTGTTTAAATTTTGCATTTACATTTATACAAATTATAAGTATGTTTTGTGTTTGTTAAAGGGTCTTGTCATTGTTGGACCTACCTCTTCATTCATATAAAAAAATTATGTTTTTCTATTATTGTTGTATGATTTACATTTTGCTTTTAAGATCAAGTATATAGGTTAGAAACATGTGACAAAATATTAAAATCATTCTTAGGTATAACAATGTCTCGTACTAATCTTAGTTTTATATTTGTTCTTTTTATAAATATTGCCCGTGTTTTATACTCTAAGATTTATATTGGCATTCCAAGATATATAAATTGTAAACACCCATGAGAGAATATATATATATATATTGAATTGATGACTCAGTTTTCGTTGCCGATTTCTGCATCGGCAGCGACGCCATTTTCGCTTGCCGATTTCTGCATAGCGACGTCATTTTCGCTGCCGATTTCTGCATAGGCAACGACACAGTTTTGTAAAAAAAGAAGAAGAAAGAAATTAATAAATTAACTTAAGGAGCTGGGAGGGAGGTGTAAAACCGGTTTTAGATAGAGCAAAACAAGGATAAGAACACATCTAAACCAACCCCCAAACAACCCACCTCATTTCATGGGGAGTATAAATACAAGGAGGAGAGAGAGGATGATTCATCCTCTTCCCAAAACAGCAGCTGCATGTCATTTTTTTCCTTCCTCTTTCACAACAAAAACCTAAACCAAACCAGTAGAAAGTGCTTTGTGAACGTGTGAGGGAAAGGTGAGACCTTGAGAGAAGATTGGACAGCTGCCTAGAGGAAAGGAAAAAAGAGGGTTGGAAAACGTGAGAGAAAGAAGGAGGAGAACCAGCAGGAGAAGAGAGAGAATAGTGTCAAACCTTCCTCAAACTTAGTTAGATTCGAAAGGTATAGGTCATGAAACTCCTTTCCCCTTCTCCTTAAGACTAGAAATGAAAATGATGAAGAAAACCCTAAGGAAATTGATCTAAGACCTAGGCTAGCTGTAAAGGAAACCGAAATTAACTAGGAGAACAAGGAAACATAAATGAAATGAAAGCCAATTTTAGAACATCTAACAAAGAATAAAATGGAAATAACAAATCATGGTAGAGGGCTGACTTAAACTATGGGGTTGGCCAGCATGCATGTGTGCGTTCTGTTGGGATTTGTTGAATGACTTTTGTGTTGAAATTGATGGTTTCAATGTGTGTGTTCTGTTGGGATTTGTTGAAGGATTATGTGCTGAAATTGATGGTTTCAATGTGTGTGTGTTTTGCTGGAACTTAGTGACAGTGTGTATATGTAGAGGTTGTTACAGCATGTGTGGTGTGTGTTCATGCCAAATTGTGTGTTATGCAGCGAATTTGTGATTTGTTGCCAAAATTGAGTCTTCTGCAGCGAATTGGCATTCGCTGCCGAATTGTGTGTTGTGCAGCGAAATTGTGATTCGCTGCCAAAACTGTGTCGGCTGCAACGCGATTAGCATTCGATGCCGAATTGTGTGTTTGCACCTGAATTTCAGCAGCCGGGTCGCCGAAGTCGGAATGGCGCGAAACTCACCCAGTCGATGCGTTTCATCGTTTGCGGAAGAAGATAGTGGCATAGCCCCTGATGTCCACCGGTTTTTGGCCAAATTCCATCGTTTTGGCTCCGAAATCGTCATTTTTGCCATTTAGGAAAAGTCTCGTTTTAGCGAAATTGTGACTCGCTGCCGAATTGGGCAGCCTGCAGCGAACCAGTTCTCACTACCGATTTCTACAATAAGCCTCATAGGCAGAAATGACTTAAATGATAGTAACAATTTCATGGTATGTTGGTGTAAAATGTGGAACACTTGAATGTAAACATATAAACTCTTGAAATGAGTGTGGCGCCGAATGTGATTCAAAAATACAAATATACTGATTTATGATCATTGATATCGTAGGTGGTACGGTCGGGATTGGACCATCGTTAAGACAAGAACAACCCACAGGTGGAGCAGGTAGGTGACTTGCACCTTTCTTTTTCATAAGTTGAATAATGAAATACTTTACATGAATATTACCATATTGTGTTAGAACCGATACTAGATTGTCAAATGCTTAAATGTTGACAAATGACTGATTAGCTTCGGCTAATGGCATCCGAAGGGATGACTGGGACAAATGATTGATTAGCTTCGGCTATTGGCATCCAAATGGATGGTCGGGACAAATGATTGATTAGCTTCGACTAATGGCATCCGAATGGATGGCCGGGACAAATGAATGATTAGCTTCGGCTAATGGCATCCGAATGGATGGCCAGGACGAGAAATGATTAGCTTCGGCTAATGACATCCGAAGGGATGGCCGGGACAAATGAATGATTAGCTTCGACTAATGGCATCCGAATTGATGGTCGGGATGAACGATTGATTAGTTTCGGCTAATGGCATCCAAATGGATGACCGGGACGAACAATTGATTAGTTTTGGCTAATGGCATCCGAAAAGGATGACCGGGGTGAGTGAACGGTTAACCTCAGCAAATGATGTCTTAAGAGGATAGCCGGGTTTAAGATTATGGTTGATTGCAAAAATTGGTGCATTTATATGCGTTACAAGCTATTTATACCAAGTACATGAAGAAATTATAAATGTTAATGCTTCATTTAACTGCTAGACTGTTTAGTTATTATTATTATTATTATTATTATTATTATTAAGTAATTACATTCTTTTAAATGTTTTGTACTGCTGCAGGGACGTCACATCCACGAGATGTCTAGGGAACCCGATACACGGGAACTTACTTTTACAAGGAATCATGTAGATGCATTCTAAATCACAATGTATTTTGTATGAATCAATGTACTGAACATATAATTTTATTAGATCCTTTTGTTTAAATTCGTAATGGCTATTAGTAGAATAGGAATGCAAACTCATGTCTATGTATGTATAGTTTAATTTGAACTTCTAATCATGCAACCATAGTATTCCGTGTTTATGTAAGATTCACTTTAAATGAAATGTTGATTGTATGGATTGTATTTTGATGATGTGAGGAATCAGGTTCGCTGATTACCGACACCATATGTGTTAGGTATATACATATATAAAAAAAAAACCGGGTTGTTACATAAATTCTTCTAGCAATTTAAGCCATGCATACCATTATTTTAAGTTCATAACAATTTTATTCAATATTTGACTGAATGTTTATTCACTATTTATTATAATGGAAAGTAAGAGAACATCATCGTCAAAATCAAGGTAGCGTATGTTATGAATCGCACACTTAGAATGATAATGGAAATTAGGTTGCCGAGACGCCGCCTTTAGCATTCGAGAGAAATACTCCATGCAAGAGATAAAGAGATAGAGAGATAAAGGCTCTCCCTGCCTTATACCGTTCTTCCCCGGAAATAAACCATATAGGTTATCATTAATCGCAACAGAGAAGGATGTTTTGTCTCAACACATTTCATAAATAAAGTGGATAAACTTTGCTGGGAAGCCAAGAATCCTCAAAAGATCTTAAGAAAGCTCCATTGAATCGAGTCAAAAGCTTTTTTGAAGTCGATCTTCATGAGGCATTTAATAGAGGATCTTTTTTTACCATAATGCTGGAGAATCTCCTGCAACAGTGATGCAAACCAAGGAGCTGGACATATTGATCATACACTCGGGAATGCGTCTGAATTCGCACAAGACCCTTTGTCACTTTCAAGTGGGCTAATTACAAGACTTAAAGCCAAACGCTTCAAGGAATCACTAAATAGGCTAATCCAAGAGATTTGGGCTGATTCTAAAAAGACCAAGATGGGATCAAATGATAATCAAGGCTAGTCCACATCATCAAAGCAATTGAAGAGGGTAATAATTATGCAAAAATGTTTCAGCATGATCTGACCATCAAAGGGCATGAATTTGATGACTTTCAAGGTTATTAATTAGAGGAATAAAGTTGGTCTTAAATGGTTATATTAAATACATTGAATTTAGTCATTTAGCTATTTATGATAGCCTCTAGAAGTCCAAGAGACCTAAAAACATGGGGACTTGTTTATGTTACTGTTTGAGCTCTTTTAAAGCTTTAGTTATGACTTTTCCTATTCTTGGAGGGTTGTTCCAAGTATAAAAAGGGGTATTTCAAAATGATTAAGCAGATTATGTTTTCAGAAAAATTATCATATTTGTGAGGTCTTGTGTTCCTCTTCGTTCTTAAAAGAACTACTAGAACTTATCAAGTTAATCTTGTGGCGTTCAAACAACCAAACTTATCACCTTGATTGTTGAGAGATTCTCAGGTTTTCTAGGTGTGGCGTTTCAATCTTTCGTAGTCTTGGTTTTCATCTTGTTAGGTGACGGGTCAAGGCTCAACCAATCTTGTCTACACGATCTTGGGGTGCTAAACCATCATTCTTATTGGGTTTCATCACAATTGTTGATGAAGTTCATATCAAACAGATTAATGTTATTTGTCATTGCTCTGCCACCAAGGAAAGCATTTTGCATAGGACTAATAATATCCCCCAATACAAAAACAATTTGTCTGCAAGAAGTTTAGAGATCACTTTGTAGACCACATTACAGCAGGAGATAGGCTTGAAATCACTAGAATGGGATGAATTAATGGATTTTAGGACCAAGGTTATGACCGAGTGATTTATCTGCTTTAGAAGCTCCCTTGTTGCAAAGAAATCCTGAACCGAAACACAAAAATCTTCCCCCACAACCAGCCAAGCTTTTTTAAAGAAGAAAGAAGTGTAACCATCTGGACCTCGGGTTTTGTCATTTCCAATACCAAACAAAGCATTTTTAATATCATCATCAGAAATTGGGGCTAGGAGAAGATCATGAGCATCACAGGAAAGACATGGACCACTATTAACAATCTCTATCTAGAGGGAGAGTGCCTTTGGAGGTGCCATATAGATTCTGGAAAAAGCTAGCAAACTATACCCCAACCTCCCCTACAGAAATGGTATGAAGACTGTTGTGGTGACGAATAGCCAAAATGATTTTGGTTGTGCTTTTGACTTATCATGGCATGAAATAAGCGAGTGCCTCTGTCACTTTCTTTGAAGAAGTTACATTTCCGCTTTTGGCCAAAGAACATTTTTTCTGCATACTTAAGGTTCATCAACTTGAGACACATCTACTTATCTGTATCTAAGAGCTAAGGATTATCTCTGTCATCATGAAGGACTACTTGGTGGAGATTTAGTGTTGATTCTGCTCTAGCAACCCTCACCGATATATGGCTAAAATGCAACTTATTTAGGGTGGTGTCATTACCATCATCACCACTATTTTTTTCATCCATTTCATACAGAAATGATGGTCACATTTTTTTCTTCTAAAAACTCTCAAGATCCCTGAGCTTCCTTTCATGTGTTATTAGTGAACTAACAAACTCATTAAAATTTGGAATTTTAAGATTCCAAGATATATATAATTCTTCTAGCAATTTAAGTCATGCATACCTTTTTTTTTAAGTTCATAACAATTTTATTCAACATTTGACCGAATGTTTATTCAACATTTATTATAATAAACTAAATCTCTAATAATCTTGATATTTGTTTTTATCAAGTTACAATGACAAACCTTGCCAAAAATTAAGTTTGTGACACTTGATATTACGAGTAAAAATTATTTGTCATGGATCCTTAATACCAAAATTCATCTCGATATCATGGGTCTTGAAGGCATCATTAAAGATGGTAATGAAACATCTAGTAACAAGGCAAAAACCATGATTTTCTTACATTATCATCTCCATAAGGAGTTGAAGATAAAGTATCTCACAATCAAAGATCTCGTTATTCATTGGAAAAAATGAAATAAAAAAGTAACCAAAAAAAGAAAATTATTTTTTAAAAATCTCGTTATTTTTTAAATTGATGTAAGTGAATATAATTTTACAATGATTACTATAAGTTCTAAATTGAAATCATATAGCAGTAATATCACCAATAAAGATATGTTAAAAACAACATTCTTTACTTTTTCGTGCATCAAATATGCTCAAGCAGCAACAATATAGAGAATGAGGTTTATGAAATACTTTAAATTGATTTCATGTCTCTTCGTGGTTAAACAAAATAATAAGCTATTAATGAAAAATCATAACCGATTGATTCATGTTCATTCCCTGAAGTGAATGCTACAAGATATGATAATAACTGTGGTTGTGGTTGTAGTAGAGGTCGTGGACGTGGTCGTAGGCAAAAATAGTTTAATTATTACAGCTATAATTAATGGTCACAATTCATTAAACTATAATGAACCTTCACAAAATGAGAAGAAACAAGAAAATGAGAAGAATATACGTATCAAAGATACCAAGAAGATAGAAAATATCTATTATTGATATGGAATGAGAGGATATTGGTCTCATATCTTCGTACAACCAAATATCTTATTGATTTATAATAGTCCTCATTGAAAAGAAGAGAAGAACATAGAAATATTTTTTTCACAGCACAAATATTATGCCTCATATACAAGGTAATTTTTTAAAATTGTCCAGACAAATATTCACGTCTACGATCTGTTCTTAAAGTTTTGATATTAGTGCTTACTTTATTCTCCACAAAATTTGTGTGTCAAGTGAAGTAATCCAATACTTTAGACTTATATATGATTAAATAAATATGACCAAACCATATAAAATAATCTATAAATATAATTAAATAATTTCTTCCATGTCTTTCCCTCATATTTATTAGGCCACAAATGTCTGAATGAATAAGTTGTAATGGACTACTAGCTCTTTTAGTTTTGTCAAATGGTAATCTAGTTGCTTTTCCAGCAAGACAATGGTAACAAACAGACAATTCCTCTTTGGTAAATGGTCTTAAAAGACCAACTTTTTCTAATCTATGTAAACGATTTTGCCCAATATGTCCTAATCTAGCATGTCAAGTTATGATATTACTATCATTAATAATGTTGGAATTTTGAACAACATAAATTGAAGCATCATAATTAATAGATACATTGATGGTGTCTAATAGCATAAAACCATTTAAAACATAACTAGAATCATAGAAAATATTATCCAGATATATTTTTACACAATAATCAACTAATGCAATATCAAATCCTAATTGGAGTAAAGCAAGAACAGACACAAGATTCCATCGAACTTCTGAAGCGTAGAGTATATCATGAAGGTAAAGTGTGTGACCACCCTACAAATCCAATTTATAGGTACCGATCTCAAGCACCATTGCAAAAGCATTATTCCTCATGTATATGTATCTACTTCTCTTTGAAATTTGACAAAATTCCACAAAGACAGTTTGATCCCTTCTTATATGGTCGGTTGCTCCCGAGTCTATAGTCTAGAAAGGAACAAATTCAACAAGCATTAAATAACTACTAACATACAAGTTAGAGGGATGATTATGGTTAAACATTACCTTTGGATCAGTGCAATCACCAACAAAATGACCATGTTTATCACAACTGAAACAATTCATATTCTTGTCTTTCTTACCACCATGTTTTCCACGTTAGCATTTATGCCCACTAATACTTGCTTTTATTCCTCTCTTACCATGTTTAGGACCCTTAGCCTTACCCTTTTTATATTTAGAGTCATATGCTCCACGCATCTTAGTCTCAGACATAAAATCGTCATTTATAGGCTTCTTAGCATGAAATCGATCTTTTTCAAGCTTTACATTATGAGCAACATCATCAGATGTCTTGATGTTCTCATTGTGGGTAAGGTTAACACACATGTGTTCCTAATTGCTTGTCAAAAAGATGATAATTGATTGAACTTGTTGTTCATCAATCATCTCATGCCCAACACCCTATAATTCATTAATCATGTTATACATGCTTTGTAAGATGTCTGCATCATCGTCTGATTTTAGTGCTTATAACCATAAAATTTTAGGGTTAACTGATGAAGTCTAGTAGTGGCAGTTCCTCCAAACTGAATCCTTACTATTTCCCAAACAGATTGAGCTGAATAATGCCTTTCAAAATGCAACATTATATCATTTCTCATGTTGCTTAAAAAAAAATACGACTACACGATCCTTATGTTTATAGGTTTGATATGCTTCCATATCAAGCCTATGCTACGTATTGTTTCCTTGCTCAAGTTCAACCATTTTTGTGATTGTTTCCAACATCTCTTGCCCTTCTAGGAGATATTCAATCATACAATGCCACATATCGTAATTCTATTCACTTAGTTTGTTTTTATGGTTCAAATCAGTAGTAATACTCTTAAATGCAACTATATTAAACGCTATTGACACCAATTATAAATATTAGTGTATAGTACAATTAAAATGACATATATTGCCAGTTCATTGTCTCAACAAACAATAATCTAACACATACAACAAAAACAAAAAGAATGTTAAACACTTAATCAATTCCCATTTGTATGGTCTAATTATTATTGAAAAATTAAATGAGTGCAAAATTATAGCTATTAGTTTCAATTAACAATTCCCACTGATCAAGTTGCAGATATTAGCAAATAATATTATCAAATACATGTATATAATGTAATTAAAACTTAAATTACATAAAATATGCACTTTCAAATAAACAACCAATTATCCTTTTAAGAGAAAGACAACATTAAGAATAATTAATTTTAGAATTATCTTTTATTGTAGGAACATAAGTAGGGTCTCCAATTACATTATCAAAGTCATCTCCTCCGAGTTCATTCAACTCAAACCATGAAATGAATTTAGTAGCAGCAACCAAATGGCTTGCGCTTCTTTTAGTGCGTCATATACTCTTTTCAGTATACTGATGTTCTCTCTCAAACAACATTTCATCAACAAGATTGTTAAAATCTAAGGATTCCAACTTATATTCCAACGATAGTCGCACTGACATCCATTCCTCAGGCAAAAAATTGTGAACGATTAACATTTGATGTTGCATGTAGAATTTGTAAACACCACTTATAGTTAGTCTACTCATCTATTGATACATATAATCAACGTGCTCTTGAATTTTGTGAACATGAGTAATGACATAACTTAATAAATGATCAATTTGTTGTTGCTTATCCACAACAACAAAAAATATTCCAAAAACACATAAATATTATAATCAATATTTAATTAATGCATGTATCATCATTTTGTAAACCATTGCCAATGAAATTAAGCAATTTATTTTAACAATGAATAAACTAACATCATAATTAAAAAATTCATATTAACAACAAATTAATATTAATTGACTTATTTATTTAATTTATTTTAATTATTTTTTTATTTCAACCGTCATTTGGTAGTTATTTAACTGCTAAATAGCAGCTCCAATTGACTACTGAAAGTGTAGTCAATTGGAAAGTGGAAATGACAATTTTCAATTTCACTTTCCCATTACCAATTAGTTCATTAGTTTTTTTTTTCAACTGCCATTTAGCTGCCGAAATTGTAGTCCAATTTAAATAATAAAAAAAACTTGTCATTTCATATGAATTATGTTCCTATTTATATAAGTAGAGGAAACAATTACTTTCTTTAGTAGCTTCTCTAAATATTTGGACTACACTCATCCCTCATAGTCAGACTAGGCCTAATCCAATAACCAACAATAATGATTTTGCTACTCTTTTTAATGCATGTAAGGTTTCGACCTTGGGAAAGTCTTACAAACTTGATAAATATTTTTTTTTAAATATCTTATGTGTTCCATTGAGCTCTATGCGTGAAATGCTTGCATATGAAGCACATGGGGACAATTTGATGGGGCTATTTTGGTGTTACTAAGGCTTTAATTGTGTTAAATGAGCATTTTTATTGCCCAAATAAAAAAAAGGATGTGCAACAAATATATGATAAATGCATAATATGTTTAAAAGCAAAGTATATGATTCAACTGCCTGACTTATATACCCCTTTGCCTGTACCCAAAGAACCATAGGTAGACATTTAAATAAACTTTGTATTAGGTTTACCTAAGTCAAAATGGGGCAGGGACTAAATTTTCGTAGTTGTAGATAGATTTTTGAAGATGATATATTTCACACATTATCATAAAACTAATAATGCACCTATTACTGATGATTTGTTCTTTATGGAGATAGTACAGATTCATGGGGCTCTTAGAAGCATTGTTTTTGATGTTAAGTTTCTTAGTTACTTTTGGAAGGTGTTATAGGAAAAATTAGGTACTAATTTTTATTTTCAACTACATGCCATCCTTAAATAGTTAGATAAACCAAAATAGTTAATAGGACTTCAACACAACTTTTGTGTGCTGTCATTCAAAAGAACTTGAAGATTTGGGAAAACTATTTGTCATTAATAGAGTTTGCATATAATCATAGCGTGCATTCTACTATTGATTTTCACCATTTAAGATTTTGTGTGGATTTAACCCTTTAACCCCCATGAATTTGATTCATTTACTTGTTCATGAAAGGCTAGTTTGGATAAAAATCATAAAGCATAGGTGGTGAAGACACTCCATGATAGTGTACAGTAACAAATTGAAAAGAGAAACCATGTGTATGCAAATAAAGTCAATAAGAGTTTATTTCAGGCTGATGATTAGGTTCGGGTGCATATGCATAAGGAATGATTTCTGGCTTAAAAGAAATCCAAGTTACATTCATGAGGAGATAGGCCATTTTAAATCTTGTAAAGGATAAATGACAAGGTATATAAAGTTAATTTTTCAGATAAACATGGTGTTACTGTTAAATAGAGAGGGAATGGTGTGGATCAACCTAACACCAATTGTACTCATGCCAAACCCATTGAAGATGCCAAGTGGATCAATTACAAGAGTTAGAAGATTTAACAAGGCACTGAATGAGCTAGTTCAGCGCACATAGAATAAGATGGACTTGAAGGGACAAGTGATGATTATGGAGCTTAAAGGGAAGCTATAATCCATCTAATCCAAATTCAATAAGGGTCTCATCCAAGTTCTAAAGAGGGATGATGTGTTAGGCTCCAAGTCAGCCTTGATTTGAGTTTATTTTTCCTAATATTACATAGAGTCCAAGTCAACATATTGTTCTCTTAAGAAAGCAAGAAAATTCTTCCAAATTACTATCTAAATAAGAGAGGATTTTTAGCATTCAAAACAAGAAGTTTCCTAGTTTATAAAGGAAACTAACGAGTTGTCAGATTTGTTTCATAAGTTAGGGGGTTTATTTAATGACTCTTCTAGTCTAGGAAGGAAACCTAATAGCAACAACATTGAAGACCAAATAAGACTTATTTTATCTTATTTATATATGGTAGCAACTTAAAGTTTTTATTTTAAGTTTTTATTTTGTGTTTTAGAGTTAATAAACATCAATTAGGCTTAAACACTTATGGATTTAGGTTTTATTGTAAATAGGCTTTATACAAGTCTATATCTTTGGATATTCTAGGGTCTAACTTACGTTAAAAACATATATGTAATCTAAGTTTCAGATTATGTTTTTTGCTTAATAATATTCAAATTATGACTTCAACTTTGTGTGCTTGTGAGGGTAAGAATTCTCTCTTCCTTAGTTCTTTAAAGTACTAAAATGACTTATCAAGGTTTAACTGGCTTCATGACAATAATTGGTACTTCTCTTTCGTGAATTGTTATTCGTTGGGTTTATTCTGTGATCTTTGATTTCTCTCTTCTGTCGAATGGCAGACGCATTACGTTTCGTTGATTGAAGATACCTTTTTTAGTGTTTAACCTAGCTAGCCGGGGTTCAAGTCTAATAGTGTTGATGTCTAGATACAAGTCATCTTGGCATCACAATTTTATCAAACTTGATTTACTTAGCTTTCCAGGATTTGGTGTCCTTCCATATGGGTTGCTTGACCGCATGTTCAAGAGATTAACATCAAACATGGAAGTGAATAAATCTTCGAGCGAGCAATACTACAAAGGCCTAAAGTCTTTGTCCAACTCTAGGAGCAATTTCTTGAACAAGGGATCTCCTAGATACTTTTCCCTTGTTGCAAATCTCTTTCGGCTTTCTAGGATCAAATTCAATCTTGATTGTTGGTTGCATGACCACATGATCACGAGATTCATGTCAAAAGAGTTGTAGAAAAATGTTGAGTATGAGAACACCCTTATTTACCTTGTGACCCAAGACATTTATATACCTTTTTCACATCGACTTATCTCAAACATATGAGCGATGTTATATTTGGCTGGTGGAAGTTTATCGTTTTTGACAGTCATTGGTTATGCAATTGGTGAATGTTAGTGATGTATTGGTGAAAATTATCATTGGTTGAAAAAGAGACGCATGAGTTGCATAAAAAGTGGTTTGTATTCGATCATCTTCATGAAAGTTTGTACTTACAAATAATTTACTGGTTAATCATGAAAAATATTGTGTGAGTGACGACACATTCTAACTCTTCAAAACTCAAAGAGTACACCTGACTGTGCTGAGGGGTGCATTTGCCATTATTTTTTCATGTGTTGGTGTCGCCGCTTAGGCTAGGGCCCAAATAGCATGGGAGCTGTTTTTTAGACATGGCTCAAACAAACAAAAAAGGTGGTTGCTGTTTGTGCTTCTGTGGTCTAGAACCCTTTTTCTTTTGGCACCATCTACCGAAGAGTTTTATTTTTTCAAAATAGCTTAGTAGAAAGAAAAAAGAGAGGAAACCTTTGCACTCTTAAACAAATTTTGTTGAGACAATTTAAAAGCTATTTTAAATTTTCAAACAAATTAAACTCTATTATCAGTATAGTAGCTTTCAAAATTGTCTCAGAATAGAAAATTACAGTTTGAATCTCGACGTAGAAAACAGATCAGTAGAAAACAGATCAGTAGAAAACAATGGTAAGAATCAGCTACATACAAATGTTGACAAGCAGCAAATAAACACTTCTGTTGAAGGAGCCTCAGATAAACTTTAAACAGAATTACATCAAATACACTTTAAGCTCAGATGCTCATGTTGACATAAAAGCAATCCCAACAACTCAAACGAGTACTGCATTTACCTTTCTTTCACCCATGCCATCCATCTAGGGATCGTCGTCATAGGGAACATTCACAGCAAGAGATGATGGAAGAATTAAGATTGGCCTTCCATTATGGTTCAATTCAGCAACCATTGAAGCGTGATTTGGCTGATAGTCCCAGTTATTACCAGTCAAGTCCAAACGCTCAAGACTACCTAAGTAACAACACGTTTAATTTAGGTTCCGATTCAAGTGTTCACATAAAACCAAGGGTCATTAGCATCATGCTCAAAAGTAGTCATTTCATTTTGTACTACTGCCAATTTCCATGGAAATTTTTAAGCACTTGAAGTTTGGCTAACTTTATGATACCTTGATTTTCCTAGGAGAAAATGTGGGCATGTTTCAAATGTAAAATGCGTTACCAATGTTATACGAACAAAAGAAACCAGTGGAAGTTGTCAACAGCTAATGTTAAAAATAAAAAAATTCATTCTAGTAGACATACCTTTAAATAACTTCAGAGCAGAACAAATAACTGTTAAAGATTCTAAGGGCATGAGATTGTATGCTGAATTGATGGAAATAATGTCTGGAGCCAATGACATGAGCTTTGACAAAAATCTTGCAGTTTCAAACCCACCGCGGTTTTTGCTGTACCACTAAGTCATTAGTTGATCCATACTGTTGGCAAGAGCCATAATATCAGTTAAGGAAATACAGAAATAATTTCAAACCTTATATTGATATCAACAAGCTTCAATTCTGTCATCAATCCTCTCTCTAGTTCCTGAAAGCCAAGTGAACCCAGTCCAATGCCTCCAACATTAAGTGTTTTAATAGATGTGCCCATTATATTTTGCAAAGGTCCTGCTACTTGACTGGTTTACAGTAATTACAAAGTTAATGCAACTCAAGAGCAAAACATAAACAAATTGTTGTTTCTACACCAGAAAAAAACAGACAAACCTGCCAAGGTCATTATCTGCAAGCGAGAGAGAGTTTAGCGGTCTTTTCAAGTTTGAAAGGCTATCTAAAAGTTGAGTTGCTCCACTGCAGGAAAGCTCACAATTCTCTAAGTACAACTCAGCCAAGGGAGAGCATCTATCAGGAGCCTCAATAATATAGGGGATTAAGCATCTGCAAAGTTCAACTGCTGCTTTGAGACTTTTGCCTACTACATTGAAAGTGCATGAGGCAGATGAAAATTCAACTAACCTGATGCCATCATCCTCAATGGGATTGTCACTTATATCCAGGATCTCCAAGTTTGGCATGGAAACAAGTGCATATCTAAGACTCTCCACGTCATCCCTGCGAAGATCATTTCCCCTGAAACCAGAGAATAATTTTGATCATTAATATAGTACAAAACTGTCTGAAAACCAAAAGGCAGTCATACAATTATTAATCATCAGAGTGCTATGCCCTAAATTGAATGAAGGAGGAAAAAAAACAGTGGACCTGATTATGATATTGTTCATGAACCAAGAAATAGCAGATCATTATCACCTTATATTGAGTACACGTAATGATTGCAAAGACTTTCCTATTCCTAACAATGATGGAACTTTGCATTTTGATTTCCCATTGAGATTACGAAGCCATCCTGCTATCTGTAATGTTATTTCAAAAAATCAATCTTTTGCAATTACAGACGGATTCAAAATGTATGATAGATCTAATAGAAATGCATTACTCACATTGTTGTCGGAAAGGTCAAGGATGGATATGCTAGAGGAAACATCAAGAAGAATGCTAAAAAGCATCCATGCAAAATTCCTGTCCAGATGGTTGTCATGTAATTTCAAAGAGCACAGAGACCTGAGAACAAAAGCATTTACAAGTAAGAGCAGTTATCATTGAAGCAAACAGACGAAGCTTCCTAGGAGAACAAACTCCATTTATACACCAGAGCCATTGAGATTTATAAATAGGTTAATGTAATACAACTAACCATAATTTTCTACTTTTATTCTCTATGCAAGGCAGGGAAGAGCTCTAGGGGGGTGTTTCAGCAGACAATTCCCAGAATACATTCCAGAAAAATAAAATTCATGTAGAAGTGATACTGTGTGCATTGATTGGATATTGAAATACACCCAAGAAACTGACAACAGGAACTGCAATATGACAAATAATATTTGACAATATGGCAGCTGAGTTACAACTTCGAGTTCAAGACTTCCTGGGGACTTCTCCAGTATATTTACCCTCTAAGTACAGACATGCAGATAGCTCATCACAGCCCATTAGATTTGACAGTTATGAGCATCTCACCAGCCTCAAGAAATCAGAGAAAAAAATAATGTAAGAATCTAATCAAGAACCATGCATAGGTTGAGAAGAATGAATATACCTGCCCGATGAAAGGAATGATACAAATCCAGGAGGTAAGGAAACTGGATTAATTTCAAGAAAGCTGGATGTGTTGATTGAGAAGTGTTGTATTCCATGTGTGTGTGTGTTAACCACATTTAAAGAGCCACATATTGCACTCACAAAAGTTGATGAAAGCTTGCAGTAAATGAACTCTAGTGATGTCAATGTTTCACGGTTTTGGATCAACAGTTTGCATAATCCATCAACCTATTGATACAATAATCAAAATTCAGAATTTTTCATTGAATTTGGACACAGGTTGCATGCATGAATTTATAATAAGGAGAATTTCCCATTTTCAAGCAAAGGGTTGCATGCATGAATTTATATTTAATTACATGGTTTCACTGAGCGACTGAATTATTATCCAAGTAACAATAGCAGCATTCAAGTGCTTATAGATTTACCAAGAAAGTCACATCCACAGGATTAGAGTATATGGTTGGCTGCACAGGTTAGTGATTCTTAGAGAATTAATTTATCCTTGATACAAATTGATCACTAGGAATGTACATGCTTTTAATGTTAGGCTCATAGAAAATCAGATTACTTTTTCTCTTGTAAGGAGCATCTTATAGCCTCTTCAGCAACTATTATAAGTTAGTACACACAGATTACTTTCATTTCCTAAGGTGGCAGAGCAGTATTTGGAATGAGTGTAGCATTTCCAAAGGCAGGGTAAAACAATCAAGGTCGGAAACACTCCTATTTGTCCCTGGCTGACATGCATAAGGTAATGATTTTTATCTATATTTCTCAAAGTGGTTCATTTCTTTCTTTTTAAATTCCGTATTATGGTGTAAGACAACAGGTACATAGCTTGAAGTCAACATTTGTAGCATATATGGCAAGAGCAGTACTATTGTTAAGTTGTCAAGTGCTATGCTTGTTTACATTTTTTTCTCTATGCAGTGCCTTTTCGGTGTTCTGTGGATATGAACTGGTTACAATTATAGCTGAAGTTATTGGTCTTGCATTCTCTCTCAAAAATAACAAGAATTCTTAGCTACTTATAATATCCTAGTGCACATATAAAAAGGAAGCAAGCATACATGTTTCTCATATTTGATCCACCGCACTATCAAACTTTGCAAGTTGCTCTTCCTTAATAATACCTGTTCCAAAATAGTTATGAGCATCGTGATATTTATCATTCCGTCCCGAAGCATTGTCTTGAGAACGATTAACAATGTATGACTTGGCTTTTAATGCAGATCTTAGAAACAGGTTAATATAGTGAAATTTCTTTTGAACAAGACTACGATTGCTTCTTGACAGAAAAATACAAAACAATAATGATACTAGAGGTTGAATCTTCTCTCCCTCCTGCAACTTCAGTCCAGAGGAGGTAAGCAGATGTTACCATTCTATAGAACCTCATGTTGCTTGGACTATTCTTAGTTAATTTCAAGGGAAACCCTCAAAAAAATGATAAATCTAAAGATGAGTTGATCTGGTATGAAAACATGCCTAGAAAAGCTTTGACAAATTGAATAAACAAAAGCTCCTTCCATTATTGCCAGGACAATGGTAAGAACATCTCAAGCCCATTGTATCACTTTTAAAAAGAATTCTATCTACACAACCAAATGAATACCAGCAAAAAACAAAACACACCCCAGCCAAATGAATCCATTTATCATCATCATCATCATAATAATAATAGAGAAACAAATTCAGAGTTATTCATGGTCTTATTCTACCATCGTAGGGATAAAAACATACACAAGTTTCTGCAACACAGAGCACGTTTTGAAGTCTCAAACAGCTGCGAAGAGAAAACAATATAAATGAACCTAAACCATGTTAGTATAACTAAAGTGGTATAAACATAATGAACATATTACAGAGGCTCCACAAAATATGTTACATTGGATAAGTAAAACCGATTTGGTTTCACATTGAATGGTCACTTGCATGAAAGCCTTGATGATGGAATAAGCATGTTGTAAGAAATCAAAGGAAGTGTAAAACAAGCTTTTCTGCATAGTGGCAGATTTTGAATAGATGTTCACTAAGCAACTCGGTTAACTCCAGAATTTAAAGATCTCTTAATACAAAAATTTGGCAATACATGTTACCTAGCGTAGTGCCCAAATTGTTGGCAGTGGTATGATAATTTACAATAATTTGGATGATTTACATGTCCCTCGCAGCCAATACATTTCAGTATACCATCTGCAAGGAACATAACAGCATTTGATGAAACAAATTCTTCAACTTAACAAAGCTAGAAACAAACACAAGCAAATACATTAAAAAAATCACAAATTTGTTTCTGAAATGCACTATTTTGATTAGTTGCCTCATTTTATTTATTGCGTGAAATAACATGATTCATTACCTGAAATATTAATCTCACCGATGAATCCATCAAACGAGGGGAGCAAAGCTAACTCCGCTGCTTCATCAAGGCAACTGTTTATCCAGTTAACAGAAGAGGAGGAAGAAGAAGAAGAATCCAAATACAAGCAATATATATATATATATATATATATATAGAAGAATATATATATATATATATATATATATATATATATATATATATGGAATAGGTAGCTATACTTCTGCAAATGTGTTTGCCAGTATATCCGTTGCCAATCAAGTTGTGTTTCAGAAGGGTAACAAATATCAGGCCAGCGCAGCTTAAGCAGAGCCTTCCATGCCGAATCAAAGCTTCCATTTCTGTTGTAAGAAAAACACCAGTGAACTGTTAGAGGGGGCAACGATAGGAACAACCTAAAATTGAATACAGAAACCATGCTGACGACCTCCCACGCTTTCTCCCATCATCGTTCCAAGGAGCCTCGTAATCATTGCAGTCCTTAAAAGGCCTGCTCAACCCAAATAAAAATCAAATCATATCCTTTGCTTTCTCTCAAAAGAACCAGCCCTCTTTGTTCTTCGCCGCACACACTTACATATCTGTTTGTAATTTGTGCAAAGCCAGCGGGGGTAATCTTGTCAATAAACGATTAAATAAATGAGACGGGAGATCATATATTTCCGGCCGAACATCATCATCTCCGGCGGCCGCTGTTTTTTTATATATAAAAGAAATCAACAATCTTGCAAAAAACAGAAATTCAAAATTGAAATCGTGAAGATGAAATTATTACCGTGCACTACTTCTCTTTTTATCGTTTGGATGACTAGAGATATTAGCGAAGGAGCCTTTTTTGCCATTGCAATTCCTAATTTTGTAATCTTAAAACCAACAGAAGCAGCCCTTGATGGAACCAGCGCAGCGTCCTTCGATTTTTCTCGATGGTATAAATAACTCTAGTTACTCTACTCACCAGACCAGTCAAGTATCGAAGACGACTCGTCTCCTATTCCGTTACTTCTTTGCTTTCAGCTTACGACGTCGTGTTGTTGCTCAAGGCCTCTTTAATTTTCATTTTTATACCATATTCTTGGTCTTTAAACCGCGCATGTAACGTCATTCGGTTGTCAAACTCAATCTTCTATAACTACCTTTAAAGGAGTGTTTGATATTGTTTTTGCTTTTATGGTTAAGATTTTAAAAAATTAATTTTATAAAAATCATTTTAGCTGCGGTTAAAAATAAGTTTTGAAGTGTTTGGTTAAAACTGTGATTGAGTTTGAGGTTCATGAAAAAACAGTTTCATGTGTTTGGTTACCAGATTTTTTATATTGCTTTCAACTTGTAAAATTACTTTAAAAGACATAGACATGTACATACATATCTATATATATATATATATATATAAATGTAATGAATAATTTAAGTAAACTAGACTTTTTTTTATTCTCCAATCAAATTAACTGTAATTCAATCACGAACTAAATTCATACATGAATGCCTCTACGATCCCTGACTATTTGATCGAGGATCAACATCTGGTAAAATATCATCTGGAACAAAAATAGGATTGCAAGACAAAATTATATTGTGATATCTTTTAATATACTTATTTATATTTTAATTAAGTTTTTAGATTTTTATATTATTATTTTAATATTAAAAAAAAACCCATTGAAACCCATCTGCTTCGTCTCTCTCTGGAAGCTCTCAACTTCTCCATCTCCCTAACTCACCCACCCACCTCTGCTTTGTGACCCACCCACACATCTAGTTGTCCATCTACACCATTCCTCACTGTGATTCACACGCCAATTATCTATTTCATGGATACAGTCAACAGAGATAGTTTCCAAGAATTTGTGCTCACCCTTCCTACTGGGAAAGACTGGGATGACGCTCCCCTCCTCCTTCACAACGATACCTGGTATCCAGCCTATTGCATCAGAGGAGTAGTTTCGTTTCAGCAAAACTACAGGGCTCAAGACACCAATATAATAAGAACAAGCTCAACCAAATCCCATCTGCTTCTAACCCAACTTACCTCTCAACTTCTCCATCTCCACCCTCCCCTCTGCACCTCTTTCTTTTAAGTTCATTTTATAACGCTTGGAGAGAGACAAACATGCGATTGGTTTTATGTTTGAATCATAGTTTCAATCGATTGAAAAGTATTGACATACAACAGCAACTACAACAATGCAATCCCAGCACTTGCAGCCACAACAGAGCAATTCCCAGCACTTGCAGTCACAGTAGTGCAATCCTCAGCTAACGTATTCAACAATCAACTATGAAGAAGTTAGAGTTTGCTAAAGCAGTTAGAAGAATTAGTTAGCTATTAGACAATTAGTTTGTTAGTTAGTTAGTCTGTTAGTAGTTACAGAAATTAGCTTATATATAAGCAATGTAACAGTTGATAATTAAGAAATAGAAGAACACCATTCACTTTCACTATTTTTCTTTCAGTCTTGCTATTTCATTATGGTATCAGAGCAACTAATCTGAATTATCAAAATCAATTCATCTTCTTAACAATGGCTGAAAATATCAATCATACATCAGAAATGGATTCTTCCAATCCTTTCTTCTTGCATCATGGTGACAGTCATGGAGCCTTGATTGTTTCAAAAGCCACTCATTGGAGAAAATTACAATTCGTGGAAGAGGGTGATGATGATGGCTTTATCATCCAAGAACAAACTTAGCTTTGTTAATGGTTCTCTACCTAAACCAGCCAATCTCTATGACCTCAAGGATTGGCATGGACTCGATGCAATAATATGGTGCTTTCATGGCTGTTTAACTCTATTTCAACAGAAATTGCAAATAGCATCATCTACATTGATGATGCTTCTGAGATATGGAATGATCTTCAGGATCAATTCTCTCAACACAATGGACCACGAATCTTTTAGCTCCAAAAATCCATCTCTTGCTTGTCACAAGAAAATGATTCTATTAGTTCATACTTTACTGTTATGAAAGGATTGTGGGATGAGTTAGCAAATCACCAGCCAACTCCTACTTGCACATGTGGAGCTTTGAAGACTATTATGTCTTATCATCATCAACAACATGTTTATCAATTTCTAATGGGATTGAATGAGAGTTACTCACATGTTCGAGGTCAAATTCTGTTGATTGATCCTCTACCTTCAATCAACAAAGTCTTCTCATTTGTTATCCAAGAGGAGAGGCAACACTTGATTTCTTCATCAAGCCTTTCGTTTAATCAAAACACTATTGACTTGCTTATAAAAGCTGTGTCTTCTGCTCGGTTTGCTAATAACAAATCTTTTCATATTCGAAAAGATCGACCTATATGTTCTCATTGTGGTATTTCTGGCCACACTATGGAAAAATATTACATGATTCATGGCTTTCCACCAGGCTATAAGTTCAACAGAGGAAAAAATGCTTCATCTAGTGTTCATCAGGTTTCTTGGCCTCAGCTGCTTATTACCTATGAACAATGTCAACAACTCCACAACATGTTGAAACCAAACATCTCGGAGCATGATCCATCTGTCAACCAAGTTTCCTCTTTTGCATGTAAAGAATCAGAGCAAGGTGAGGGTATCACACGTGCAGGTGATTCTCTGATTACAACTCAGTTTTCTATTTTAGATTTAACACATTCTGTCTTTGCTTCTTCATTATCTTTATCTCAACAATTCCTCTCAAATCCTGCCCAAACACCTTGGATCATTGACACTGGTGCCACAGATCACATGATTTCTTCAATATCTTTCTTCACGACTATCACTTCTGTTGTTTCCAAATCCGTAAGATTACCAAATGATCACTTTGCTTCAGTTACTCACACTAGTACAATTAAAATCTTAGAATGCCTTGTTCTAACTAATGTACTTTGCATTCCATCCTTTTCATTCAACTTGATATCTGTCAGCAAATTGATAAAATCTCTCCAGTGCTGTGTCATTTTCTTATCAAATTTTTGTTTCCTTCAGCATCTCACAAGCTGGAAAACGATTGGTGTGGGTAGAGAAACTGGAGGTTTATATCATTTCCTGTAAAATTCCATGTCTGTTTTACTTAAGGATTCTGTTTCTACTCAGTCTGCAAAATTCTTGTCCAATGTTAGTTTCTGTGTAGATTTTGCCAATAATAGTATATGGCATTATAGATTAGGACATCCTGCAGACTTCCCTTTAAAATCACTTTCTCATGTAATTCCTCAAGTTTTACATGAATCAAATAAAACTTGCAGCATATGTCCTTTAGTTAAACAACGTTTATCCTTCTCTCATAATACATCTATTTCTACACAACCTTTTGATTTAATTCATTGTGACATTTGAGGTCCTTTCTCTACAAAATCTCTTACTGGCTCATCCTATTTTCTGACAATTATGGATGATCATACTAGATTTACATGGATTCATCTTTTAGAAAGTAAATCTCAACCCAGAACTCACATTCAAGCTTTTTTTAATCTGATAGAGACACAATTCAATGCTAAAATCAAGACCTTACGATCAGATAATGGTGTTGAGTTCAACATGGATTCTTTCTATACATCAAAAGGTGTCATTCACCAACTTAGTTGTGTTGAAACACCTCAGCAAAACTCCATTGTCGAACGTAAACACCAACATATCCTGAATGTGGCTAGATCTCTTCTTTTTCAGTCACATTTACCTCTGCAATTTTGGGGGGATTGTATGCTTACTGCAGTACACTTGATAAATCGCATTCCTACTCCTGTACTACAAAATAAATCCCCTTATAAAGTCTTGTTCAAAGCTTTTCCACTATATTCTCATCTGAGAGTATTTGGCTGTCTTTGTTATGCCAATACTCTTCTTTGAAATAGACATAAATTTGATCCTAGAGCTAAACCTTTCATCTTCATTGGTTATCCCTATGACGTGAAAGGTTATAGACTCTATGATTTAAATCTCCATAATGTCTCTGTCTCAAGAAATGTGGTATTTCATGAAAATATATTTCCCTTTGCATTCCAACATCCAGTTTCTGCTACAAATTCTATTCTGCCTATGCCTGTTTCAATGCATGAATCATCAATTCCTATACTTGATTCCTTGGTTTCCCATTCACTTCCTTCGAGTTCTACGAGCACTTCATCTTCTAGTCTAGGTAACTTGAATTCCACATCACAACCTCATACATCTTCTGATGTGGCAATTTCATCTTTTAGTTCAAGTAACTCGAATTCCACTTCACACCCTGATACATCATCTGATTTGACAATGCTGCCTTCACACTCATCTCAGCCTAGTAGAAAGTCTTCTTGGGTAAAACACACCTGGATACTTACATGATTATCATTGTCATCTTACAACCTCCACTTCAGGTCCCACACCTTCGTTTACAACTTTAGGTATTCCCTACTCCCTATCTTCAGTTCTTTCCTATGATCATGTTTCCCAAAAATTCTTTAGTCTTTCTGTCTCTGCACTTGTTGAACCAACATCTTATGCTCAAGTTGTTCACCATAAAGAATGGCGTGAGGTTATGGATAATGAGATCACGGCACTTGAACTCAATGATACATGGACTGTTGTTGATCTTCCTGCTTCAAAACATGTCATTGGGTGTAAATGGGTTTACAAAGTCAAGTTGAAGTCTGATGGGACTTTAGAGAGGTATAAGGCTCGATAAGTTGCCAAAGGGTATAATCAGTGTGAGGGCTTGGACTATTATGAGACATTCTCTCCTGTGGCCAAATTAACAACTGTGCGCACCCTTTTAGTTGTGGCAGCAGTCAAGCAGTGACATCTCCATCAGTTAGATGTTAATAATGACTTTCTTTATGGCCATTTGGATGAAGAAGTTTATATTTCCTTACCTCCTGGATTCACCAATCAGGGGGAGTCCAAAGTATGCAAGCTCAACAAGTCAATTTTAAGGCCTTAAGCAAGCTTCTAGGCAGTGGTTTGCTAAATTCTCTACTGCTCTTCTTGAATTTGGTTTCATACAGTCCAAAGCTGATTACACCTTAATTACATGAACTTTGAAGGGTTCATTCATCGCATTATTGGTTTATGTTGATGATGTAGTGGTTGTTAGCGATAATTCAGCTGAGGTTTCCATTTTTATCCAAATGCTTAATGATCTGTTTAAGCTAAAGGACCTTGGCCAATTGAAATACTTTCTTGGTTTAGAAATAGCTCGTAGTGAGCTTAGGATATATGTTTGTCAACGCAAATATGCCTTGGAAGTTCTTGAAGATTCTGACATGTTGGCTTCAAAACCAGTAACCTTTTCCATTGAACCTAATCTGAAATTTTCCAAAGATTCTGGGGAACTCTTAGCAGATTCTACTGCTTACAAAAGGCTTGTTGGGCGCTTGCTTTATCTCACTATCACCAGACCTGACATTTGATTTGCACTTTAAGTGTTAAGTCAATTTATGGACAAACCTTGAGTTCCTCATTTAGCTGTAGTAACTAGAGTGCTACGCTACATTAAAGCCTCCCCAGCACAAGGATTGTTCTTTCCAGTCCTCTCCACTTTACAATTAAAAGCCTTCTATGACTCTGATTGGGCAGGGTGTATCGATTCCAGACGTTCAGTAACAGGGTTCTGTATCTTTCTTGATGATTCTTTGATTTCCTGGAAATCAAAGAAACAAACTACTGTCTCCAGGTCTTCTGCTGAGGCTGCATACAGAGTCATGTCATCTACTTACTGTGAGATTGTCTGGCTTCACACTCTTCTTCAGGATCTTCAAGTTTCCCCTCAGACTGCTCTTCTTTATTGTGACAGCAAAGTTGCTCTTCACATAGCTGCCAATCCTGTCTATCATGAACGTACAAAACACATTGAAATTGATTGTCACATGGTTCGTGAGAAGATTCAATTAGACATTCTACGCACTTTTCATGTCTATTCCAAACACTAGCTCGCAGAAGTCTTTACCAAGGCTCTTGGTTTCTCTTTGTTCTTTCCTTTGATTTCCAAGATGAGTCTACACAACATTTATTCTCCATAATGTTATGTGTCTCATCTTGAGGGAGAGTATTGACATACAATAGCAACTACAACAATGCAATCCCCAGCACTTGCAGCCACGGCAGCGCAATTCCTAGCACTTGCAGTCACAGTAGTGCAATCCTCAGCTAACGTATTCAACAATCAACTATGAAGAAGTTAGAGTTTGTTAAAGCAGTTAGAAGAATTAGTTAGCTATTAGACAATTAGTTTGTTAGTTGGTTAGTCTGTTAGTAGTTATAGAAATCAGCTTATATATATAAGCAATGTAACAGTTGATAATTAAGAAATAGAAGAACACCATTCACTTTCACTATTTTTCTTTTAGTCTTGCTATTTCATTAAAAAGCATGAGGTTTCTGCTTCTGAAAATAAGTAGTTTCGATCGATTTTTGTGGTGGTTGCACAACAAATTAAATTGTTTTTCTGGTTACCAAACACTACAAACCTGCTTATTGTTTGAAACGCCGGTCGGATCGTGTTACCAAACGCTTTCTAAGTCTTCACGGTGACCTCTCCATTAATAGGTGATACGTGTGACATACTTTTTTTATTTTGTTTTCTCTTCCCTTAGTAATTTTCATGTCCCAATCAAGGTTGTCAATACTGTTTCGGTTGACATTTTGTTTTTTCTATTGGTATGAAATATTTTGGTTTTGGAGTAATTCGGTGTTGTACTGTTCATATATAATTAATTAATTATATATATGAAAAAATTAAAAAACAAAAAAAATAAATCTACTTTTTATTTTTGTATAAAATAAGTTGATGCAATAATTTATTTTTTAAGTTTTATCTCCTGCTTGCTTATATATATATATATATATAAGCAAGCAGGAGATAAAACTTTGAAAAGCAGGAGATGACAATATATAATTATATATATAAGTAGGAGATGAAAAGTTTGAAAAACAAGAGATGACAATTTTTCAGGCGGCAGGAGATGACAACTTGTCAGGCGACAGGAGATGAAAAGCAAGTCAGGCGAGGGATAAAAAAAATTTATGTAGCTGAAACGGCACAAACAAAGTAATATTGACACGTTTCGACCGGTATTTTACCGAAAAATCCGAAACAGACCGAAATTTAAACCAAGGTAAAAACGACATTGTTTTGTCTTTTTTTAACTAGTATAAAACATTTCGGCCAAAATAAAACTGTATTGATAACTATGGCTCCAAACCTGTGAAATTTTAGAGCAACCCTTTAATTTATTGGTGTCTCATATTTAGTCCCTGCACTTTTTATTACCATTTGTTTTTTAAATAATTCATATAATTGATTTTGTTTTCAATTTCATCATCATTTATTTTGTTTTTGTCAGATAAAATCCTTATTCTTTTTATTTTTGTTTCTTTTTTAATCATGTTTTAATTAAGATTGTTTTTTAACTATATCCCTTGACAATTTTTTTATTTAATTTAATGTCAAACTTGGTAAAAAAAATTTAATTGTTATTTGTTTTGTTTTATATTTTTTTATTGAAACTTTTCATTTTATTTCATGCCTCAATATTTTGTTGATCAAGCATTTGACTTCATTATTTTTTATTTGGTATCAAGACTCAGGTCATTAGTTAAAATGGTTAGCCGAGGTTAACCTAGGTCTTCTTTAAAGACTTTTTTTTACAATTACTCTTTTTTTTTATCTCACTCTTCCATAAGGTTACTTCAATCTTATTTGTCGGGTCATGAGTTTTCTATATTAACTTAGGTTAACTCGAGCAAAGTTCATTTTGTTTGAATTATTTGTTATTGTCTCAGGCCATATTTATTTTATTAGAGATGGTTTTTAAAATTGAGTTTTTTTTTCAAACTCGACCTCCTTTATTTTTTGTATTAGATTTTATCCTTATTTTTAAAATAACAAGTTAGGAATTGAGTCATGATTTCACAAGTTATTTATCATCTATAAGTTTTTTTTCCTATCAAATTTGATCCCAATAGTTTTGTTGTTATATTTTTACTTTGGGAAATTTATTAAACTGATTTTCTATATATATTTTATCCTTAATATCAAATTAATTAGGCGGTGGGTTTCTTAGTCAAGCCTTGGTCGAGAACTTCATAGACTATAGATTATACTAAGTTACCAAAGTGTAAGAGGTTCAACCGAATTTGCTTAATTTGTTTTATTTTAAGCTAAAGTGTTTTTATAATTTTATCATACAACATTGATTCAATTAAAGACTGGGCTCCATTATTTTTATTTACTTAACTTCTATCAGAATTTTAACAAACTTTGAAAATGTTTTTGGTTATCATAATTCTTTTTGTTTATTTTTCTTTATTGAGTTTGCTTTGATAAATATTTAAATTGATATATTATTTCATTCTTAAATATTAGATTGGTTGGAAATGAGATTTTTTTTTTTAGTTTCATTTTTCAAGGTTGAAGATTTGTTTCATTTTAGGCTGTATGATTATCTCCAGTTTCCTTTTTGTTCATTTATTTTACTCACGTCACTTGGATTGCGCGGTTGGTGGGTTAGCCTGGTTGACTCATGTTTTTTAGGATCATTTTTTTTTAATTTATCATTTTTTTTATGTTTTATCCTTTGATATTGAGTTGTTTAAGAATTAAGCTTATCTTTTCTAGTTTGTTTTCTATTAGGTTATCTTATTCACATGATCTAAGTTAGAGTTCAGTTGGCTTGTTCAGTTTGTTGGTTATTTCTTTTTATATTTTTTTTAATTCATCCTTCTACATTGGATTTAGTTGGAGTTGGACTTCAATTCTTTTTTTATATATTGGTTTATCCTAATCTCATTATTTGACTTGCATATTTGCATGCTCACTTATCGTGGTCTCAAACAATGATTACACCATAACCGCTCTGACAAGGTCATGAAGGTAACCAACCTAGTCGGTGTTCGCTGAGACATGCACCTGTACAAAACCACCAAACCCTCTCTCTCCTTCACACTTAAAAATCTTTAAAAAGCCCTTATCAATAGTTTAGAACCATACCTTAAGATCAAAAGGTTAAAAACACCCTTCCCATTGATCTTTAAGTTGTTATAAGACTATTTGAACCCAAAACTAGAAATCTTTGATAAAACCATCAAGTTTTTAGTTTGTTATAAACATACAAAACTCGTTTATAACCTTTGGTTTAGTCTATAAAAAGGACAAGTAATCAACGAGGAAAATGAGGACACAAAAAGGAGACAATAAGGAAATTCAGTAGGCTACAAATCTACCTTTGTTGAAGGTTTAAAGCTCGAAAGTTATACTTCTAAACCTTGATGGTAGAGCCAATAAGGCCTGTCGAATCCCAAATACTATGCTAATGGTGCAATATTAGTACACTAATATGTTGGATATGAAAATTGATGTTTAAGCATGGTTAAATTTCAATATTTAACCTTGGTAAGTTTTTTATGAGAATTGATTTTGTTGCTTTGCTAAATCTTTCAAAAAATAATGTTTTTTTTTGTTGTAATAAAAAGGATGTTAAAGTCTTTTCTCTTGGTTGAGTAGAGTTTTTGGTTGATTTTAAATAATGTCTAAATAAATGTATCAAAACACATACATTATCTTAGTTTATGAGATTGGTCATAGTATAAGATTTAAAGGCCAACTTTGGATTCAAACTTACTGTAAATAGATGCTAAGTTGATGGCAATTTTGAAATTTGAATCATATACAAGTTTCTTAATGATCTAGAGTTATTTATTGTTGTTTCAGATTTATATATGTTTGTGTAGGGATAAAAACAATATGTTTAATAACTGCAAATAAGCATTTCTTGGTTTGGCAGTAGTTTACCTATTCTAGGTTTTAGATGCCTTTTATCTCTTTTCTTCACAAGTTCACCTTCGTACGTCACTATTAGTAAATAATCTAGGGATTAAAGCTCCAATAACACTATTTTTTATTGATTTAATCTGAGGGTTTTGGTTTCAACCAAAACATATTTTTGTTAAATCATTTTTAAAAATAATTGAATCTTATAAACCTGTACTTCTTAGTATTTCTGGTTTGAGCTTCTATTTATTTCATATGACAATTTATTTTGGTCAAATTGTGTCCTTATATCAATTTATAAAAGATAACACATTTTTTTAACCTTGCCTTTTAGGATTTTATTTTATTATTAACTTCCTTAAGTATCTAACTAATAATTGTTTTTCCTTTTCTATTCATGATCTTTATAATACAAGCATGACTTCTCAAATACACTCCTTCATTTGAATATTTTTAAGATATTCAATTGATTTTTTTTACACAATGAATTTAAATCATGAATATTGTTTTATAGTAAATTTGTATTTGTGCAAGAGAAGTATAAGTAAATGTATAATAATTTTGTATATTCAATTGTAATTCAATACTAATAATTTGTATGAAAATCATACTTACATGAAAGAATGAGATAGAAAATTTTAAAAATATTTTTAATAAAAAATAATTCTTGTCATTTTTTAAGATGATATGGTGATATGTTATTACAATATCTCTTAAGATGAAATGTTATGAAAAAGATTGACTCATGATACCAAAATTCACAAGTGCATGCATCTAATTATACATTTAGCCATAAATATAAACTTACATAAAGTAACCCATTTTTCTAGTCTACAGAATAAAGCCACTAAAAAAGTACAATTATTTTCCTTCTCACTATAAAATCTCTCCCTTTCTCTCTATCAAAAGACATAAATAAATTTGAAATTAATGATCATGTAAGCTTCTAATTAGTGTTGTTAATTTTATTTTTGTTTGACTGAAACATTTCATACAAGTTAAAAAAACGAGATAAACGACGCAATTTTTACCTCGCTTAGAATTTTGGCCTGTTCTGAAAATTTCAGCTTGTTCCAAAAATTTTGCCCCAATTTCAGTCGAAATGTTTCGGTTTCGTTTCGTCCGTTTCGACAAAATAGTATTTTGTTTTTAAATAATGAATAATTTTACAATATTAATCATATACCTTAATCCAACCGTTAGATTTAGATGAAATTTTACGAGGAATCTCTTGATATATTTATATATTATGTTCAAATTTCAGAGCAATCGGAGAATCTAATGACCTTGCTAGATTGATGATGACATTCTTGTAATATTATACATGTTCATAATTTTGTTTAGAAAAATCATTTTATTGTGTCTTTTTTAGATTAAATTGAAAAATTCTAAATAATTTTATTTTTGGATTTGAATTAATATATTTATATATATATATATATATATATATATATATACATAAACAGGACAATGCCAAAATGGTGCACCGAAACACTCCAAAACCGAAACATTCTATTCCAATTGAAAAATTGAAGCACCAACCAAAATGAAATTGATAACCTTGCTTCTAGTGGCCATCATATCCTAGACTTCGGGCCCATTTGCCACTGTGTTTCAAAAATACTTTTAAGAAAAATATTTTTTTAATTTTAAATCAATTTTTTTGGTGTTTTTAGATCATTTTCATATGCTGATGTCAAAAATAATTTTTTAAAATAAAAAAAATATCATTTTAATATATTTTTAAACAAAAATAACTTTTAAAAACTTCAACTACACTCTCAATATCTTTACTTCTTACTCCTTCAAGACGATGAAGAAGAAATCAAAACATTGTTAACTTCATGAAGAAATAATACACCCTTGATTTGAGGAATGAAAAAACTCTTCATTTAATAAGCATTGGCTCTATATATATAGGCCTTTACACTGAAATAGAAGAAACAAACTTGCTGAAACAAAAAAAAAAAGTCGCTAAAAAATGTGGTAAGATACTAACAATAATTTGTTCTAATAGCTCATCCTAACAATTAGGAATATTATTAACAGAAAACCAATAAACTTACCCTTAATTCTTCAGCATACACTCCTTTAAACTGGATTGCAGCAATGCAATTAGTTTAAATTATCTTTAAACATATACCAAGTCTATTACCTAACTCCAAGAACACTTCCAATTTGAGAGGCTTTGTCATAATATAAACAAGTTGTTCTTATGTGCTACAATGTATCAATTCAAAAGTCCATTTCTTTGTCAAATCACGTAAGAAATGAAATTCACATCTATATACTTGCTCCTCCCATGTATGACTGGATTTTTTGAAAGTTTTATGGTTAAACTATTATCGCAATAGATTGTTGTACACTTGCTTTGAGTGTGTCCCAATTTCTTAAGGATCCTTCTCATCCAAATTCCTTGGCATGCACAAAATGTTGCAATGAACTCAACCTCTATGGTAGACAAAGTCATAATTGGTTGTTTTTTTGAAGACCATGAAACTGCACTAGTTCCAAGCATGGAGATGTAACTAGAAGTGTTTTTCCTACCATCAATGTCTCCTGCATAATCATTGTCAGCAAACCCTACCAATTCTTTTATCCTCCTTTTTATAGGCAATTCCTAGCTCAGTCATACCCTTCAGATATCTTAGAATTCTTTTTGCAACTTGCAAGTGTAGTTCAATAGGCCTCTCCATATATCTACTAATCAATACATTAAGTTTGGTCTTATATCTGTTAGGTAAATGAGGTTGTCTATCATTTGCTTGAATGATGTTGTATCCACAACAGTTCCTCCTTCATCCTTTGACAGTCTACACCCTGGAACAATTAGATTCTTCACTAAATTGTTATTCAACATTTCAAAACTCCCCAATATTTCATATGCATACTTCTTCTAAGTGATAAATATTCCATGTTGGTCCTGTATGACTTCTACACCAAGGAAATACTTCATTTTCCCAAGATCATACATGGCAAATCCCTTCTTCATTGACTCCTTAAATCTTACAAACATATCCTCATTGTTTCTAGTAAAAATTAAGTCATCCATGTAAATACTTACAATAAAAATGTTACCTCCATCTTCAGTCTTTAAAATAGTGTGTGTGTACAATAGCATTTCTCAAAATCTTTTATAATAAAGTACCTTTCAATCCTGTTATACCAAGCTTTGGGAGCTTGTTTGAGCCTATACAATGCTCTTTTGAGTTTGTTGACCTTGTGTTCTTCTCTTCTTTTTTTGAACCTTTGTGGTTGATCAACAAATACAACCTCCTTTAATTCTTCATGCAGAAATGCACTTTTCACATCGAATCAATACACATACCAACTTTTTTGTCCTGCAAGAGCAAGAACTACCCTAATGGTATCCTATCTGGCCACTAGAACAAATACCTCATTGTAATCAATACCATGGTGTTGCGAGTAACCCTTTGTCACGAGACGAGCTTTAAACTTGACCATTCTCGTTAAGCTTGGTTTTGTACACCCACTTCGCCTTTATTTTCTTTGCTCATTCTGGTAATGTTGTCACCTGCCAAGTTTTATTCTCTGATAGCTTTGATCTCCAATCTCATGGCTTCTCTCCAATTTGGACTCTTAATAGCTTCTTCAAACAGTACAAGATCTTCAAAAGTAGTAAACATACCAAATTTCCATCTTCTTCTAATAAACTTTCACCTGACACATAATCTTGCATCCAAGAAGGCTCCTTTCTATTCCTTCATTGAATTAGATTAAAGGAACCTTCTGCCTCTTCATTTTCAACATTCACACCTTCTGTAAAATGGTCTTGATTCCTGACAACTTCCTCATCGCCCCATTCCAATACATCAACTTCCGGCTCAGTATTCCTCTTTCCTCACTCCCATTTCTCATCTTCAACAAATACCACATCCTTACTGATTATCACTTTATTTGAAATTGGATTGTATAGCCTATAGGCTTTTGACTCCTCACTTACACCCAATAAAGTACATCTCTCACTTTTTTCTTCCAACTTTGATCTTCGATTGTCTGGAATATGGACATGAGCAATACATCCAAATACTCTGAAGTAATGTGCTCAAGGTTTAGTACCACTCCAAGCCTCTTCAAGCGTTACCTCCTTCACAATTGTGGTTGGACATCGATTCAATATGTGTGTTGCCCAATTGACAACTTCAGGCCAAAATTCTTTAGGAAATTTATTTCTCTAACAACATATTATGCACCATGCTCATGACAATGTGATTCTTCCTCTCAACCACCTCATTTTGTTGGGGTGTATAAGATGTAGTAAGTTGCCTAGTTATTTCATTTATACTACAAAATTGATTGAATTCTATCGAGGTGAATTCTCTACCTCTATCAGTACATAGACAACAAATAAGATTACTAGTTTCTTTTTTAGCAAGTGTTTTGTGTTTCTTAAACACATCAAACGCCTCAGATTTTTCTGACAAGTAAACTAGGTCTTCTAGCTATAATCATCAATGAAGTTGATTAAATACCTTCTGTGGCTGTGAGATTCAGGTTTGATAGGTCTGCAGATATCAACATGAATCAACAGGAGCTGTTGTGATGCTATCCACAGGGTTTTTTTGGGTATCACCCTCGATGTTGTTTCCCCAACCATGGAGTTAGAACACACCTTTGATGAAGCTTGAAGAATTGGTAGTCCTCTCACCATCTTCTTGTAGAAAAGACTTCTCAGTCCTTTAAAACTGAGGTGTCTAAATCAATAGTGCTATAGGTATGAATTTATCCTTAGTCACAGTTTGAAGGCATGCTATGTATTGAGGCATTACTGAAGCTACAACAACAAACATCCTATTTGCTGACATCCTGGATTGCATAATTAATCCTCTTCTTCGATGATAAATATTGCACATCCCATTTTGAATTAGAATGGTGATACCTTTTTCTAATAGGTGTCCAACACTCAACATATTATTTTTTTAACTTAGGTGCAAAGTAAACTTCAGTGATTACCTGAGTCATTCCACCAATTTGAAGTCTGATGTTTCCTTTCCCATTACCATCATCTTTGAGTTGTCTCCAAGTCTTACTAATTGCCTGAAACTTTCATCAAAATCTAAAATAACTTCTAATGCCACACATATGGCTACCACACCTTGAGTCTAAAACCACACACTCTCCTTGTTGTTGAATTGTCCATCTTGATATAGGGCATTAATAGCATCTCTTCATCTTGGCGAACTTAGTGTAATTTGCAACATTCCTTACCTGAGGGCATTCATATTGGAAGTGGCCTAATTTGTAGCAATTAAAGCATTCCACAAGAGCTTTATTGAGGGGCTGCCTTATTCCAACTACGACCTCTTTCTCTAAAATTTCCTTGAGCTCTTCCTCTCCTTTCAATTCTATATGCATCCCTTGCTCTAGCCTTCTCTGTATTGGTGATGTTTAAAACATGTTCCTCCTTCTTCTGTCCATGCATTCATTGTTCTTGAACCAACAAGTTGCTCTAAAGTTCATCAATAGTCATAGTGGAGATATCATTGGATTCTTCGATTGAGCACAAAACATATTTGAATTTGAGTGTCATTGATCTTAGGATTTTTTTCAATGATCACACTCTACTCCATTTTTTCTCTATGTGATCTCATCTTATTTGCTATAATCAATGTCTTGGCAAAATATTCATTAACCTTTTCACCCTCCCTCATGCCAAGAAGCTCAAATTCCCTTCTCAAAGCCTGTAGCTGAGCACGTTTTGCTTTCGTAGAGCCTTGATACTTCATTCTCAACAAATCCCAGATGACCTTTATAGTCTCTTTATTGAGAATGGTCTCAATGATATTTCTATCTATAGCTTGGAAAATATAGTTTTTGACTTTTAAATCTTCAAGTATGAGATCTGCAATGGTTTTATGTTGTGCTTTTGTTGCTGTCGGTATCTCTCTTTCTATCAAGTCCTAATACTCCTTTGATCAGGGAAAATTCTCCATAAACCTAACCCAATGGTCATAATGACCGTCGATCCTTGGAATCGCCGGTTGATAAAACTATTGTTCTCTGGTACCATGATGCTCCACTCTCTTTCCTTGAATCACTCAGTTTAGCTCAGTATCAAAACAACTAAACAGGTCGCCGTGAGAGGTGCTATGATACCAATTGTTAGATTTATGAATAAATAATACACCCTTGATTTGAGGAATGAAAAACCCCTTTATTCAACAAGCATTGGCTGAAACAGAAAAAGCAAACTCCCTGCAAAAGCGTGGTAAGATACTAGGAATAATTTGTTCGAACAGCTCATCCTAACAATTAGAAATATTATTAACAGAAAACCAGTAAACTTACTCTCAACTCTTCAACAAACACCGAACTCTATCTCTCTCCTCTTTGCTCTAATCACGCCCTGTGCCTGTGACATCCTTTTTTCCCCCTCTTACTTCCCGTCAAATCTCCGGTCACATTCCCCCGGAATGTCAGATTCTGGCATACAGGTTTTTATCTCTGTCTCTCTTTAAAAAGTACTTCTTCCTTTTTGTGCTGTGTAAGCTGTTGCTCTTTTAGAGCACGCAACCTCTTCCTTCTTTTTTTAAGCTCTCGAGTCTCAGCTATTCGTTCTCTTCCTTCAATTTGTCCTTTTTTTTTAATTCCTTTGGATTTTTTATTTTTACCCCCTTGAATTGTTTCCTTTACTCTGTAAAAAAACAGAAGCTTTTATGGAAGCTGATTATCTGTAGTTTTTTTTCTTTGGCGTTGTATTTCTGGATAAAAACTTGGACTGAATTGGTTTTATCTTATTTAGTTTATTACTGATGTGTTAACTGACAAAACATGAGAGGAGAGAGATCTGTCTTGTCTTAAATCAAGGTTTCTTTTTTACTTTGTTAACAAACGGTTTCGTTTTTCTTCACCCAATTTCCTTCGCTTTCTCTTCAAAAACAGAGATAACAAAAGGGGCAGGGAATAGTTGCTCAAAATCTTGATAAAACTGGGTGTCGTTTGTAGGGGGGTTAGCTACTTTCTTCGTGTCTTTCCTACGTAATCATTGACAAGAATAAGATCTCGTCCTTTTTAGAAACCACAAAACCGTTGATTGACAACCGATCTTTATTATAAATTGGATTCGGAACTATTATGGAATACCAAAAGATTGTAATATTTCCTATTATGGAATGTGAATAACCTTAGGCATGTAATTAGACATTTAGCATTTATTATGGGATTAAATTGTATACCTTAACATTATAAAACCCTAATGATACACACGGCAGTCCACAAGGTTTTCTGGCTGCAGTATTCCTTCTCTAAGGTTATTCATTGTTTCATTGTTTTATCATGGTATCAGAGCTATAAAACAATTGAAATAAAACACACAATCAAGCAGCATACATGGCAGAATCCATGTCCGGGAACAAGAATGTCTCTGTTGACAAAACAGAGTCCAGTTCCGGGAGCAAGAGTGTATCTGGTGAGAATCGAAAAACAATTTCACCATACGACATTACATCTCTTGATAATCCCGGATTGACGATTACTCAAGTCCAATTGAAGGGGGACAATTATGAAGAGTGGGCACGTTCGTTCCGAACAGCCTTGAGAGCCCGAAAGAAATTCGGGTTCATCGACGGGTCAATTGAACAACCCAGTGAAGAATCAGAAGATTGGGAAGACTGGTGGACAATCAACTCACTATTGGTGTCCTGGATTCGAAACACTATCGAATCCACACTCCGATCAACCATCTCCCATGTAGAGATTGCACGGGATTTATGGTTGGACATCAAGGACCGATTCAGCATCACCAATGGACCCCGAATTCAACAATTAAGGTCTCAATTGGCTGATTGCAAACAAAAGGGAATGGCTATTATGGATTACTATGGGAAATTGAAGAAATTGTGGGATGAACTGGGCAATTTTGAGCAATTGCCCACGTGCAAATGTGGAAAGTGCACGTGTAATCTAGGTTCAATACTGGAAAAGAGAAGAGAGGAAGAGAAGGTGCACCTGTTCCTCATGGGTCTCGATGAGCAGCGGTTCGGGACAACTCGATCGAACATCTTGGCACAAGACCCATTGCCGGGGCTGCACAAAGTGTACTCCATCCTCACTCAAGAAGAGCAGGTGAAAGGGATGACTCGGGGCAGAGATGAACAAGGGGATTTTGTGGCTTTTATGGGTCGAACCCACGGTCGACAGCAAGGGTCCATAACTCGGACTGACGGGCGAGAGAAGGGGGTGTGTTCATACTATCACAAATCTGGACATGGGGAAGACACTTGCTTTGCTCTTAAAGGTTATCCCGAATGGTGGGGTGACAGACCCAGGGGAGAGGAGAGAAGAGAAGGTGGCCGTGGAAGAGGGTACTCCGGTGGCAGAGGAGGAGGCCGGGGTCACAAGGGAAACCACCGTGCCAACGCTGCACAGACCACCGGAGGTTCCAGCTCTGTCGCAGCCGAAGGAGATGGCTCGTCGTTCCCAGGCTTGAGCGACGAGCAGTGGGCGAAATTGAGAATGATTTTGGGAGAGCCGAAGGAAATAATAGATAAAATGACCGGTAAGCTTAAGAATTTAATCGGGACAAATACTGGTTCAGTGTGGATATTAGACATCGGGGTTCAAACCACATGACCGGGTTAATTGAGGAACTGATTGATTTAAAAATAATTGATCAGTGTCCCGTTGGATTACCAGATGGAAATAGTGCTTTGGCGGTCAAAGAGGGAACGACGATTCTTGACGGATATTTGTGCCTTGAAAATGTTCTTTATGTGCCAGGACTTACCTGCAATTTAATTTCTGTGACGCAATTAATTGATCAGTATGATTGTTTTGTACTTTTCAATAAAAAATTGTGTGTTATACAGGGCCACACTTCGAGGATGCTGATTGGTGCGTGTGAGAGACGAGATGGACTCTACAATTTCAAAGGGATACCGCGGATTAATGCAATGAAGATCAGTAATAAAGCGTCTCTGGATCTCTGGCATCAGCGACTGGGGCATCCTTCACTGTGAATAACAAAGTTAGTTCCCGAGGTTAATTCTAGCAACCAGGAAAACAGTTTGAATAAAAATTGTGATGTCTGTCAAAGAGCAAAACAGCGGAGAGATAAATTTTCTGTTAGCGAAAATAAGACTTTGGATATTTTTGAACTGGTTCATTGTGATTTATGGGGACCATATAGAACAGTTTCTTCATGTGGTGCTTCGTATTTTTTAACTATTGTTGATGATTTTTCCCATGCTGTATGGATTTATTTGTTTGTTGACAAGAAAGAAGTCTCTAGTATGCTTAAAAGATTTTTTTGCCATGGTTGAGAGGCAATTTGCTCGGAAAGTCAAAATTTTCCGGAGTGATAACGGGACAGAATTTACATGTCTGAAATCGTATTTCTTTGATCAAGGAATTATTTTTCAGACCTCTTGTACAGAGCACTCCACAGCAAAATGGGCGTGTGGAGAGAAAACATCAACATATTTTGAATGTAGCTCGCGCTCTGCGATTTCAAGGTTCTCTTCCAATTAAATTTTGGGGAGTGTGTGTATTGACTGCTGGATATTTGATCAATAGGACTCCTTCTTTGACCTTGGATGGAAACACACCATATCGAGTTTTACATGGGGTGGAACCATCTTATAATCACCTACGCGTCTTGGGTTCTTTATGTTATGCTCATGAGAAGACGGGGGATAAAATGGCAAGTAGAAGCCGTCGGTGTATTTTTGTTGGTTATCCCTATGAGAAGAAGGGATGGCGCCTGTATGATTTGGAAAGACAGGATTTTTTTGTCTCCCGGGATGTTGTATTTTCAGAAGATGTTTTTCCTTTTGCTAAAATTACTGATGGGCCTTCCACTACTCTCACCACTACTGACGAGGCCCATGATCTTATACCCGAGGATATACTGGAGTTAGATCATTTATCTTCTGAGTCATTTCCACCTATTGCTCCGGAAGAAGAGGTCACTCCAGAAGAAGAAGAAGAGGTTAATCCATTGGGGAGAGGACATTGTCAGTGGTATCCCTCCATCCAACTTCATGATTATGTCACCAACACCATTCAAAAGAGTCCATCTCTCTCGCCACCCGTCCCACTGTATTCTCCAGGTACACCCTATCCTTTAGCACACTATGTGAATTGTGACAAATTTTCTATACGACACCGACATTTTCTTGCAGCTATCACCACTGAGCGTGAACCCGTGTCGTATTCGGAGGCAGTAAGACACAAAGGTTGGAGAGATGCTATGCAGCATGAAATTTCCGCGCTCGAAAATAATGAGACCTGGGATGTTCAGAGTCTACCAGCTGGGAAGAAAGCTTTGGGATGCAAATGGGTATACAAGATTAAATATAATTCTAATGGTACTATTGAGCGATTGAAGGCTCGTCTAGTCATTCTGGGCAATCATCAGACTGAAGGCCTTGACTACACGGAAACTTTTGCGCCTGTCGCAAAAATGGTTACCGTACGAGTATTTCTTGCTGTGGCCGCCGCGAAGAATTGGGCAGTACATCAGATGGATGTTCATAATGCATTTTTGCATGGTGATCTTCAGGAGGAAGTTTACATGAAATTTCCGCCTGGTTTTCGCGTCGGGACAACTGGGGCAGTTTGCAAACTTCGCAAGTCGCTTTATGGGTTGAAACAGGCTCCTTGGTGCTGGTTTGCTAAACTCTCACAAGCCTTGACGAGCTATGGTTTCCAGAAATCTTATTCCGACTACTCATTATTCACATATCGGCGGGGGGAAGTACAACTCAGTGTTCTTGTATATGTTGATGATCTCATCATAGCTGGCAATCATCCGGGTGATATCCAAACATTCAAAGATTATCTTAGTGCTTGTTTTCACATGAAAGATCTTGGCTGCCTAAAATATTTTCTGGGAATTGAAGTGGCGCGCAGTCCTGCTGGTTTTGTACTATGTCAACGCAAATATGCACTTGACATTATTTCGGAAGCCGGATTACTAGGGGCTCGACCAGTAGTTGTTCCTTTAGAACAAAATCATCGTCTTGCTTTGTCCACCAGTACAGCATTGGCCGATCCGGAAAAATATCGTCGGTTGGTAGGATGATTGATTTACCTTTGCTTCACTCGACCCGAACTTTCTTATAGTGTGCATATTCTATCCCAGTTCATGCAATGCCCATGGGAGGAACACTGGGAAGCTGCTCTACGGGTAGTTCGGTATCTTAAGGGTAATCCGGGTCAAGGCGTCTTTCTTAGTAGTGAAAGTGATCTGCAGCTACACGGGTGGTGTGATGCTGATTGGGCCGGTTGCCCCCTTACTCGGCGATCACTTACTGGCTGGATAGTTTTTCTTGGTAATTCTCTGGTGTCTTGGAAAACCAAGAAACAACACATTGTCTCTCGCTCCTCTGCCGAAGCAGAATATCGATCTATGGCCATGACTACGTGTGAGTTGACTTGACTTAAAGCTTTACTGGAAAGTCTTGGCGTGTCTCATCTGGCCCCTATGTCTCTCCATTGTGATAATCAATCTGCTCTTCATATGTCGCAGAATCCTGTGTTTCACGAGCGCACTAAGCATATTGAGGTTGATTGTCACTTTATACGTGATGCCATTGTGGCTGGGACTATTACGACTAAATTCGTTATGTCATCATTACAGCTTGCCGATATATTCACAAAAGCCTTGGGAAAGCAACAATATGAATTTTTATTGCGCAAGTTGGGCATCCGAGACCTTCATGCTCCAACTTGAGCGGGGGTATTATGGAATACCAAAAGATTGTAATATTTCCTATTATGGAATGTGAATAACCTTAGGCATGTAATTAGACATTTAGCATTTATTATGGGATTAAGTTGTATAACTTAACATTATAAAACCCTAATGATACACATGGCAGTCCACAAGGTTTTCTGGCTGCAGTATTCTTTCTCTAAGGTTATTCATTGTTTCATTGTTTTATCAGGAACAGAGAGGGCCACAATGTAGATAATTTCCAGGAAGCCTGGGCAGCATGATCAGTCCTTTTGATCTAAGCAACGGGTCGCTGGACGGATAAACGACATCGTGACGGTGTTATGCGCCTGGTTATGATCTAGTTCATTGCTGTAATCTGTAATATTGTTTTGGGAATAATGGATTGTAATTGAAATTGATATCTGGCAATTGAAGGAGTCAGTAACCTCCACAAGACAATTGTTCTTAGTACAGAAATTGCTTGATTCCTCCATCCATGGCTGAGCCATAAATAGACTTAAGGAAAACTACCCACTTACTTAATTAATTGCCCACACATGTAACCCCCCCCCCCCCCCATTACATAAGCAATTAACTATGAAATTAAATACTGAAACGTAACCCCCCCCCATTACAGACTTAAATGCATAAATAAAAAGTATTGTCCTTGTACCGAAATAAAGATAATTGCACTGGCCCCCCTACAACAATTAACAATTGTTTTCGGGTCCCCCTCTTATAAGGAAAAATCCCTAATTTCTTCTCTTCATTTCTGGGCATGTAACATAGCCGCCCCCTTTAGCAGAACTCGTCCACGAGTTCGGGGTAGAGCTGACGTAGCTCATCGGCGTCGACCCACGTGGCGTCGTCCACGTCAGACCCTTTCCAGTGTACCAAGAGGTCAACCCCAGCTCGGTTTCCTTTCTTCTTGAGCCGCCGATCTACAATCTTCTCTGGTTCGGGTGCTAGGGCTCCATCATCCATCATGGTTGGTAGCTTCGGGTTAGGGTTCACCCGAGTTCCCACCTTCTTCTTGAGACACGACACATGAAAAACCGGGTAGATCTTCGACCCGTGTGGCAGATCAAGCTTGTAAGCAACGGTGCCAATTTTTTGAATGATTTGGAAGGGGCCAAAATACTTCGGAGCTAACTTCAAACTCCTCCTCACGGCGACGGTCATCTGCCGGTAAGGCCTCAATCTCAGGTATACCCAGTCACCAATTTCGTACTCTCGTTCAGTCCTCTTCTTATCTGCAAAATTCTTCATCCTCAGCTGTGTTTCTTGCAGATTTTCTCTTGCGAGTGCAAGGATGTGCCCCCTGTCCCTCAACTCAGTTTCCACAGCTTGCACGGCTGTCGTTCCTGGTTCGTATGGAAGAAGGGGTGGTGGTTCTCGGCCATAAACCAGTTCAAACGGAGTGAATCCCGTTGATGAGTGCATTGATGTGTTGTACGCCCACTCTGCCATGGGTAACCAGCTAACCCAATCCTTGGGTCGATCACTAGCGAAACACCGCAGGTAACCCTCAACCCATTTATTTACAATTTCTGTTTGTCCATCGGACTGAGGATGATATGCTGAACTCATGAATAATTTAGTGCCACTTAACTGAAAAATTTCCTGCCAAAATCTGCTTGTGAACACTGCATCCCGATCGCTAACTATGCTGTTAGGCATTCCGTGCAATTTAAATATGTTATCCATGAATGCCTTTGCCACTGTCGCTGCTGTATATGGATGAACTAGGGGTAAAAAATGACAATATTTGCTAAACCTATCCACCACCACAAGCAACACATTGTAACCCTTAGACATAGGCAACCCCTCAATAAAATCCATGTTGATATCTGTCCATACCTGACTTGGAATTTGCAGAGGTTGTAGCAACCCTGTTGGTTTAAGATTATCGGATTTATGCCTTTGACATATTTCGCACTCCTTGATGAACTGCCTTATGTGCTTCCTCATTCCATGCCAAAAGAACTCATTTTTCAGTCTAGAATGTGTCTTATGTGACCCAGTATGCCCTCCTGTAGAGCTGCTGTGAAAGTGTGTCATAATTTGCTCCTGTTATTCCTTCATAGATCCCAAGTGAATTCTGCCCTTATAAAACAGCAATCCTCTTTTGAACTGAAACTTGAGTGGGTCTAGTTGGCCTGCATTGTATTTGCTTATTAACTCCTTCAACTGGGGGTCTTGTTCATAACTTTGGGATAGATTCTCCCACCACTGAACATTGACCAAGCTGATGGCTTGGGCTTGTCCTTGGATAGCCTCCATCTCTAGGTTTTCATTGTCATCCTGGGCTGGCAAGCGCGATAGGGCATCTGCTGCCTTGTTTCCCTTGCCACTCCTGTACTCTACACTGAAATCAAACCCCAGTAGTTTGTTAATCCACCTTTGTTGAAAGGGAGTGCCCACCTTCTTCTCTAGGAGATGCTTTAGGGCCTACTGGTCAGTTCTGACCACAAACTTGTGTCCTAGAAGATAGTGTCTCCATTTCTGTATTGCCAACACAAGAGCCAAAAATTCTTTTTCATAAGTAGACAAAAATAGATTCTTACCCTTCAAAGCTTGGCTAAGATAAGCTATTGGCCTCCCTTCTTGCATTAGAACAGCTCCTAGGGCTCCCTTTGATGCATCACACTCCACAATAAAGATTTTTGCAAAATCTGGTGTGGCAAGTACTGGAGGTGTTACCATGGCTTCTTTTAGTGCATTGAAGGCCTTGGCAGCATCTTCATTCCACTGGAATGAGTTCTTCTTCAGTAGTGCAGTTAGAGGAGATGCCACTCCACCATATCCCTTCACAAATCTTCTATAATAACCCGTCAAACCCAAAAATCCCCTTAAGGATTTAGGATTCTTAGGTTCAGGCCACTCTACCATGGCTGCAATCTTGGCTGGATCTGCCTTGACTCCTTCTTTAGAAATGATGTGCCCCAAATACTCCACTTCCTTACACCCAAAGGTGCATTTAGAAAGTTTAGCAAATAGCTGATTTTGAGATAAAACCCCTAGGACAGTCCTCAAATGCTGGCTGTGTTCTCCCACAGTTTTGCTATATACCAAGATATCGTCAAAGAAAACTAGGACAAATTTTCTTAAGTAGGGCCTGAAAATTGCATTCATCAATCCTTGGAAAGTTGCAGGTGCATTAGTGAGGCCAAATGGCATGACTAAGAACTCATACTGCCCCTCATGCGTACAAAAGGCAGTTTTGTGAATATCTTCAGGTTTCATTCTGATTTGATGATATCCGGATCTCAAATCCAATTTAGAAAACCATTTCTGCACCAGTAATTTCATCAAGTAGTTCAGTAATATTAGGAATAGGGAACTTAGCTTTCACGGTGTCCTTGTTGAGAGCTCGATAGTCGATGCACATCCTCCAGCTGCCATCCGGCTTCCGCACCAGCAAAACAGGTGATGAATATGGGCTTTGGTTGTTTTGAATTATGCCATTTTGTAGCATTTCTTTGACTAACTTCTCTATTTCTTCTTTTTGGTAATAGGGAAATCGGTATGGTCTGAGATTTGTGGGTTTTGCTGCGGGATGGAGCTGTATTTGGTGGTCATGGCTGCGGAATGGAGGTAATCCCTTTGGTTCATCAAACATTGTTTTATAATCATCTAAAACAGCCTTTATGATTGGGATTTGTACTGCTGTTCCAGTTGTTGAAGTGACGCGCATCACTTGTAACCAAACTCCCTTCCCCTTGGTCATTGTCCCCTTTTCTAGGTTTGATTCTTCTTCTACTACCTGTTCAGGTTGCTTCAGCCCTTGTAAAATATATGCTCTTCCACTCATATTGAATTTCATGTATAATTTCGCAAAATTCCATTGAATGGTTCCTAAGCTCCTTAACCAATCTACACCAAGCACAACATCACAACCACCTAAAGTAAGCATGAATAGATTGGTCAGAATATTACATGCCTGTGTGGTTAATGTCACTGCCTTGCAGCAACCAGTACATGGGAGTGTATCCCCATTGGCGACCTGAACTTCCATTCTGCTCCCTTGTATGGCCAATTTCTCCTTTCGAGCAACATTTTCATCAATGAAGCTGTGCGTACTCCCAGTATCAATGAGCACAATCACTGTGCTCTTTCCAATTCTGCCTATTATCCGCATCGTTTTGGGAGAAGGTGCTCCAGCAATAGCATGTAAGGATATTCCCAAAAGCTCAGCCTGTATATCCCCAGGTATGATATCAGTAATTTTCTGAATTGAAAGTCTCCTCTCCTCCTTCTTCTTCTTCAAATTCCATACCTTCTAACACATACAACCTTGGTTTATTGCACTTATGTCCCGGCTGATATCTATCATCACAAAAATAACAAAGGCCTTTCTCTCTTCGCTCCTGCATTTGGTTGGGACTGATCCTCTTAATAGGGTAAGGATTTCTGGACTGAAATGTATGTTGGGGTCTTGGATTTGGTGGGGCAGGTAATCTGTGTATGGGGTTTGGGGCTGTAATTCTTGGGACATTGTTTAAGGTTGGTGTTTTGGGTGTAGGTTTGTAGGTAGAGTTAAAAGTGGTGTGATGAGTTTGGCTGAATTTGTAGGGATGGATTTTTCTATTGACTTCTTCCTCCTGCAGACGCGCAAGTCCAAAGGCAGCAGCCAAAGTGTTCGGTTTGAACATGGTGACTATGATTCTCAGTTCATCCTTGAGCCCACTGAGAAAGGTACTGATTCTGAACTCTTCACTAACTCCATGCACCTTGTTTGACAAGATTTCAAATGTAGTTTGGTATTCCTCTACACTTCCCATCTGTTTTAACTTTGTAAATGCTCCAACAGGATCTTCAAAGGCTGTGGGTCCAAACCTGACCCGAATTGCCTCTATGAAATCCTCCCTAGTTGGTTACAGGACTGGAATCCTTCAACCAACAAAACCATGTAAGAGCCTTTCCTTCCATGTGAAAAGAAGCTAAATCCAACTTCTGATTTTCAGGTGTGCCAAAGTAAGAGAAAAACTGTTGCGCCTTCAAAATCCATTCACTAGGATCTCCACCATCAAACCGAGGAAAGTCCAGCCGAATGGACCTTGCTTGAATTCCACCATTAACTTCACACAAAGGGTTAGTATTTCCCCTTGTGTTCGTTGACGATCCTTCTCCTGAGTTGAGTCTTCGTTTGTCACTTGTGCTAAGCCCTCATAACTGGAGGCTAAATTGTTGAGTTGTTGCAGGATGCCTTCCATCAACCTTTCCTGTCTAGATTGATCATCTGATAGCTTGGTAGTGACCTCTTGTAGATGCTGCACAGTTTCGGCCAACTGTGATATGCGGGTGCCTTCAGCCATGTCGCGGGATCGCGGCTCTGATACCACTTGTTATGCGCCTGGTTATGATCTAGTTAATTGCTGTAATCTGTAATATTGTTTTGGGAATAATGGATTGTAATTGAAATTGATATCTGGCAATTGAAGGAGCCAGTAACCTCCACAAGACAATTGTTCTTAGTACAGAAATTGCTTGATTCCTCCATCCATGGCTGAGCCATAAATAGACTTAAGGAAAACTACCCACTTACTTAATTAACTGCCCACACATGTAACCCCCCCCATTACATAAGCAATTAACTATGAAATTAAATACTGAAACGTAACCCCCCATTACAGACTTAAATGCATAAATAAAAAGTATTGTCCTTGTACCGAAATAAAGATAATTGCACTGGCCCCCCTACAACAATTAACAATTGTTTTCGGGTCCCCCTCTTATAAGGAAAAATCTCTAATTTCTTCTCTTCATTTCTGGGCATGTAACAGACGGTTTATTTTATTGCCCAAATCTTATTAGTTGAACTTAACGCGTGGTAGGTATTGCCTAGCTTTAGTATTTGAACTGGTTTCCAATTCTAACCAGTTTCAGCTATTTGTTACGAGGGCCGATGAGCAAAATATAAAGAGGTCATCAGGCATGATGTCTTTTGTCAACTCGTGTGCGCATCCCATCTTCTCCAGCCATCACAGGATCTTCATTTGCTTGCTGTGGATGGTTTGGCTTGATTCTTCGCTCTTGGACACGCCATTGGAACAATTAGAATTTATCTCGTTTACAGGTGAGGGTAGGAACGATTAGATTTCTAGACTGACTGTATAAAATTGTTTATGTTTTCATATCGATGGCTGTGCATCTTAAATTACATGTCAAGCCAACTGTCGCTGACATGGAGATGGTGGTTTGGCAGGCTCTTCAATCTCAAGTAGTGAATCAGATGTGGCAGGGATGTTCTTTGGAGATAAGACTGGGGATAAAATGGTAAAAATTTGAGAGTTGTTTATTTGTAGTCCCGGCCACAGTCCAGTTAAGAGAGAGATTTCCTTGCAGAACTTGTCTCCATCTCTAACACTTGCATTATAATATACTACAGTATAGTGTCCTGATCTGCAGATTGTATGGAAGAAAGTGAATGGAGCACCCATAAAGAGACTCATTGCCCAAGAAATGTCCAAAGAAGTCGAATCCACGCATAACCCCCGCCCCCAACTTGGTTGCCAAGTTGATGGGACTTGATACGCTCCCTCACCAGCAGCCTATTGCAGCTACACGAAGAAGCCACCCTGGAGGTTATTCAAGGTGTTCTTTGAGTCACTCAGGGATAGGATCAATAGAATCAGTGGCTCGAACCTTATCGTGCAGAGACAGGCAGTCCTTATCCATTAAAGCCCTCTCCGGTCTCCTCAGGTGCTGAGGAGGATGAAAAGGATTGGTTTTTCTTGGTTCGTACTCCACTAGCAATTAGATTCATTTTTTCGCCCGAAAGCCCATTACACCCATCACTGAGAGGCAGATATGTTAGCCTGAATGACAAGGAGCTTTTGTTTGAGGCAAAGCGAAGACAGAGACGGTCAAATAGGAAACTTGTATTTGCCTCTGTGAATGCAGCCCTGGTTGAGATCACGGGTCATGGATCAGACAGGAGCACAAAGGCTGAGACTTGCAGTGGGGTTCAAAACTGGTTGGTTGGTAGTTTTGACTACTTGTGGGCAGGCTCACTTGAAGAAATGGTTTTGTAAATTTGGGGACGGCAACAGCCTGGTGGTAGGGAAAGGGTGGGTAGATAAGAAGATGAGAGGGGAATTAGATAGCTTAGGGAACGAAATAGAAGGAAAGTTGCTGGATGAGCTTGTCGAGGAGGCTGTCCTTGATTTGACAGGGAGGCTGTGATGAGCCTTCTTTCTATTCACGTTTCTATTTTGGTGTTTCTTTTTTTCAATTAAAATGAAATGTTTTGATTTTGAAGTATTTTGCTCTCTTTACAGAGTTGTACTATTTAATATATTTATGTATATAATAAAACAATGATATATTAAATGAATTTGGGTCAACCTAAATTAACTTTTCAAATATGTGATTTTAAATAAAATTATAAATTTTAATTCGTAATGAACTTGTTGAGTAATGAAATTAAGAAAAAAATTAATCTAAAAAAAATATAATAAAATTATGAGTATGTATAATATTACGGGAATATTATCATCAATGTCGCAATGTCGTTATATTTTCTGATTGTTTTGAAATTTTAATATAATATATATAAATATGTCAAGAGACTGTTCGTAAAATTTCATTTTAATCTAACGGTCGGATTAAGAGATATGATTGATATTGTAAAACTATGTATTATTTAAAAAAACGATTTGGCCATAACAGAATGGACAAAATAAAACAGGAACATTCCGGCTATAATTTGGCTGAAATTTCCAGAACAAGCTGAAATTTTGAGTGAGATAAAATTTGTTATGGTTTGCTCTGTTTTTTGAATTAAAACAAAATGTACGGATCATTCTAGGCGGGACATAACATAATTAATAACACTAGTTTTAACCCTTCATTTATATCATTGAATTTCAACAATGTTGATCCGATCCCTGGCTGCCCTTTATTTCTTTAACTAATTATTTGTCACTGCATTTCAAATTTTTTTTAATTGTTTTTTTTTTTATTTTGTAGTATTTATATATTATTTTCATGTACTGATGATATTAAAAATAATTTAAAAAAAAATAAAAAAAAATTATTTTGATGAATTTTTAAACCAAAAAACATTTACACAAACATCCACATTATTAAACATGAACTAACACCAAACTTCTCAAATCTACCTTCATCATCCATTGTATTGCCAAAGGGCAAAAAGATGGGTTTCTATTGACTGATTCCTGTAGTTACTTACTACTATTCTAAGTTTATTTCTAACAACTCAAGTGAAATGCTAATCTTTCAAATAAAAACTGAAATCTGTATGCATATGAATATTTTAACTCTAATCGTAATTTATATTTGACTTGTTTTTTTTTATTTCATCTTAGAGATTAATTTTAGTTGATAAGAATAAAAGATTTTCACTATAATATTTTTTTCATGTTTATATAATATATTTATATACAGAAAAAAGAAAAAAAATATAAAGACAAATTACAACAATCTATTTGAAGCATTATGAAATTAAACAAATTCATTAATATTTTTTTGAAAGAAATGTGAGCTATATAATAAATAAGAGGGTGTTAATTAGAATTTTAAAAAATCAATTAAGAGTAAAAAACAAAATTAAGGGAGAGGTTATTAATTAAAATTAGAAAAAAAAATCAAAAATAAAAAAAAGTCAGGTGGTGTCGAGCTTGACAACCAAGTTCACATGCCTGGTCAAGCATAAAAAAGCACACACGTATGTTTCCCTGGAAGCTAGATCTACACATCTACTACGTTGATAGACGACTATCACTCGCAGAAAATTGGGTATATGGACGCTAAATACATGATTATGAGTTTATGTATGAATATATCTTGAGTAAATGATAGATTGATAAACGATGAGAGCATTGGAAAGTATGGATATGTAAATTTGCCTTGTTGTTTATTCATAAATATAAGTTGGATAGGGGCTCCAACATAGTTCCTATGTTGATTAGCTATATTGATAATGGTATACAAATCTTGTTGACACAAAAGAGATTTCTAAAGCTAGATAGCATGCTGGTAAAGCATGACATATACTTGTTTATTGGGTTTCCCGAATAGTATACACGCGATGAAAATAATAAAATAAAATTATTTGAGAGTCTTTATGATCCCATTAGACATATCTAGAGTTGTTTTGAGATTTATTACCTGGTATCTTTTCTTTTTCGGCTTTGAATGATATTTAAGAAATTGATTTGTCGCAAATCACAAGTTGTAATCAACACAAACCACTTGTATGAAATCTCCTGAATCTCTATTTAGAAGAGAGAGATTTCTATGTCTAAAGTTCTAACTCTAATTTTGCGTTTACGTAGTTTTTTTTCCTCACACACAACTACTTCTCTATTTCACTTGCAAAATAATAGGTTAAATTTATATATATATATATAAAAACCTGTAAATGCCAAAATATTTATTTGGCTTTGAATAACATTCATATACTAATTCAGGATAATTTTATAAATTAACTCTATCAAGTACTTACTTGATTATTCTAGATATAGAAATACAATACATATATTAATTATATTTTAATCTTTAATTTATAAAAAATATTTTAATCAAGTCATAATTAAATCATCTTAGTTTAATTTTTGACAAATATTTTTAATGTGTGTATCTCAATAGGATCTTGATATGTTGGTTCAAATATAAATTGTAATTCTAATTAAAGAAATTAAACAATTTAATTTATTATTAATTCAATAATTGATTAATTTATATTTAAAGATCAGGTGCATCATCTAGCAAAGTATCATGATTCCTTAAATATTAGAAAAGTTCTTAGTGGTTTAACCTTATCTTTTAGTAACCGGTTTTTCAGTGTAATTAATATTATTTAATCAAAAATGTTTTGATTTAACATTAAAGCATGAAGTATATCATTCATGTTAAATATTTTTTGAAATATTTCATTTTAGTCAAGGATTCTCAGTCAATACTATTTCTATCATATGGAATATTTTTTTTCTAAATCACTTAGGGTGATGAATTCGCTCTTGATCACTCAAGTATTTTAAATAGTTTATGTCATATCCAATGTCAACTCTTTCATGGACTCATATAAGATAACATGTAACATGATCAAAACATAACATTTTCTATATAAGATAACTTAGTGATATTAAAAATAAGAATCACTTATACAATTATCATATGAGCTTTTTCATAGATATATGTGATCTCTCCATATGGGATTCTCATACATCAGTTCAATGTATATCTTATGACAAATACATACATATTAATTTCTAGATATCCCTATACCTTGGCTTATGAAAATAGTTGTTTCGTTTCATAAAAAAATAACATAATATATATTAGTCTCTATGACTAATAAATATACAATATTTAAGAGAGCATTAACTAGGAAAATTTTAGATATAATGTTTTGATATAATAAAAATCCTATAATTATAACTTTATAATTTTCTTTGCAAAGTATTTTTATCCCATGGTCTTTACCTTTACTTTAGATTCATAAAATCAAATATTAGATATATTGATCTAATATTATATAAATATTAGAGATAATTTAAATCTTTATTAATAATATATGTTTATATGAATATCACTTGTAACCGGCTGATTAACTATAAAACATATCAAATTAACACACATTATGGGTACGTGGCCTTCACCTTCACTAAATATAAGAACTTTCTAGAATTGTATAGCTGCAATTTCGTTAAATATATGTTGTTTATTTATTATCTATGATATGGACAACAGAAATGATGAAATTAAACTAGTTGACCAAAAAAGGCCAATGACATCTATGTTTAGATGGTCAAGACAATTATAAGACCAACTGACCAAAAAGAGCTAGTGATATTTGTTTTTTGATGATCAGGACAATTTATGAGACCATATGATCGAAAAGGGCTAGTGGTATTTGTGTTTAGATGAATGAGATATTTTACGAGACAAGTTGACCAAAAGGGACTAGTGGCATTTGTGCTCAAATAACCTATTAGACTAGCTAACGGAAGTGGAGAATGATATCAGTTTGTATGTTTGCCGAGATATTGAGACTATCTTAAAGATTAAAGAATATGCATGAATTATATATGAGTTGAAAATGTTGAAATTATAATATAATTAGTGTTTAATTATGTTTATGGAAAGGCTCACGTAATAATCGTGTAAGCAATCCTTCGACTTAAGATAAGTACGTCATTTTACATAGAAAATGCTATGTTTTGATATTGTTACATGTTATCTTCGTCAAAGTAATGAAAAGGCAAACATTGGATATAACATGAACTATATGAAGATATTTGAGTGATTAACAGAGGATTCATCACCATGTGTGAATTAGAAAAAATATTCTATTTGTTCTTATATAATATTAACTCATAAATCCTTGGTTAAAGTGCAATGGGATTCGGAAAAAAAAAATCTTATTCAAACAATCAATGACTATTATATAGAGAACAAACATAATTTAACATAGCAGACATAATTCATGTTTTAATGTTAAATCAAAATATTATTGATAAAAAAATATTAATTATACTGAAACTGGTGACTTAAAAATTAAATCAAATTTCTAATGATTTTTCTAATATTGGGGTATCATGACACGTTACTAGACGATACATTTGGTTTTCAAATATAATTAATCTATTATTTAATTGATAATAAATCATGTTTTTTAGTTTATTTAATTCTATTTAATTATAATTACAAATTATTTTTGAGCTAACACATTAGAAACCTAATGGGTTACACACATTGAAAATCATTAGTTAGAAATGAAATTTTGATTATTTAATTAATTATAACTTGATTAAAATACAATTTAGAAATTAAGAGTTAAAATATAATTAATATAGAGACTATGTTTCTCGGCATAGAAAAATCAAGTAAAAACTTAATTGATTTAATTTGTAAAATTATACTGAATCAATATATGAATATTATTCAAGGGCAAATTGAAATTTTACCAATTTATAAGATTTTTTAAATTTTTCTATAAATAGTAAGTAATGCAACATATTGTTTAGAGTGGTGGTTTGTTAGGCAAAAAACTACATAATCACAGATACAAAATTTAGAGCTAGCATTTTAAGTATAGCAACCCCTCTCGTAAATAAGAATTTAAAAGATTTCTTACGGATGGTTCATATAGATTACCGTTGGAGGCCAAACAACTAGATGACTTGTGATTTGTGTCAACCCAACTCTTAAAAAATTACTCACAGTAAAAAAAGATCAGATATTTACGTAATAAATTTCTAAACAGCTTTAGTTATGTTTAATAGGATCACAGAATCTCCCGAATAATTTTAGGTTATAGTTTCCACTTGGTGTATAACATTTGAAAACACCTAACCTAAACTAACCATGATGTTTCCTAGACTGAGGTAATTATATTCATCTCTGGTTTCTTTCAAAAGAGCAACAATCAATCACTCTAGGGTTACTATAAAGAAACGTACACAGCTTGTTCTCTTTTCTTTCAAAAGAACAGCAGTCAATTGGTGTGTTGCTATACAGAAATGTGCAGGAAGTCAGAGCGATGAACTTGTTCAAACTTAATTGTGAGAAATTGAATATAAATATTGCTTCTAGGCAGTACAAATGATTAAAAAAAATGCATCTGGAAAATAGGGCATGAATATTGCTTTTAGCATGGAGATAATGTATTCTACAGTAAATGAAGAAACTAACTTAAGAAAAAAGAATGAATTATATAATAATAATAATAATAATAATAATAATAATAATAAAGAATAAAATGTAAGCTGTTAAATTCAAACAAAGGAAGGAAGACAAGTTTAGCAAAGATCGGAGGAACCACCATAACATTCAAAGAAGAAACTAACCTCAGTTGCTGGCAAAACAAAACTATCTAAAGAACTCTTCCATCCATGCCATCAAGAAGACCTGACCACAACCCCTTCGCCGGCGGCAGTTGGGCAACAAAAGCATTCCAAGGGGGGTAACCAACACCACTTCCACGGACACGGCCATCCATACGCAGAGACAGATACCTGCACAGCATAATGTACCCGGAAAAGTAAGATTCCTAACGCAAGCAGTGTATCAGCTTGTACATATAAATGAAAGAAAAACACCTTGTTAATGATAGCACAAGTATACAAGCATTTTATGTTGAGAAGATGACAATATAATCAGAACCCTAGCGCACTCCCAACTCTCATATCCTTTGGTTTTGCCATAAAGAACACAGACAGTACGTTATAAGTTGGAAAAAACAATCCTGATGAGCTATACAATTAGGATTTGCTAAGGTGGAATGGATGCCACATCTGATCTGTTAAAGCATGTGAAATGTGAAATTACAGAATTGATTACCAAGAGTTAATCCTTGCACATTTTCCTGCACTAGAAAAAGGTAAGTGAATGGAAGAATACATACACAGGAGATTCAGGGGAGACACCAGCCAGCTTCTTCTGCTCATCTAACCAGCTGCAATTTGTTATGCGTGGGGTGAGCACAAAATTTGAAAAAAACAAAGAAACATTCTTGTGACACGATCTCTTACTTGGACCATTCAGAAACATAGATAGGAGACAACTGCCAGAGCTGCTTCCTTTTGGTGGGAAGCTCCTTCATCTCCTCGCCCTCGTCAATCTCAAAACCAGGTAAATTCCCATCTGTTGCAAATGGAACCACAAGCACCCCTCTATCCAAAAGGCTCTGAGTGAAAGGCTCACTAAGCTTAAAAGATTCTAAAATGAAAGGTACAGAGCCAGCACAGATTACAAGTCGAGCAACACCCCTCAAAGAGCTCACAGAGATGATCTTCTTTTCACCCACACGGAGCTTAAGATTTGAAAGGCTTTCCTCTCTCGACAGCCTCGCCACTTGAACATTTTTAGCCTTGTTCTCCCGGTAATAGAGGAATGCGAAGGTAGTTGCTGCTCCAATGTCTATGCCCAGACCTTTCAGTATCTCAGCTACTTCAGCTGCTCTCGAAGGGTTCGCTAGAGCAGCAATCAGTTGTGTGGTTGCTATCAATCCTCCCAAAGCACCGCTTGCGATAAAAGCTAGGTAGAAAAACATCCGGACAGTCCGAAAAGGAGATAGAACTTCACTCCTTATCTTGGCTGTAAAACTGGAACAAATGAAAGAGTGGTTACAAGGAACCGTCAATTGTTTGGGGAACTGAGAAAATTCTCAAATTATATATCCTAAGTGTACTCTTAAACTTTCAAAATAAGCTAAAAATCATTTGTGGAATGCATTGAGCTGTCTGTCTTCCTATCCAGATCAACCAAACAATATCTGTTAGCTCTCACCCTTAAACTACTTCATTTCATAGTCTGATTTTCCAACTCAAGATACAAATTACAAAAAACAAAAACTGAGAAAAGAAGGGGAACCCACCTGACATCAGTAGAAGGAGAGGGTTTGTTAGAAGCAGAGCAGGTGACGGTGGAAGCAAAACACATTTGCCTCTTACAGCTTAGCATATGTTGTGTTAAATTATGATCAATACAAGAGAACAGTGCACTGTTTCGGTGATTGCCAATTTGGTATTTGTAGTTGTAGTGATGATAGAAGTTTAGGGGTCCAGCCATGTTGCAGGGAAGGTGTGCCACGAGAAAAGCCATGGCTGGCGCTGGCTACTAGCTTTGCAAAATTTCCAACTCAGAGGGCTTTTATTTGGTTGAACAAGAAATTAAATTAATCCTGTGAAGTGTTGGTTGATCGACATAGCGCCACGCTTTTCCGTCATTTTACATGGGCTGGATATAACTGAAATCCAAACTAATACTTATGTGAAGGAGGTGCGCACTTGTTGTCCCACTAATAACATGCTTTGAATTGTAGTTGAAATTATTTAAAAAAAAAAATCATAATAATATTTTTTTGAATTTTTTAAATTATTTTTAATATCAACACATCAAAATGATCTAAGAACATCAAAAAAAACTTAATTTAAAGTAAAAAAAATAATTCAAAAGTGTTTTTGAAATGCAATGCTAAACCGACACTAAAAAGCTAATGGATGCTGGTATGTTTTCACCAATTCTATTGGTTGGATTTAAAAAGTACAGATGCAAAAGTACACCCACAAGTAAATTTCAGTATCTTTTAAAAACACGGCTACTCACAATTCAAAACACTCTTTATGTATCAAGAGTGTGTTTGGTATTATGGTTTTGTATGGTTGTGTTATGGGGAAAAAATTAAAAATCATTTTTTATTAAGTTTTGTTTAATAAAATTAAGTGTTTGGTTAATAGAAATTGAGGTTGAATAAAAAGCAATATCATGTGTTTAGTTAACCTGTTTTTGAAATTGAGGTTTAGTTGTAAAATGACCTATAAGGACACAAATACAAAATAAATATACATGTGCGGGTGTTATGAATCACTTTTAAAATACTATAGATCTATAATTATTATCATGACATACGACATTAATAATCCTTGCTCATTAAATATTTGTTTGTTATTGTCCCATCAAACTATTTTCAGTCCCACCACGTATAAAATTTCATACATGAAAGCCTCTATAACCCTTGATTATCTGTGCAAGTTATAATATTTGGTAAAAAATCATCTAGGATAAAACTGAGATTAATATCATGTTGCACAAAAGCAACACCATCTTGCGATCTCCTTCTAAATAGTTATGTAGTGCCATAAATGCAATTACAATCTCAACTTGCATTTTGTATGGATAAGTTAGCATGTTTCGTAAAATTTCTCCACGTTTTCTTTCATACTCTAAGAGAACATTCTATCATGTTACATAGTGATGAGTGTGCACGATTGAACACTTCTTCTCGACCACTTGGTTGTCCATGACGCCAAAAATCTTGTAAATGATACTTCTCACCTTTATATGGACCTAAATACTTAAATTCATTTGGATATCCGACATTAACCAAATAGAATTTTCCTGAAAGAAGAATATTAATTAACTTAAATTATCACCTCTTCAAGATATAGTAAATCACTTCCTTCTAGTAGTTTGGGAAATTTTATACTTCTACTGTTAATAACCTCAAGAAAAATACGTGTATCATGTATTGTGCACTACATTCCCATCATGCCCATACAAACATGAATTGCATGTCAAAACTACATGCATCCATGATGTTTTGTGTCAGTATACCTTTTCATTCAATCAATAAAATCTTATTTTCAGATGATAAGGTGGCACAAACATGTGTGTCATCTATTACATCGACACAATTTTACATGGAAATAATACAGTGTTAGTATAAAACATATTAAAACAACTTATGTTAGAAAATTCAAAACAATATTTACAAAAAAAATACCTTGAAATGTGGCATATATCTCAGATTCATTGTATTTTTTAATGGGATGTTGGTAAATTATGGGTCTACTGGTTTAATGACATCTACATCAAACAAACATAATGATTTAAAGACTTCTTTGATACATATACTTATAGTTTCTCTTTAATGCTGACATTTTTCTTGCACTTGCCAATTTGACGTCCTTATTGCAATTGTAAATAGAAACATTCTAACTTTCTCAATTACACTCATCATTCTGAAAGGTTTAAAACCATAATATGTTTCTAAATCTTTACACAAGCTCAACAAACTATTTGTGTCCATCTAAAACATGTTAACGCAATGTTTTCAATGACCTCTTAAAATCTCATTCAACCAATGCATCCCTTTATTAAAATGAAACCATACATAGTTCTTTATAAATGTAATTAATAATACATATTTATAGCTCTAACAATGCATATAATAAGATTTTGCTTATAAAACCGCCTCCTTATAAAATTTTCATCATCCTCATCACTATTATCATCGTCGTCACTCTCATCATTGTCAATATCGTCATTATTATTGTCATTTCCATCATCACCGTATCACCGTATGAGCTATTATTACTTTCACAATCATGATAATTATGTGTTCTACAATACAGTTTATAACATTTTCATAGTCACTGTCAAAATCTCCACTTGGATCATCTATATCTTACAATACATGCTAAGTGTTGCAGAAGAAAACATAAAGAAAGTAAAGTATATTAAACATTATCATCAGGCATCAATTTCCCAATTCCTAAAAAAGAAGAAAAAAATTGGCCACTGCACTAGCGTATGTAGGCTGCATAGCATATAGTCTTCATCATTTTAAATAAATATTGGACACTGGACAGCATAAATGGCAACCATGTTCGTTTTCCACTCTCCCTTGCCGATTCACTATCACCGATTTGCTTGAAGAGAAACCATACTCGAGCTCGATTATATATATATATATATATATATTTCAAGAGGGAGAAATGTAGACACAAATGGATAATCCTCGAAGCAGTCTTTCTATAGCCGTTGTAATGTATGCAGAAAACAGTGAAGCCAATGAGATAAGAGTCTGTGATAAAAAGAGAAAAGGAATCTAGCCTCTTTCATCTCCCACCCAATTGTTCTTCTCCTTTGGCCCAGTAGGACCTTCTTCTCCATAGAGTTCCAATGGAATCCCGTCAAATATGTTCTCCACTGAAGATCTGAAACCCCCGGGCAAATGACTAATTATCTTATCTAGCTCGATTCTTGAACCATACACAATCGTTGGACCCCATTTTCTCATGAACTGTAACCAGTAAGGCTCGATGAAATCACTACCTTCAAGATACTCTGCTGCAATAATTTCATAACGGGTGCTTGAATCCACGAATAAATTACTACATGCTGCATCGTTCCGTATTCCTATTCCTAGTTTAGTGGAACCCTGGATGTAACACCCGGGATGAGGGTAGCTAGCATGTCCGTTTTTTGATGAATAAACAATGGCTTTGTTCCCCTCTATGTACTCCAAATCATAAGCATCCACCCATTCACCACCACTGTGCTGGGAGAAGTATATGCTCCACAGCTCTCCGGTGAAGTTACATATGCGGATAGTGAAATGCTCCCAGTCGCCTACATGCTGCCCAATCTTGCCAAGCGGAATATTCAATGCTCCAACTTTAAGAGTACCTGGCCCATTGAAGGGACAGAAAACCCACACTGCAAGATCAGTGAAAGTCCCACCAAGAGCAGGCTTCACATGGACGTAAAGTTTCGCACTTTCCAAGTTGCCCTGTTTGACAGTATTTCTTCTGTCATCGGAAGGCAGGTCTATCCAAAATGCACCGTCATTTGTTCCGCCGCTTGGCAAATTAGTGCCCTCGGCATCTATGGGTTCACCGGATGAATCCCCAGCTTTGTACATGAGTGCTCCATTTTTTAAAAACCATGGCACAGAAGATGGCAAATAGACCTCACTGGGATGAAAGAAAACTGTAGGCCCATAGTGCTTGATGAGTGCATTGATTTGTTCGAGGTTTGGCATGGCATGTAGTTTGTCTAAATTCTTCAAGCATGCAATATTCAACTCCTCTTCAGAGGTCCAGTAGCCGCAGAAAAATGTGCCAACTGAAACACCTCTCCCTAGCACTCCTCGATGGCTGGGTCTTGTACTAGAAACTCGAACCGGTAGGTTTAAAAATTTAGAAAATGTTTCAAGTAGTGGGCGATAAGGTTCACATTCATCTGTCAGATCTGCTCGAACACATCGTACTTCATCCAAATCTGGTTTGTCTGGATTGTGGGTGACTAGAAACCCCAAGGGCTTATAGCCCTCAGGAGGCTGAGGAAGCCAGAAGAAGCCACATCCTCCATACTTCTCCTCACTTCCATCATCTGAACTCCAAACTAATGTATAGTCTAGGGGTTTCAGAAGAGGTGGTGAATTATCAACTTCTGGTTCAAAACAATCCACCTCACGAACCACAAGAACAAAACCCCACAAGGGCTTATTGTTGCGTTGGCAATAGTGGCCAAGGCTGTAGAATCCATGAGGCACTCCCACAGGTTTATAGAATGAAACTCCTATATTCTTGTCCTGCAAGAGATTGCTGCTCCAAATGAGCTCAAACCTGGAGATTTTGATAACTTCAATTTTGCCCAAGTTTATTCTTCCAGAAGCAAATCCTTGGCCTGAAATTAAAGGAAAGCAAAAGAAGAAACCATTACGCAAAACACTCTATTTTACGATTCTTTTACTTTCAGATTTATGGCATTTAAAGCTATGACGAAAATTTTAGGCTTCAATAGCAGAGTATGGCAATAAAAGCAAAGAGAAGACTCCCAAGAGAAACAAAAAAGAGGCTTTTCCATTTATTTCGTACAGTAACAACTACTCATGAAACAAACATGGACACAGATGTCAGTGGCAATATTTAGAAACACTAACAAGAGAATTTGTGGGTGCTCGGAGTTTGTCCGATCTAAATGCGATCAAATTACTACTAAAAGTTTGAATAGTTCTCAGGAGGGACATAGCAGCCGTAATACTTTCAAGAATACTCAATAGAAAGTTCCTCCTTTCTAGAAAACTGTAATAAAGCCAGGAGAATCAAACAGAAACAGAGGATCCTATCAGGAAAAAAATATAGCAAGAGAAGAAAGAAGAGAGACGAGGAGGTGGTAAAGGGTGAAGTTGCTGCTGGATAGAATTTCGAGCATATTTTGATCCCATGAAATTCAAAACAATAATGGAATGAAACAACAAAAAAGACAACCAAGTGCATTAGCACATGGGGAAAAAATGGCAAACAAACAAATGCACAATAGCCTTGGAAACCACTTGTCATACAACCCTTCATTCATTACGAGGCCAAAAAGTAGAGCCCAAACCTACACACATGCATAAAGAGAGAGAAATAAAGTGAAATGCTCCCCAACCCAACATGTCAAGAAAGTTCAAGAAACAAGATGGCAATATTGTCTTGTAATTTTATATAGGAATGAAATAAGAGTAAAATTCCAGCTGCAACAAGGAGTGCATGATGTCTTGTGATTTATAGAGAGGACATCCTCGTTTAAATGATTTGCCTGATAATTAAAGTAACAAGTGAAAAATCGAAGAAAGTAAGAATAACTAAGACATGAAGAGCATACAAAAAATTATCCAAAAATGAATAAATTCAGGACCATACCCTTCTTTATCCTAGGGATATAATTGAAGCAAAATAAAAATAACCATTTTTTTAAGCCGCAAAGCTTGAATCACTTTCAGATTCGCGAATATAATTAAAGTAACGATAAACTTTTGCCTCTAGAGACTAATTGACAAAATCTTTGCACAATATTGAAAAAACATGGCAAAGTTCTAATTCACATGAGAAATGAAATGTCAGCAATTAAGCTCAGGCTTGATCAAATGCTTGAATACAGTCACTGATGTACATCTAAGGGAAGAAGGAAGAAAGAGAACAACGAATAAGCCATCCAAAAAAACAACATAAGCCCATGAATGATCCATGTTTATATGAAGAAGCAAAAATCCAATAAACCAGAAACACCCACCATCCAGAAAACAAATCAGAACCCATCATATAGAATAAATGAGATAAGAAGACTAGAAAATTAAAAAAAAATGATGAAAACTGGGGGTACCTTGAGGCCAATCGGGAAGAGGAGAAGGTAAAGAGAAGGTGTCAGGTTCAGGCGGCAACAAAATGGCGGTTTTCCTCCAATACAAACAATTACATGAAAATTTTATTTCTTTGCACCAAGACATTCTCTCTTCGCACCCAAATGGCTGAGATCTCTCCCTTCTATGTTATCAGTAAGAGAATATCACAATACTACTATGACCATCAACAACAACAAAGATAGGATAGTGCAATTTAGGACTTGGAAGCATAAAGCAAGAATCCAAGAAAGAGGAGGAAGAGAAGTCTGCGCCCCCCAACCCCCCCCCTATAATCAACTCTTAGCAATTTAGCTCCCAGAAAGACGGAGGAGAGACCGTTGATCAACAGACAAGATCAATCATGAGCTGAGATGATGGTCACAACTATGGGCTAAGAAGACGAGTGATTGATGATGTGTGTTTTATCGTATTATCATGATAGATGATGAAAAAAGAATCATCATTGTTAATTAACTAGATGGTCCAGATTGATTATTATCATTAGATGGTTAGGCAAAATCGTCTTTTCTCAAAAATTTAAAAGCTTTTATTATTATTTAAAAAAAATCAAGCACTTTCAAATACTTTATTATTTATGGTATTTTTATTTTTATCCTAACACAAGATAAATTTTATACCGATAGCATTTGAAATTTTATAAAAGTTAAAACAATGTATTTTTTATATATAAAAAATCATTGCATATTAGCTTTTATAAAATATATTTATAAGAAACTAATATTTTTAATAAAATTATTTTTGCCTACAAGGATATTGTATTGCCTACTTATTACAAAATTGTATGGAAATTACATTCAGTTCTAGTTCTATTTGTCACTATGCTTTAAAAAGCGTTTTTCAAAAAAATGAAATTTTTGTTTTTTTATTTTAGATTGAATTTTTTTAATTTTTTTAAGTCATTTTTATGTGCTCGTGTCAAAAATAATTTTAAAAAATATATTATTTTGATATATTTCTGAACTAAAAATAATTTTAAAAACAATTTTAATCACACTTATAAACAGTAACATATGAAAATAGCCTATCAATTGTCCATCATGCAACTGGGAAATTTATCACATGTGCACCGCTACAAGGCAATTGCTAACACTAACCGATGTATCAATTTTTACCCCTTAAAAAACAAAAATATTTTTCACCCAAGAATTTACAAATGATCATAATAAAGGGAAAAATCAAAGAAAAAAAACAATTAAGAAGAAAAACAGATAAATAATAAATTTATAAAAGCAAGAAATAAATCACATTCAAATACCAAAATGTCAAGAATAATTTGAGGGATAATTGAAAAAACAAGTAGAATTGATTTGATAAAACATAAAAGAGTTAAAAGGACAATGTGATTTCCGGAATATCTAGGACAACACACCTATTATAGTAAGAGGGCTCAAGTTATTGACAAATTAACATGCTGATTATTAAGAATTCATTATTAAGCATGACCCAACTATCTAGATCTTAATCTCATCACTAACATCAACACCACCACAAATATTATTAGAATAAAATATTGCAATTAATACAACAATCAAGTAAGCATACATACAAAAATTATAAGTACATTAAATCAATTTACATAACACATACGTTCGACTTAGTTTTCTCATTGGAGGCCATGCATTAGCGTTTTTATACAGCACACAAGACATCAATTGGTTTAATTGTTCCATATTCATGCATTTCCCCCAAATTTAACCTAAGAACCCTCATTTAAATTTATAGCTAAAACATAAAACTCTTAATTGAATTCATTGAACATTTCCAGCTCTTTCTCTTATGTGAATTATATTAATTAAAGTCTGATCAATTCAACTTATCTACTGAAATATTTTAAACTAGCCCGTGAAATTCTTACTTGATTCTCTGGACTCTAGACCTTATAAAACCAATGATCCAACACTTGACATGGAAAGTAATCAAGTGTTCTGAATCCAATGATCTCATGTTAATCCCAGAGCACCCTAGACCCGACCTCTAAAGGATCTCTTGTTCTCTTCTCCTGTATGCTGTTGTTGTTGTTGCATTTTCATGATTTCGTTTTCCCAGGTCAGGGGTTTTCAAATCTAAAATGTTGTGTATGCATGGCCTTAACGAACAAGAAAATGAATACAGCAGATCTCATCACTGCCTTCGTTACAGGTAAAGCCGTGTGTGCGTGTATCATCATGCGAGGAAAAGACAACCTGGAAGATAAAAGACCACCACATTAGACTGCTACATGTAAGGAGCACGTGTCAAAAAAAAGCATTGAATCCAAGTCCTGTAACCCATGGAAAAACAAGAAAACACTCCAAATTGAAAAATCAAAATAACATATTAGATTATGATCTTTGAGGCGCTTCAGCTTGACAAACTCTCGGTCCTTGTTTACAGGCATGTTCATGCAGCAGCCGATGCCAGTTTCCTATGGAAAACAGAGGATTGAAATGAAATGCTAGCTGGTTCATGAGACATTTGAATACGCTGGGATGCAGAAATAAGATTTTCAGAGGACAGACAATCCCATAGAGGAGAAAACGTTCATTTTTCATTAAAAGAAAATTACTCCTGACCCATAAAATTAGCACATGCACCACAACCATGTTCGCCTTGAATCAAAATTTACCCTCCCGAATTGTATGGTAAAAACCATTTGAGGCATATCTATACCATCAGAAAAATCACACATACAAACTCCATTTATGTGGAGATGACACACTCTAAAAGTAGTGCAAAATCAAAGGAAATATTCGATCAGGAATCAGCAACTCAAAAACCCTGTATAACCTTCAGATATAAGACCCACGTACAGGCAGAGTGATTCTTCCTTTCCACACTTCCATTCCCTGATAACCTGTCCGTCCTATTGTAAAGCACGCTGATAGAAACCACTGCCTCTTGCTCTGCTGTAGTCACCACCACCATCTTGATTGCCACCCCTGCCCAAACTGCGGGCACCAAAACGCCCCCTTGGGGCATCTGTTTGGTAACCCCTCCCTCTTCCCCTTCCTCCTGCACACAGCACAAAATATAGAAATCTGTTTGTTTTACAAAGCCTCTTCAGTAAAAAAAAAGATTTTGAAGCATTGGCTGCTCTCTGTGTGCACAAAACACAAGGATGTGGCATTTGATGACAGTAATATCACTTACCAAAAGCAACATGGAAAATCTAAGTCCTATCACAGGCACAAGAACAAACATAGCAGCCACCACCTCTGCCATTAAGGTTACCATCATGCATCTATAATGGATAGCACGCAATCAAGAACAAACACCTTTTTGTGGCATCAATTCTATCAAAACTGCCACTGCTTAAAATGAAAAGATTATCAACCAGATACGATGGTGCTGCCATCACTCACTCCATCCATCCTCTTTGACTCTCCTACCCCTAACCATCCTTCAGTTACTGTTCTGAGCAATATAATGCTTTTGTTCAATTTTTAGCTTCAGAATCATTTGATGACAAAAAGTCGTACATGTATGTGGATGGCTGTACCTGTTCCTCAATTGTGTGAGTGCATCTACTCTCTTTGAAAACCTAAAACCACAACTTATTCAACTGACTGGATATTATCTCTATCTGGCCGTAACATGGCTGTGTGCTTCTCCCACAAATTATGCTGACACAACACATGTGACAGTCCCTGGAGTTTAAAACTTGCAAGACTGTCCTGGACACATGCATCAGTGTCACACTTGGCACACGTGAACATGAACTATTGGCAAGCACCCAAGTCTACAATTAACTTAATTGATCTCATAGGTATTATTTGATTTAACATCATACAAGAAAAGGAATTTTCCACCTAACAATTAAAACTAAATAAATACAGGAGGAGGAACGTATGCACATACTTCCACCTCGAGAAGCAATGCTGCTGCTTGATCTTCGCTCCTCAATGTAGACTGTCCTTCCAGCAAGCTGTATTGGAGACGCCTACATTCAAAAACCAAGAAGAAAAAAACATTGATCTGGAGAAATACTGCAAGCAAAAACATGCACTAGAAAATTTTGAAACCTCTAAACATAAACATGCCCAGTGTTTTCATCACAAAGAATGCTGAATAAAAATGTTTATTTTTTCCAAAATATAGACATGGATTTGAATTTCTATCTTTAATTTTAGAAGGTTCCCCATATCTGACAGTTCATGTTTTGCACATATTAATAGCAAAACAAAGAAACCATAGCTTTAATTGATAGCCTCTAACCGTATCTTTGCACGACTAAAGAAAATCTAATAATATTTAATCAAAGCCAAAACTAAAGAAGTTAGATCTAGTGAATAAGGAAGTTCATGTATATAGATGCTAAAGGATATGAACAAGCAAAGAAAGGCATGAATCAACAACCAGAATAAGATAAAAGGAAACAATCTTTTCATGATATCAAATTCAAACCTTGATTGCATTTTGAACATCCAGAAGATCTTCAAACTCAACAAAAGCATAGCAAACACCAACAACATCCTGTATGAATCAATTGCTATTTCAGCCAAAATCAAGGTTACTTGCCAATATGAGGAAAGAGAACAAAAAAAGTTCACCTTGCGGTTCCTAACAAATACACCATCAGGTTTAATTCTCCCAAAGTGTTTAAACTCCTCCTCGATTTCTTCAGCAGTAATATCAGAGGGCAAGTTTCTCACATAGACAGATTTTGGTTCACCTGCATGCAAGGATGATAAAGAATCAACTCAATGCTTTCCAGCTAATGTAATTCTCAAACAATATGTTCTCCCAAGTTTCAACATATAGAATGCATCTTGCAATAATGAATTTCATTCAGGAAAAGAGAGAGAGACAGAGAAGACATAAAAAACATTATGCACAGAGGTCAAGTCACCCAACTAGTGCTGCTGCTGCCAACAAGATTGTTTATGTTTAGAGCTAAGCCATTGCACAAATACTTTTCCTGGTGGCAAGGATTGTGTGGGCAATTCAAAAAGAGTTAAACATCAACTCCTCCCAAAGCATAAATTCAAAAGTTTCATTCAAAAATAAGGTAGAAGAAATAAATTAAGCAAGATCACTCAAAAGTCCAGCCAAGGGAGAACAAATATCACTAGTTGTAAGTCAAGTAATAAGATAAAAAAATTTAAGGTAGAATCAAGAGCTTGACCTTCATCTAGTCCCAAGCTATCCTCTGTAACCTCTATTCCAGATTCTTGTGAAGATGACAGCACAGATTCTGGCTGCTGAGCAGTGGGTGTCTGCATGTGATTCCAATCAGAAGTAACAGGGGCACTCTTGTTAACAGGTGGCTGAGTGGAAACTGATGATGAAAACTGCCCCTTAGAAACTCGTAACTATCATGAGTCCATCAGAAAAAACAGATTAATAATTACTCCACTTTTCACGTTCGAACTAAAATAAGTTGAAAGTAACGATACTGCAGGGGAAAACATGAAAATAAAAACAACTCCATTCCTGTAATATTTTATGCAAATACCAGCCCATGCTCACTTATACATACTGTCTTTTCTGATTTAAACTTCACTGCATATGTGCAAAGTTTATCATCTTGATCTTTCACAACTTTTATGGAGTTGATATATAGTGTTCTATATTGAAAAGGCATAGAACAAGTTAAATCATTAATCATATTTTATAGTGCTCAAACGTTGAAACAACCAACTTCTAAATCATTTTAGATATGCTGTGTAGATGAAAACCACAAAGATGCAGGGGTACATGCAAAACAAACAAGAAACACACACAAGCAAAGAATAGATGCCTACTATTGAAGCATAAGTTTTCTTTGGAGGCTCTTCCAATGGTTCCTCTGGAGCAGCAGTTGGGAAATCTTGCACAGCATTTACAGCAGCTTGAAATGAAGCAGCTGTTTCCTTTACAGGTGTTTCTTCTACAACAATTTCAGCCTCGAAGTCTTCTTGCTGCTGTTGCTCTGGGAGATTGTAAACCGGATCATCATCTATACGAACTGAGTTCACATATTCTCTAGCTTCTTCCTCCAAAACATAGTCAGAAACTGCCAGAACTCACAGATTAGACCAAATAACATGCAGCGGTAGTTTGTCCTAACCTTGAAAGCTAAAAACTGTCCCAGATATTTAAGAGTTCAATTGCATTTTAAACCACACAATTGTACGTGAATATAGTCCTCATTTTATTCAGTTCAATTGCTAGATAACTTGAGAACTCATCCCCATCCCCATCCCTTGCACAGCTTCAGCCAAAGCCAAGGACAAGCAGACAGTGATTAACTTTCATGTTGAAGTTTCATAACCAAACAATGAAAAAAAAAAGGGTAACTAGATCATAACGATGTATCACCACAGCCACAGGCAAAACTACACAATTCACAATTGAATCAATGCTTCACTATACACATCATCACCCTATTACCTGGGGGCTCTGGGAGAGGGCTAGAAGAATCTAATTGTGCGTTGAAAGTCTCGTCAGATGATATAGGCGCTGGATGTTGCATGTAGATGTTTTCAGATGGCAAAGGTGCCAGATTTTGTTGGTAAACAGCCCCATCATCAACAAATAGAAAGATATCATTGAAAACATAGTAACCCTTCTCCTGTGGAGCCAGGAAAAAGGTCTGCACAAATTTCCTACTGTTAACAAAATCCTTGGTCTTAACAGACCCGGACACCATCACCAGAACACCTCCATCCCATGAATCGATAGAATTGATGGTCTTGATTTCAATTGCAGTAAAGTTTAGTGACATGACAAGTGCATGAATTTGCTGGAGAGAAAAAAGGAAAAGTAAAAAGAAAGTGAATAATTTACACTAGAAGGGAAAATTATGAAAAATAACTGACTGCTAAAAGTTTTCTTAACAGAAAATAATTCGTCGGATTCCATTTTCAACCCCGACCGTGTTAAGCAATCGACATAGAAAAGTAAATCATTATATGAGAAACTGACATCAGCACAACATGTTCCTTTCTGCTAAAAAGATAAGAAAAACATCCCCTGAATTAGAAATAAAAATAAAATCTAATATTTGCGCTTAGCCAATTTTTCTCGAAGCCCTCTCTTTAATAGCTTTGAAGTTGAATAAATAGCATACATTATTATAAAATCTCACTCCAGCAGAATTAGAAAATTATATAAATGCATTCATTGAACGCAAAATAAAAAAATACTAACCCACTGACACAAAGCTGAACGCAAAATCAAAACAAATAAAGTTATCCGCAAATAATACCAGCATTGTGTTAGCAGATTCAGTAGAATCGGCATCGATACGAATCATGTTACTGCTATCCGCATAGAATTGATGTAAGAGATCTGGATGTTGTTGGAGAACCTCATAGTACTGTCCGACAAAGTACGAACCAACCTAACAAGCAAAAAATCAACAGTCAAGAACAAATCAACCAGAGATAAAAGGTTTTAGCATAATCAAACAACAAATATGGAATCGTACCTGAACTGCGTTCACAGTTGGATATGCACTCGCCATTTTAATTGCCTTTTTTTTTCTAAAAAAAAATAACAATAATAATAACAAGAGCCTGGAGAGAAACTTTGGGAAGCAGCTGAGATTTAATTAGGGTTTATGATTATGATATTTCTTGTTGAAACCAAACAGTGAGTGGTTACAGATTTTTCGGAAAATAGAAAGGATTGTGGTTTTATGTAATACAAAGAGGGGGGATGATATATGTATATATAATTCAGACTAGATACATACGGAGAGATTCGAGATGTGTATTTTTTTACTTGTTCGAATACAAAAATATTATTACCTTGAGATGTGCGATCGTTTAAAAAAGTTAGTTAGAATTGTTTTTAAAGAAAAAATAAATTTTAAAATGTATTAAAATAATATTTTATTTAAATAAAAATAAATAACATTTAAAAAAAAACATTTTTAAAATGCAGCTAAATTTATTTGAATACTTTTTTAAAAAAAAATATTTGATAATATATTTTAAAATTTAACAAAAAAAAATCAAAAATCTTTAATGAATTTAAAATATATAAATAAAAATACTCTGATGCACACCTTAAACCGTCACGACCGCTCATCCTATCATAGTCCGGCTTTTTGGAGTGGCAGAGACCAGATCTTGTGGGCAAGCAGGAGTGACTTTGTTGGTTTTGCTCCATACCGTTCTCTCACAAAAGCAGAATCTAAGACAGTCGAGTAAGAAGTTGCTCACAACATTTTAGTTGTAGATTTTACCAGGCAGAAATTAGATTTTTTATTTTTATTTTTATTTTTATTTTTGAATAATAAGCTTATCAATGGCACCCACGACTACAGCACCAAGACAAAAATAAAAGATTAGAGATTTTCCTCCTGCTAAGCAACAGTTCCAGGTTTATTACATTGACAGAAATATTAAATAAGTAAGGGATCGTGGACCTTTCTCAACCGAGCAAATAATTTAATGAAATGAAACGTTAAGATGGCTAAGCAGAGCCCTTGCGCGCATTTCCAGGACCTTGTATTCAGACGTTAAGATGTGTCTTACAGATGAGGACTCTGCGGGGGGAGAATATATGCACGGAAAATGGTTAACTAAAACGAATTAACCATTTTCCGTGCGTTCTTGTACGTGTGCAAGCCAACTGTTATGAACACGGGGACGAATTTTCTAAGAATGCCCAAGGGCAAAAAGATATAATCATTCACTGAAGTACTATTGAACCTACAAAGATTACTTTCTCATCTTCCTCTCCCTTGTGTGCCCTTCTTTGCTTACACCGCACCATGCTGCCCCTTGTTCCAAAAATAAAAAACACCAATGTTACGAGTGGATTCGGCAAAGAGATGGGCATGACGGAAAAGAAAGATACACACAGGAAAATTCCTGCCAGTTCAGTAGTAACTCCCATAGTAAGGTTGTGGAAAGGCTGGCTGCTGCGCTGGAGTCAATGCTGCCGCTGGTTGTGCGTAACTTTGTTGTGGGAAAGCCTGCTCAATTCATATAAACACCATCAGTAGTAATAAAAAAAATTCAAGAAAAGGAAAAGCGGTTTCTTCATTCCAGTAGTAATAGAAATGGCAAGTACATGGCGTTACTGATTCAAACATCATGTGAATTATCAAAGCTGTAATGGTAAGGAAAAGGGGAAGCGAAGGGAGGGGGGGGGTAGAAGCAGCAACAACAGCACAGAGAAATCAACCCTTACCTGAGCAGGACAGGTAGGAGGATAAGCACCTTGAGCAACTGATGTAGGAACTTGAGGACTGGTATAGCTGCCTCCATAACCACCGTATGCGACCTAATTACATGAAAAAATATTAATAATAATTCGAGCATCACTTTCATGAGGTAAACTATACTACTGCTTGCAAGACACTTGATGGCTGAAGAAGACAAGCATGCAGCATCAATTCATTATCAAATTACTGGCGCCCTTGAGTAAAAAGTTCAATAATAACATTCAGAAAAGGTAATCTACCTGTTGGTTAAAGCCTGGAGTCCACTGTTGTGTCTGTACTTGCGTGGCTGGTGGCCAGGCTTGAGGCTGTAAACCATAACCAGCAGTCCATTGATTTTGTTCACTTGTGTAAGCCCCCATCAGAGACTGTGGAGGTGAAGTGGCATCAGAGTAAGGTTTGGCTATTTTTGCCCTATCCGAAGAAAGGTAATCCTCTGCATGGCGCTTTTTCAACTCTGACTTACTACTGTGGGGTAAGAAGAATTTGGCATGCCGATCAGCAGCCTTCTTTATAGATTGAGCATCTCCAAAGATACCTAAAAACTGAAAGGAGGAAAACCAACGAAAAACAAGAAATGTGATGAGAAAACTAGGCTCAGCCCATTCCAACACCAGAATCCTCAGCCAAGACACTCGGCACCTCTTAAGGATAACCATTGCCAGCACCATGTCCAAAATCAATATCATATTAACATATATTCATTGTGCAGTGACTGAACAAGAGTATGCCCTGTAATACACTTACAAATCGAACAGTATTCCAGATTGTATAACAGAAGGAAGCCTGTAATTTGTTAAAATGTAAACCAAATTAGATTCCAGAGTCTACTTATGCCTCCTTGACACACACCACAAAAACACAAAGCAATTTTTAACACCCTCTTCAATGGAATAGCAAATCTTTTGAACTTCTAACATAGCAGTCCCGATATGAATGGAGAGAAAAAGAATTCTGCATGCATGCCAGCATAATGTCATATAACTGTTAACAATAAGGTAACTGTAAGCCAAAATTTGATTAAACTCTTGTATCAGAAGATAGATTTCAAAATGGATAAATGAAACATTGACCACCTCCAAGAAAATGCAAGATAGCTCTTCCCTCTCAGTAGCACTAGCAGTATTGACACTGTCTGAGCTGGTCAAAATGAAGTTATCAACCAACGAATCAAGATAATCAATTTGTTTTGGCTGTGGCAGAAATGTCTCAAGATGTATCAGGGCCTGCATACAAATGTAACAGCAGAATATTAGTAACAGGAGAGCATTGTAGGAATTATAGCTTAACAAAGATAGTGTTTTCATCCTCAAGTACAGAGAGATAGAGAAGAAACCTCAAGAAGCAGCTTTGAAAATTGGGCATGCTCAAGTGCTTCAAATAGAACCTTCCTGGCTTTCAGTAAGTTTTTTGATGTCTGCATTAAAAAGGAGTAACAAAATATCACTGCAGAGAATGAAAATGTCAAGAATACTGGCCCAATACATCAGGCATTTAGCATAAATGGTAACAAGAAGAGAAAAAACAGTATACCAGGAAATCATAACTGAAGTTATACATACACAGCCATTAGAAGCCAAAGATTAAAAAAAAAAAAAGCCTCACAAATAGGCACACCACACAGACCTACCAAATATATGAATTGAGCATATTGTGCATACAATGCTGGCAACACTAGTGGAAGCTCTTTTCCCTTTTCAATGCCAATGGCCTGTTCATATAAGGAGAAAGCATCTTCAAGATTCCCCTGGGTAATAGAAGAAATGATGAAGTCAAACCATGGGGGGCATCTCAATCACAATTGAGAAGTCATAAAAACTTGCTAAAGTTATCTTACCAACCGACGCTCCATGTTTGCATGCTTAGTGATTGCTTCAAGAAGACCAGGGGCAATTTCAGCATGTACAACTCGGTATGCAGCTCGAGCACCAGGTATATCCCCATTTTGCTCTTTAAAACGAGCCGCAAAGAGGTGAATAACTGGTTGTCTCTGTTAAATATTCAGTTCATAAAGTCCAGGCATGATGATGAAAGTAGGTAAAGAAAGAGACCAGGCAAACAGCACTGCTAACATGCAGCCATGCAGCTTCATTTTGATCAATGCATTAGACAACTAACACGTTGCAACATTTTGGTTTGTATAGAAAACATAAGAGCAGAATTAAATCCATGGCGATTACCAAAAGTTTACCATGACATGCAATAACTAAAATCAAAAGATAATACAGAGCCGTACAACAAGCCTCGGAAACTCCATACCTTGACAAATACTTGAGTTGCACGGGCGAGAGCATTGTTTGCAAGATCCATATTCCCATAGGCTTCCATGCACAAGACATAGCGTATCCAATACTCAGTATAATTGGCACATGCTATTATGCATCTTTCATATAGGTTGACCACCTGACTCAAGAAAACATGTACAATTGAATCCATCACCTTATTAATGAAAGGAAAGATACAAAGCATGAAAGAGATATGCATAAGAAATACTCCATTGGGGAGCAGAAAGGCCCCACAAACACGAAAGGAGGGACCCTCCTTGCCAGACAGAAGATGGTTAGGAAGGCAAGAAGATACCTGCATGCATAACATATGAATTTTAAGAATAAAATTTTAACATATACAGGAACCTAGTCCACTGACAAACGAGGGTTTGAAATACTTAGCCTCATAGAAACCAAATCGAAAGGCCCATGCTTTAGTCTCAGTTCAATTTCCCGTAAAAAATGTTGCTTCATCCAATGGTTTAGCCAATAGAGCATATGATGCAGCAGATATTACTTAACTGTAAGCCAATGTATAGAAAGGTACAGCTAAAAGCTAAAAACCAAAAATTAGAGGTTAAGATATAAATATGGATACAGCACAATCAATGCATAAATTCCATAAATTAGAGGCCGAGAATAACACTGAAGGAGAAGGAACAATTCACTCTTAACAGCACGGCACTTCTAAATGCTGCATTTACCTTCCTGATAAAAGCATTCTATGTCTGAAATGGAGCACTGCATGAGGCCATCTTAGCCTTTAATTGGTGAGATCTTCCCAGCAGCATTTTGCATATTGATGCACCTCGGAGTCTCAGTTTAAGACAGCCATAATTCATATTAACTACATTACTATGATGGCACCCTTGAAAGAAGGAAGGAGAGATGGGGTATAATGAGGCCGAAAAACAAATAGAGTTGGCATACTAAAAAAGAATCAAACAGCAACCCATACAGTAGCCTAAAATTAAAAGCTTTGCACAAGAGAAAATGTATTCCTAAAACATTCCCATCAAACCTTTCACCATTATGTGAGAAACCACTGTTGCAGGTGTACTGAAATAATGTTAGAGAGCAACAAAAATCACCAAATACTAGTGACACAGGAAACCAAATGATCATGATTCCAATGTGGGCTGATAAAAGAGCAGATGTATGTACAGCTATTACCTTCTAATGGTCTCTAGATCCTCATACATGGATATGGCAAATATGCAATAATGCAACCAAATGTCCACTGAGTACGTGACCCCAAGAACAGCCCGTTCATAGACCTCCACAACTTTGTCCATAAAACCAAGGCGTGCTTCATGATCTGCATACTTATTCCAATATCCATAACACAAAGGAAATTCAACCAAAAAAGCATCATACACTTTTCGGATTTTCAGTATCTTGTCCTGCATAATGTACATGTGAACACGTTAGCTCCACTATAACAAGCACTCAGATTGCTGTTACATGCATATAAAACAAAGTAAGTTCGGAAAGAATAAGAGTAAACTTCAATTGATAACTGCTATAGCATGGTAATTCGTTTTCCCCTGTTATTTAATTATCAATTCCTAATATCCTACATATTAATTGTTAGTTTAATCATTTGAGGGCAGCTGGGACCAGCTAAAAAGATGTCTTGAAGGTAATCTGCTTTTCATCCAACTTATGGAAGATCAAACAAAAACAAATTTATTCCATTTTCTGAAATTCAGGAAGTTCAAAATATCTTTAATTCTTACAAGAAAAAATATGATTGCCAGTAAAAATATGAGCACGGAAACCAGAAATTCCTCACATGTATGGTATTTCATACCCCCGCCACTTTCTCTGTCTCATCTAGCAAGGCAATCCATGCATCAAAATCCAAAGAATTAGCCTTCACAATGCTCCACAGCCGGTCTTCTTCAGCTGACATTTCTGGCACTAAGGAAAGGGAGAAAGCATTAGGTAACACCTAATAACAGCTGAACAGAATCATCTGCAAACAGTTTCGGAGGAAAAAGAAGTAGAAATAGAGAGCGTCAATAACATGGAAACATTCATTTCACGAGGAAACAGACTCTCCAGTCGACCCTAAAGAAGCAAGTCAATAATATGAGTTCAAGAAAATTATTCATCAGAGTTATTACTGGAACAAGGATTGAAGGACTCCTACATATTTGGCATAAACTTTTCCAGGATTGTATCTTATATCAACTTTTTAACCACAGTTGATCGAACAGCCTACTGTGCTCATCAACCAGTTTACTGTTCCCATTTAGATTCAGAATGATGAGTATGTGAAGCATTTGCAACAAAGTTCCACTATGTTTCATGCATAAGAACAAAACCGTCATGTAAACCACCTAAATGCCTTACCATATTGTACAACCTATATTCTTTAATGGGCTATATTACAATCTTAACTAACACATATACATCTCACAAGCATGACAGAAAGACATACCAGAGCCATCCAGGAACTGTTGCACAGCATCAGCTCCACCCACAGCCTCTCCAGCATTTCCATTCTCATCTGATAGGACAACTCCAGCTTTGGTACTGGTGTTTCCATCTACAGCTGAATCATACCCAGCAGCTTGAGGTGACACAAAAGATGCATTTTCTGCCACAGCTGCATTGTTAATAATAGTACTGCCTGTTCCAACAACAGCCTCTGTCCCATATGCTGCCTCTACATGACCATCTAGCACAATATAGGTTAAATCTGTACCATATGCATTTCCAGTATAAGCTGCCTGCGCTGCAACAAAAGAAGCAGTGAAATTCCTAGCACCCTCTGCAATGTAAACGCCGGGAACAGGAACAATATTTGAAATGGCATCAGCATAGCCATTAGAGGTATAGCCAGCCGCTGTACAATTCATAACTGCAGGTGGTTCAGTTACTGCTGTCTCGCTATCTCCCATACTCCACAACTTGTACTGCTACAGCATAAGCTGCGATGATACAAACAGAACACATATTAATTATCATGTTCTAAGACAATCCAGGAAACCACGCAATTCGTTTCAGCCTTGCAATCATTTTGTCGAACACGATTGACACGGATTTAATTAAAGCATTCAAGCCTACGATCATAATTAACATAACAAAACAACAATTATGATATTGCTAATCCAACATATTCATAAAATTTGGAAAAATAATTCCAAAAAAGAGAGCAAATATTACACGCAATTATATATCATTCGATTCAGTTACAAACATAGTGACAGATAATAAAGCAATAAGAACAACGAATAAACCCTAAGTGAAGGCCGTAACTAAGAGGAAGAGACGAAAGAGAAAATGGAGTTACATGGTGGTGCAGAAACGACGCCGCGTTTAGCTCGATAGAAAGTTCTAGATTAGGGTTTGGCTTCTCTAGTATTGATCGAGAGAGCTTTGGGTTTCAGGTTGTTTTTTTTTAGTTTCGTATTCTGGTGGGCAGCTAAACTCCAGAAACGCAGGCGCGAGAACAAATTGAGTTGCTAGCGTGGAGCTCGGTCTTTTTCACTTTGGGATTGAAGTTTGATTATTTTTAAAAATATATTAAAATAATATTTTTTTTATTTTTTAAAAAATCATTAAAAAATATCATTTTTTTTAATTTATCAGATAATCACTTTAATATAAAACAAATAATTAATTAATCCCTTATGTTGAGCATGCTTAATTTAATATTAATTTACCTCGAAAAAATGTTTCTTTTTTATATTTCTTAAGAATAAATTGGAAAAGAACATAAATAAGAAAAGAAATAGTTAATTAGTTTTTAAAAGTTAAAACTGGAGGTCTCATTTAATTATTTTTAGAAAACTAGAGGTGCTAGCTATAAATAGATTAAGAGACACGTGTTGTTATTAAAAAAACGCTATATTTTTATTTTTGGATTATTTGCACAATCTTATAAAAATACTTTTCATTACAACAACAAAAAATTTAATTGTTTCCTTTCTGAATCTATGATTTTTTTCTAAAAGGAATTCACCTTTAATATTTTATTTATTAACTTCATGATTTGTTATAATTTGTCTTCTATGTAATTATTCTAGTTTTGTAACATATGTTGCAGTTTGGTAAATTAATCTGACTAACTTAAATTATTTTTTATTGATATTTTTTTAATTTCATTATTCAAGTTAATTAAGAGTTAAGTTTCATAATTTATTTCAGTTTGTTTTTTAAAAAGTTATCTCAGTCTTATAATCCAAGTCGCGGGTTTTATGAGTTAACTTTGATAGATTTTAGTTATTTTATGATGTCTTTTTTATATTGATTTTTTTAAAAAAAATTTAATTTAATAATGAGATTATTGGGAATTGAGATTAATATTTTTTTCAACTTGTTTTCTAAAATATTATTTCAGTCTCATGCCCCGAGTTACGGGTTTAGCATATTAACTTGTATTTACTTAATTTGTTTTTCAATTTGTATTTACTCAAGTGTCACAACGTGAATTATAAGTTTGTCAAGGTTAACTCAACTCAAGTCATTTATTTTAATTGATTTTTTATGAAGTTGACCTTTTGACTTTTATGTTCTTTTTTAATCATTATTTTTTTCAATTCATCCCTTAATATTAGGTTGATTGGAAATTAGATTTTATAATTTGTTTTAATTTATTTTTTAAAGAGTTATATTAGTCTTATGAGCGGCTTTGACATGTTAACTTGGATTGACCCTTGTCATTTGTTTTGGGTCTTTTTTAATTGATTTTTTTTATAATTTCATCCTTCAACATTATGTTGATTGGAAATTGAGCTTAATTTTTTTATATCGGGTTATCATGGTCTCATGATCTACATTTTAGATTTTACAGGTTAACCCTAGGTCAATTCATTATGCTATCATATCAATATATATTTTTTTAAATGTTGTCTTCAATTTTTATAAGTCAGACTATATTTTTATCGATAATTCAAGTAGTCTCTAAATCTAGTAAATTAATTTGTACACAATTTGAACTTTCTTGAGAAAACATTAATATTTCTTTTTACATTAAAAAATAATAATTCATAACACAGTATGATAACGATTATATTTTCCAACATTGCTCTTATTTTCCATTGCTGCTTTTAATTTGTACCATTGAGTTGTTGAGTGATGACCTTTTTAATCTTAGTAGTACAATTTTATGATTTTTAATGAGGTATATATCTCTTAAGTTGAGTTTGGGTTCCATATCTACGTGGTAGAAAGGGAAGTCTCAAAATAGGTCTAGATGAATTGACTTCGATTATTTAGTGTTTGTTTGACACAATATTTCGAAAACGCTTTTGAAGAAATTTGAAATTATTTATTTATTTATTTATTTGCTTTAAATTATTATTTTTTGTATTTTTAGATTATTTTGATGTATTGATGTCAAAAATAACTTAAATAAAATAAAATAAAATATATTATTTTGATACATTTCTAAAACGAAAAGACATTTTTTAAAAAAAAATCAATCATACTCTCAAACAGACCTTTTAATTACCCCATCATAATAACATTTTTTTATTGGTTAATCATTCATAATTACAAAAATTATAAAGTAATAATATAAATTGTGGTATAATATGTAAATTCTTTCAAAAGAATAAGTCATGAGATGTCTATACATTGTTCACTCTCTCATTTATCCAATACATTGGAATGATTATATATTTTTATAAACTTTCAATATGGTCATTGAATATTTTTTATATAATTGAACTCTTTTTTTTTAGTTTAAATTGATGCCCAATTGTTTTTTTTTATAAAGAAATGGTTGAATAAAAACCAAAGTGAAAAAAAAGAAGGTAGGTGGCAACTTTGAATTTCATTTGAAAAATTCATTTTAGTCTCCCATCCTTTTTAGTTAATTGGTGACCGATCCCTTAAGTCGATCACCATTAACAATGATTTCAACCAACAAAATGGTTGGTATTATTGTTAATAAGATTTTTACTTGGGTGTTTTTTCTTTTCCTTGCCTTAGAAGGCAAACCTCACCACGAGAATATTCTTGATTCTAACTAATTTTGGTTTTTTAGCCTTTTATTTTGTATTAAGGTCATGAATAAGTTTATTAAGGTGTTTAGGGTGTTTTATAGCTGATTTGGTAAAAATAGGGTTGTTAGCAAAAACAAACTTGAGGTCATTTTTTTTCTTCCAATAACCACTAGTTAATGAGTTCTATAGAAAATAGATACACGTTGTCTATTATTTTTTTAAAATAATCGGGGCTTAGAAATTTACAAAAAAAAGAAGTTCAGCTCAAGGGCAAAAGTAGGGTTAGAGGCCCCGCGTGTCGAGGCAAAAAAACCCAAACATCTGAGTTGTGTTTTTTTACTACACATGCATATTGGGTCACCATGCCCACACATATGGTCCCCCTTTGTCTTTTTTTTTAAAAAAAAATTCTAATTTGTATTTGGGTAAAACATATTGATAAAAAATTATTTAATTTAATTAAGTCCATGAGGTAGGTCTCGGGTTTAAAAGATTAATCCACAACATGTCAGCTTTTATCCTATTTTTTTATTTAATGTTTTTTTTTGTCCCATAATTTTTAAAAATACAATTTTATCCCTTCTATTGATATTTTTTTTAGCTCAAAAAGAATTTCACCATTTGTTATTAATGATCTATTATAGCTATCTCGCCCCCTTGTGACTATCATGATTTTTTTCTTCATAAAAAAATGCCTAGAACAACAAACTCTTATGTGATTTATTGTCATATAATAAAATAAAAAATAATAGATAAAATATTTATTGTATCCGCTGACATGCATAACTTGCACTGAGAATTTTCCTGGTTGACTCGGTTCACCTAGTTTTTTTTTAAAAAAAAATGTTGTTTTTTTTACCAATTCTTTCTTTTAATATTGAATTAATTAAGAATTGAGGTTTCAATTTTTTTTCTAGACTATCCCTACAAGTTTCATATGTGAGCTCAAGTTGACCCAAATAGATTTAATGTGTTTCCATCTCTATATTAGAAAAAAAAAATATAGTTCAATTCATAGTTAAATCGTTTTTTAGAAAACAAGTTGCATGTTGTTTAAAAATAAATTAAAAAGGATAAACTTATTAATATTAATATTGTAGTATGTTGTTTTTTGGATAATGCCCTTATTATTTGATGAATTCCAAGGAGATCAGGTCTCTTTTGTTTTATAAAAAGTGGTTTCTCTAGAAATCACTCTTCAAACTTTCTTTTGTTTGTTTATCATTAGAAACAATTGTCAAAGAAAATACTTTTTAGCCGAAGAAAAAATTAGCTTGGTTTTCATGATTTTTTTTTATTTTGGGCAGAAAATACTTTTTAAAAATTGGAAAAAAAATATCAGAAAATGACTCTTCAAACTTTCTTGTCGTTCTCTTACTGGTTTTCAAATTTTTATTTATCAAATTTGGTTCTTATTTTTTTAATTGTTATTTATTTTATTTGAATTAATTTATTTACTTGTATTTTTTAATTTTATTATCTTTCAATTTTTTTTATTTGTTGTATTTAGTTTTTATTATTTTAATTTATATTCATTTTATTTTGAAATAATTTATGAGATTAGATTTTTTTTCAATTTCATTCTCCAATTTTTTTTATCTATAAAATTTGGTTCTTATTTTCTTAATAAACTTGATTTTTTAAAAAAACATTAATAAATTATTTGTTACATTATTTTCTATGATGTAATTAAATATTAGAAAATATTTTTCAATTAATTTTTTGATAACCGTATCAAATCTAAAAAAATAATTTACTTTATAAAAAAATAATTTCTATAAAACCAGTTAGGAAAAAAACTTTAGCAAATAAACAGTCGCGTAATTTGACAAGACATGGGAGTAGCAAAAGCTGTGGTGGAACACATATAACCTAATCAATCAACCCTAAACCCCTGCTGCCGCCGCTACTATTGCTGCTTACCTGTCATCGACTATGGCTTCGCAGTCACGAAGAGGCGGACTCTCACTCCCCGACCGGCGAGGCTCTTCAAAGCAGGAACCAAACATCCTGGACAAAATCAACAACTCTCAAATCGTATCTAAAGGAAAGCAAGCAGCCTCCGACACCGTTTTTGTCGCCAAGAAGCTCCTTAAAAGCACAGGCAAGGCCGCCTGGATTGCCGGGACCACTTTCTTAATCCTGGCCGTTCCTTTGATTATCGAGATGGACCGTGAGCAGCAACTCAACGAACTCGAGCTCCAGCAGCAAAGCCTTCTTGGTGCCCCGCCCGTTGGCCCTGCTCCACCCAAGTAGATCCGATCCAGTTAGAGATTGCTAGTTTATGATGCGTGTCATTTTTAGTCTCTGTTTAGAGATTTGGATTTCCAGCTTTAGTAATTGATGTATGTTGACTCTCTCTCTCTCTCTAAATTGCCTGCGTTTTGCATGCACCGATTAAAGTGGGTTTCAGTGATTAACGATAGGGATGTTGTGATTAATTAGGATTAATTTGTGTGATATTTGAGACTTTTGATGTGTGGTTTGATTCTTAGATTTATTATCAGTGGTCAGATAATCTGGATTAATCTGAAATTGAATGTAGGGGTTATGACGAGTGCCGAGGGTAAGCCAGTCTTGGGTTTTTGGTTTGAAATCATCGAGGTAGCTTTAGCTCATGGTCTAGTAAACCTATCTGTCTGTGGTTATGGCATTCCAGATGATTTTAATCCTCCTGAGGCTGTTACTTGCTTGTCGATAAGAATATGAGATGTGAAACTCGTGGGCACAGGGGAGTGTGAGCCCAGGCTGACCAGGTGGAGTTGTAATTTCTCTGAATATAGATTTAAGGAAGGAAGGGGTTAGGGTTTAAGGGTATACTTTTTGGTTTCTGATTGTGCTAAGCAGCCATTGCTGAGTTTTTCTTCTCCTCTAAAATGCCGGGTTAATGCTCTTGTGCTGTTTTGATGCTAGGGCAGCTTTAATATGCAGTTGCGTTGTTTGTAGTTACTCTGATTCACCCAAATGAGTTAAGCGAACACGCCGAGTAATATCTTCGTCGTATTAAAATGATGCGCACCTATTTGACCCCCACCAACCTTGGGACTTCAATGTGATCATACAAGTGTTTTGTTCCTAGAACACTCGTTAATTTACGACATTGTACATGACGTGGAACAATCATCGATATATTCATTCTAGTTTTAAATCAAATCTTAATTTATAAGAACGATTGTATATTTTTACAAAGAAAAGAACCTAACATGTACTGTTTCAAAGATTCTAATTAATATCTAGTCTTCATGGAATGTTGATGAGGAGCGGTGTTTTGATGCAATATAAATCTTATATTTATAATAACTTTATAATTTCCTTTCCAAGCACCTTGTCTTTTACTTTAGATTCATTGATCCAAAATTAGATTGATATTAAAGATAAATAAGCATTTATTAATAAATTAAATATATTTTTATGAAAAAAATTAATGTCACATGTAACTAACTAATTAGCAACAGGGTATATAAAACAATAATCTCTCACTTGAACTAAAGTCAATAACTCATGTATTCAAATACTATATCACTCTACTTGACCATAACGCTTTTACCATGACAATAACTTGGTAAGAGGATCTATAAGATTCTATCTTTACATTTTTTTAATGATTTTTTAATCAACTGGAATTTGTCTAACTATATTTTGGATCATTGATGTGAACTTAGTTTTTTTGCATGTGCAATGACTCCATTGTTGTTATAGTACAAGATTAGTAGATCAATAATACTAGGAACAAAACCTATTAAATAACGAACTTCTTAACTCGCACAGCCTCTCTTTTCTCTCATCAAACACAGAGGTGCACAAAATTTTATTTGTAAAATCTACTTTTGGTTTTTTATTTGGAACTTTTATATCTCAGCACCATTATTTAGAGTGAAATATAACTAGATTGGATTATGTATCTTCAATATTGTTGTTACCTATTTCAAAAACCAAAAAGAGTTGGGAAATACAAATTGTAAGGACTTAATTGCAATTATAGAAATCTTAATTGAAAACCTAACTGTAAAATAAGATGGTTTGGGAGAATTTAAGTGTTATTTGAAAGAAATCATCCACTTGCAATTACATTTTGGCGAACCATCCCATAATTTCCATAACAAAAATCTTTTATCTAGCATCAAGAAGAAACCACAACTGATAGCATCATCATACATCAGTCTCCTCAAGAGGACACTTTGCACTTCTCCTTCAATTTCCTACCGCTATCAGCATAGAATAAATTCAACAATCCTATTTGCTAGTTCTCCTTTCTACTTTGCTATTTTGTCTCCGATCTTCTCATATATTCCAAAAAAAATTCAACAGCTTACATGCACCACGACTAATCTCCAGATCCATTTTTTTTTAATATTTTTTTCCTGTTTTTTGCCACTTATACATTTTTCTTGGTTTTTTTTTATGACCAGGATGTCCGAGTCAATTTACACGCACCATGTTTTTTTTAATGAACAATGATTTCCACTGTTCACTACTGTTTGAAAAGGGGCTTTTCATTTTTTTTAACAAGGCTTTTTTTTAACCGGGGTATCCATTTCAGCTTATGCGTATCACGACTAATCTCTTGACCTTTTTTTTAACATTTTCTTTTTTTTTGTGCCAATTATACATTTTTTTTGTTTTATTTTATGACCAGCATGTCCAAGTCAGTTTACGCACACTGTGATTTTTTTTCTCATTACTATTTGAAAAGGTGTTTTCCCCTTGATTTTTTTTTATAACCGTGCTTCCTTTTTTTTTGTTTTTTTATAACCGGGGTGTCCAGGTCAGCTTATGTGAATCACGACTAATCTCTTGACCATCTTTTTTAAACATTTTTTTCCTGTTTTTTTTTGCCACTTATATATATATATATATATATATATATATTGTTTTTTTATAACCGGGGTGTCCAAGTCAGCTTATGTTTACTTTGAAACATGAGTGAACAATGAAAAAATCACAGTAATGAACAATAATATGTGTTTTCTCCTTGCACTTTTTTTTTAAATCGGGTTGTCCATGGCAGTTTACACGCACCACGACTAATTTTCGGACTTTTTTTTTTTACATTTTTTCCACTTATATATATAAATAATCGGGGTGTCCGGGTCAGCTTACATGCACCATGATTTTTTTTCGCACGTATACATTTGATTTTATAATAGGGGTGTCCGAGCCAGCTTACATGCCCACGAATAATCCCAGGACCCACTTTAATATAATAATACGAGGAAATAAATCTTAACAAATAAAAAAATTCTTTTTTAAACAACAATGACGGTGTGATCGATAGTATGACCAATAATAATTAGAATATTAATTAGGTATAATAATATTTATAATGACAACTATAATAATTGTGACAAAAATTCATTTGTCAAAGTTATTTTTGTGAAAAATAACTCCCGCGTCTTTTTTTATGTATAATATTTAAGATCTCATATCATGAAAAAAAAATACTTTTTTAATAATATGAAGTAAAGTTTTTTAATAATATACTTTTTAAAATCTCTAAATTTTTTTAATATAATAATATGAAGAAAAAATCTGAAAAAATCATCTTTAATAAATTTTAGCGGTTATATTTTTGCTATATGTCAAATAAAATATTCGGCAAATAGTTAAAACATGCCCAACAAACAATTAGTATGTTGAAGGCAACAAATAATATATCTTTAGTCAATTTGATCAATTGCGGTTTTGCTATCTACCAATTAAATTATTACCAAAGTAGTTAAAACAAAATCATCAATCAAATTGTTTGCTGCATAAAACAAATCACTCATCTGTGCTACAATTCAACGATTGTAATTTTACTTTTTGCTAATGAAAAAATTCATGAAACAAATAAAACATACGCAACAATCACATAATTTTTTCGATTCCAATTGTACAATCTACCGATTAAATAATTATCAAACAGTTTTAACGAGTAGCAACATTCAATCACTTTTAGGCGGGAAAAAAAACTCGTTTCTAACAGATTCTATCAATTACAATTTTACTAATTAAATATTAAAATAACTAATTACAACACACAAAAAAATCAATTAGTTTCTTACATAAAAAAAACCGAGTGCAGCGCGTGAGCAAATCACCTCGTTAAGAACTAAAACACCAAGAGGTTAAAGGTACATCTTTTTTATCGAAGAAAAGAGAAAAGAAAAAGAAAAGCAAATTGTTGCCGGCAACAAACCAACCACTTTTCTATGACATGTGCCACAACAATTCTTCCAACAATGCAGTGGAAAAAGTGATTTGGACACCTAGAGGCTCTGCATGCACTTTAATGTAGCGGGTGTCACCCTGTATCGACAGGTGTACACCATACACCAATACCTTTTTTAGAAAATAAGATCTAATTAATCAAGGTAGAAAGACCAAACTACCGATCATGACATTGAATTTTTTTTAAAAAAAATCATATTTAAAGGACCAAAATAACTCGGATCTATGTTTTGATTTTTTAAGGTCAAATTGAAAATATGCCTTTTAACATATTGTAAAAACTAAGAAGACCGAATTACCCTCGTTAAATAGTTTTAAGAAATCATCAATAGGGCAAATAAGTTAGTTCAATTTACAAATAAGTTGAATTCATATGCTTGGAAGATATAAAAGTCAATTCATTTTATGTTTCAATATTACCCTTGTTACTTTCATTTCATTTCTTCAAAGTTCTTTTGAAAAAGGCAAGATGAGTATTTTGAAAAAAATACCTTAAAATTGTAAATTACAGATGTTGACCTCTAATTTACTTTTGTAAGACCGTTAAAGACTAAATTACATTTGAAATTCAGTTCTTAACATTTAGAAGGATTTAATTATGAGATTTCAATTAAACCACTGAATTGAATTGAATTTAATAGGTTTCAAAGATGTTAAATTTTTTGCTAGTGTTAATGGTTAAGGGGAAAAAAGATTTACTTTGTCATTGGGGTTGACCGTTGACCCCATTCAATATCATGACAAAAATAATAATTATCAAAGTTGTAAAACCTAACTCAAGGTTCAACTTGGAGGAAGACATGGGTCACATGTCAAAGGGTAAAACCATATTGACTGGAGTCAATATAAAATAAAAATGACTATTATCATTATTTTAAAAATTAATTTAGGAGTCAATTAAAGAAAATACAAGTCACAAATCAAGAGGGTCAATGTGAAGATAAAAATAGTTATTAATATAGTTTTAAAACTAAACTCATAGTTGACCGAGTCAATGTTAGGATAAAAATGGTTATTATAATAACTTTAATACCCTACTCAAGAGTTGACACAGGGAAAAGTTGAGGTCACGGTTCGAGACGGTGAACCCAACTTACCCATTTTTTTTTAAATAATCAAAGCAACCTTGTTTTGATCAATTTGTTTTTTTTTAAAGAAAAAATCAATAGGTTTTTTGACAATATTTTATCATGTGTTAACCTCGGTTTTTGATAAGGTTAGGTTGAGTCAATCATTTTTTTATTTGTTTTTTATACTTGGACAAGTGCAGATCTTAGATCAACATATAATATTATTATTAATTTTAATACATAATATAAGCCAAAATAAATAAAACTATTTTACTAATTATTTTAAATATATAAATTTAACAATAATACATAATAAAAATAAAATAGATTTTTCTATTTTTTCACCCTAACCAAACATAATAAAAAACTATTTATTTATATTAGACATCACTACTTAAATATAACTTTTTTTTCCCTTCTCTTTCCAAGAGATATAAACCAAACGCTAGAAGAGAAGACTTTCCCTCCCTGGAGCCGAGGATTCGAAATACAGAAAACGGTAAAATCGAGTGAGTGCCGTTGGCACTTGCGAATCAATCAGTTACATATATAGAGCAGAGATTAGTATTCTTGTTCTTGTTATTCTAAAACTAATGAAAACAACAGACAACTCTAATGTTATGTTCAAGATCCAGATCTCCAATCCTCCTCTACACAATCTGTCTTTTCGTTTTTTCTCTTCTCTCTCTCTACCCGTCACCCTTCAGCCTCTCCATATGTAACACTAACCCCAATCTCTCTCTCAATCCTCTTCCTCCTCTCCGTTTCCTACAGCTAGCAAGTTCTTAGGACTTCTCAATTGTGATTGAGATGCCCCATGGTTTGACTTCATCATTTCTTCTATTACCCAGGGGAATCTTGAAGATGCTTTCTCCTTATATGAACAGGCCATAGCCATTGAAAAGGGAAGAGAGCATCCACTAGTGTTGCCAGCATTGTATGCACAATAGGCCCGGTTCATATATTTGGTAGGTCTATGTGTGGTGTTCCTATTTGCGAGCCTTTTTTTTTTAATCTTTGGCTTCTAATGGTTGTGTATGTATAACTTCAGATATGATTTCCTGGTATACTGTTTTTCTCTTCTTGTTACCATTGATGCTAAATGCCTGATGTCTTGGGCCAGTATTCTTGACATTTTCTTTCTCTGCAATGGTTTTTTTTTTACTCCTCTTTAATGCAGACATCAAAAAACTTAGTGAAAGCCAGGAAGGTTCTAGTGAGAATGCCCGATTTTCAAAGCCGCTTCTTGAGGTTTCTTCTCTCTCTCTCTCTCTCTCTGTACTTGACCATGAAAACACTATCTTTGTTAAGCTCCTGTTACCAATATTCTGTCGTCACTTTTGGTGCAGGCCCTGATACATCTTGAGACATTTCTGCCACAGCCAAAACAAATTGATTATCTTGATTCGTTGGTTGATAACTTCATTTTGACCAGGTCAGAAAGTGTCAATCCTGCTAGTGCTTCTGAGAGGGAAGAGCTATCTTGCATTTTCTTGGAGGTGGTCAATGTTTTTCTTTTATCCATTTTTAAATCTACCTTCTGATATAAGAGTTTAATCAAATTTCGGCTTACAGTTAACCTTATTGTTAACAGTTATATGACACTATGCTGGCATGCAGAATTCTTTTTCTCTCCATTCATATGGAGAGAAAAAGAATTCTGCAATTACATTTTCCATTACATTTTGGCGAGACAGTAGTAACTGAACCACCTGCAGTTATGAATTCCAACAATGCAGCTGTGACAGAAAATGCATCTTTTGTGTCACCTCAAGCTGCTGGGTATGATTCAGCTGTAGATGGAAACACCAGTACCGAAGCTGGAGTTGTCCTATCAGATGAGAATGGAAATGCTGGAGAGGTTGTGGGTGGAGCTGATGCTGTGCAACAGTTCGAGGATGGCTCTGGTATGTCTTTCTGTCATGCTTGTTAAATGTATATGTGTTAGTTAAGATTGTAATATAGCCCATTAAAGAATATAGGTTGTACAATATGGTAAGGCATTTAGGTAGTTTACATGACGGTTTTGTTCTTATGCATGAAACATAGTGGAACTTTGTTGCAAATGCTCCACATACTCTTCAATCTGAATCTAAATGGGAACAGTAAAATGGTTGATGAGCACAGTAGGCTGTTCGATCAACTGTGGTTAAAAAGTTGATTTAAGATACAATCCTGGAAAAGTTCATGCCAAATATGTAGGAGACCTTCAATCCCTGTTCCAGTAATAACTCTGATGAATAATTTTCTTGAACTCATATTATTGACTTGCTTCTTTAAGGTCGACTGGAGAGTCTGTTTCCTCGTGAAATGAATGTTTCCATGTTATTGACGTTCTCTATTTCTACTTCTTTTTCCTCCGAAACTGCTTGCAGATGATTCTGTTCAGCGGTTATTAGGTGTTACCTAATGCTTTCTCCCTTTCTTTAGTGCCAGAAATTTCAGCTGAAGAAGACCGGCTGTGGAGCATTGTGAAGGCTAATTCTTTGGATTTTGATGCATGGATTGCCTTGCTAGATGAGACAGAGAAAGTGGCTGGGGTATGAAATATCATACATGTGATGAATTTCTGGTTTCCGTGCTCATATTTTTATTGGCAATCATATTTTTTCTTGTGAGAATTAAAGATATTTTGAACTTCCTGCATTTCAGAAAATGGAATAAATTTGTTTTTGTTTGATCTTCCATAAGTTGGATGAAAAGCAGATTACCTTCGAGGCATCTTTTTAGCTGGTCCCAGCTGCCCTCAAATGATTAAACTGACAATTAATATGTAGGATATTAGGAATTGATAATTAAATAATTGGGGAAAACGAATTACTATGCTATAGCAGTTATCAATTGAAGTTAACTCTTGTTCTTTCCGAACTTACTTTGTTTTATATGTATGTAACAGCAATCTGAGTGCTTGTTATAGTGGAGCTAACGTGTTCACATGTACATTATGCAGGACAAGATACTGAAAATCCGAAAAGTGTATGATGCTTTCTTGGTTGAATTTCCTTTGTGTTATGGATATTGGAATAAGTATGCAGATCATGAAGCACGCCTTGGTTTTATGGACAAAGTTGTGGAGGTCTATGAACGGGCTGTTCTTGGGGTCACGTGCTCAGTGGACATTTGGTTGCATTATTGCATATTTGCCATATCCATGTATGAGGATCCAGAGACCATTAGAAGGTAATAGCTGTACATACATCTGCTCTTTTATCAGCCCACATTGGAATCATGATCATTTGGTTTCCTGTGTCACTAGTATTTGGTGATTTTTGTTGCTCTCTAACATTATTTCAGTACACCTGCAACCGTGGTTTCTCACATAATGGTGAAAGGTTTGATGGGAATGTTTTAGGAATACATTTTCTCTTGTGCAAAGCTTTTAATTTTAGGCTACTGTATGGGTTGCTGTTTGATTCTTTTTTAGTATGCCAACTCTATTTTTTTTTCGGCCTCATTATACCCCATCTCTCCTTCCTTCTTTCAAGGGTGCCATCAATATGCAAAATGCTGCTGGGAAGATCTCACCAATTAAAGGCTAAGATGGCCTCATGCAGTGCTCCATTTCAGACATAGAATGCTTTTATCAGGAAGGTAAATGCAGCATTTAGAAGTGTCGTGCTGTTAAGAGTGAATTGTTCCTTCTCCTTCAGTGTTATTCTCGGTCTCTAATTTATGGAATTTATGCATTGATTGTGCTGTATCCATATTTATATCTTAACCATATGTCTCTTTTCGGGGGAATCAGGCTTTTTGAGCGAGGATTAGTTTATGTAGGAACAGATTATCTGTCTTACCCCCTTTGGGACAAGTACATTGAATATGAAGAGTTGCGTGCAGAGTGGGGCTGTGTTGCCATGATTTATGCACGAATATTGGAGATTCCTAACAGAAAGCTGGATGATTATTTCAATAGGTAATATTCTGTTCTAGCATTTGCATTTTAATAGCTGATCTCATTTATTGAGTTATTTGTGTTATATAATTATCAAATCTTTGAATTCCATAATATTGTTTTTTACATGTTGAAATGTGTCTGTAGTGGATTTGGTTATTTTGTATTTATTTGAGCAGACAATTGTTTGTTTTGTTATGCATAAATTTTGGTGCAGGTGCCATTTACTCTATATTTTGTGATAATGATCGCACAAGACAAGGAATAGTCTTCAGATTAGGATAAGTTCTTACTTTTATTTTTTTCATCTGCACGCTATTAAAGCCTGCGTGCATTAGATTCAATGCTGTCCCATGTTTCGAATGTGGCAATAAGTTGGTTGTGGCTGAAGACTAAGTTTTGTAACACTTGACGGTTTTGTTGAATTAATGATTCTTGTTCCTCCCTCATTGTGAACTTCATTTTTAATTGAGTGATGTCCCTACTTCAGTATTGCAAGCAGTTTCTCATGTGTTTGATCTTTCCCATTTCAACCAAAAAGGTCTTTCTCTTGAAAGTAGATTCATATCGGTGTTTTTCTTAAACTATCACTGAATTTTACTGTGAAAGCAGAGGTGGTTGTCAACTCTTGGGCATTGCCATGACTTCCATTTACCCTGATGTATTTATATTAGACATATATGGATGCATCATATGGACTTGGATGCTTGGGTTGATCCTTCAAATATGGGAAACTTTGAAAAAATGTATATATCCCCATTTCTGGTGTGGATGTTATCCTACTGCTAGGTTTGACTTAGTAATATTTTTCATATCCACCTAAGATGCCTTATTGATATATGTCCATGTTAGTATTTTCTTCACTAACTGGTTTTTGAGGTCCTAGAAAAATGTTTGCATGTATGCTTCTAGTAAATTCCAGGTTTGAAATCCATGTTTGGCATATCTATTATTTCATTCCTTGCACTTTTACAGGGGTTGGCCATCTGAAAGGTATCTAGAATGACAGGCTACAATGCCATCTGCAATAAACATAGCATCGTTGCCAAATTGTATTTTACTAGATCTTTTGACCGTGTCTTACCAAAATGTCTGCTGATTGATTAGCTTTTACTTCGATGTGCTTTTTGTTGGTATCTCAGGTGCTCAACAAAGTTCTTGTCCTTCACAATGGTTGCTATGTGTTTCTAGATGCTGTTAAGTTTCAAATACCTTGTTTTTATATACATTGGCGATCTTCTAGCATGGATCTAGATTCCACACTGCAAATTATCTACTTTTTTTTTACATGGATTTCACCTTTCTGTTCTTTGACAAGGTGCTTATCAAAGGAAAAAGAAAGGGCAATGAGAAATGCTATGCTTAAATATGATTGCTGAGTGCAGATGCATGACACAAGCATTAACAAAAAAAGCAAATGAGAAGTGTAGTCTTACACATGTTCTTTTTGGTGGCCTTTAGATTTAAGGCTTTTGCTGCAAGTCGACCTTTGTCAGAATTAAAGACTGCCGTGTAAGCTTCTGCTGCTGCTGCTGCTGGAGCATGTACACTTCTGGAGGATGGTGGCCAGGCAGAAAAGGGAGAGGTCCATCCTGATGCAGCTGAACGGCCTTCTAAACCTGTAAGTGCTGGCTTAGGAGAAGCAGAGGAGGTGGAGAAGCATATCGTCGTTAGAGAAGAGATATATAAGAAAGCTAAAGAGTTCGATTCTAAGATCTCTGACTTTGAAAATGCTATTAGGAGGCCCTACTTTCATGTGCGCCCCCTTAATGTCACAGAGCTTGAAAATTGGCATAACTATTTGGATATGATAGAAAGAGAGGATGACTTCAATAAGGTATTTGGGTTTGTTTGAGTTCTTCAGTGATCTTTTTGGTTTTTAGCTTTTAGCTGTACCTTTCTATGCATTGGCTTACAGTTAAGTAATATCTGCTGCATCATATGCTCTATTGGCTAAACCATTGGATGAAGCAACATTTTTTACGGGAAATTGAACTGAGACTAAAGCATAGGCCTTCGATTTGGTTTCTATGAGGCTAAGTATTTCAAACCCTTGTTTGTCAGTGGACTAGGTTCCTGTATATGTTAAAAATTTATTCTTCTTAAAATTCATATGTTATGCATGCAGGTATCTTCTTGCCTTCCTAACCATCTTCTGTCTGGCAAGGAGGGTCCATCCTTTCGTGTTTGTGGGGCCTTTCTGCTCCCCAATGGAGTATTTCTTATTCATATCTCCTTCATGCTTGTGTCTTTCCTTTCGTTAATATGGTGATGGATTCAATTGTACCTTCTAGACTGTGATGACATGTTTTCTGGAGTCAGGTGGTCAACCTATATGAAAGATGCATAATAGCATGTGCCAATTATACTGAGTATTGGATACGCTATGTGTTGTGCATGGAAGCCTGTGGGAATATGAATCTTGCAAATAATGCTCTCGCTCGTGCAACTCAAGTATTTGTCAAGGTATGGAGTTTCCGAGGCTTGTTGTACGGCTCTGTATTATCTTTTGATTTTAGTTATTGCATGTCATGGTAAGCTTTTGGTAATTGCCGTGGATTTAATTCTGCTCTTATGTTTTCTATACAAACCAAAATGTTGCAACGTGTTAGTTGTCTAATGCATTGATCAAAATGAAGCTGCATGGCTGCATGTTAGCAGTGTTGTCTAATCCATTTCAAATATTGTTCCTGTTCCCGGCGTTTACATTGCAGAGGGTGCTGGGAATTTCACTGCTTCTTTTGTTGCAGCGCAGGCAGCTTATACTGGAAATGCATATGGTACAGATTCTACCTATATTGTGCCAGATGGTCATGTAGAGGCAACATAAGGGACAGAGGCTCTTGTTGGAACGGACAGTACTATTAACAATGCAGCTGTGACAGAAAATGCATCTTTTGTGTCACCTCAAGCTGCGGGGTATGATTCGGCTGTAGATGGAAACACCAGTACCGAAGCTGGAGTTGTCCTATCAGATGAGAATGGAAATGCTGGAGAGGTTGTGGGTGGAGCTGATGCTGTGCAACAGTTCGAGGATGGCTCTGGTATGTCTTTCTGTCATGCTTGTTAGATGTATATGTGTTAGTTAAGATTGTAATAGAGCCCATTAAAGAATATAGGTTGTACAAAATGGTAAGGCATTTAGGTGGTTTACATGACGGTTTTGTTCTTATGCATGAAACATAGTGGAACTTTGTTGCAAATGCTCCACATACTCTTCAATCTGAATCTAAATGGGAACAGTAAAATGGTTGATGAGCACAGTAGGCTGTTCGATCAACTGTGGTTAAAAAGTTGATTTAAGATACAATCCTGGAAAAGTTCATGCCAAATATGTAGGAGACCTTCAATCCCTGTTCCAGTAATAACTCTGATGAATAATTTTCTTGAACTCATATTATTGACTTGCTTCTTTAGGGTCGACTGGAGAGTCTGTTTCCTCGTGAAATGAATGTTTCCATGTTATTGACGTTCTCTATTTCTACTTCTTTTTCCTCCGAAACTGCTTGCAGATGATTCTGTTCAGCGGTTATTAGGTGTTACCTAATGCTTTCTCCCTTTCTTTAGTGCCAGAAATGTCAGCTGAAGAAGACCGGCTGTGGAGCATTGTGAAGGCTAATTCTTTGGATTTTGATGCATGGATTGCCTTGCTAGATGAGACAGAGAAAGTGGCTGGGGTATGAAATATCATACATGTGATGAATTTCTGGTTTCCGTGCTCATATTTTTACTGGCAATCATATTTTTTCTTGTGAGAATTAAAGATATTTTAACTTCCTGAATTTGTTTGATCTTCCATAAGTTGGATGAAAAGCAGATTACCTTCAAGACATCTTTTTAGCTGGTCCCAGCTGTCCTCAAATGATTAAACTGAAAATTAATATGTAGGCTATTAGGAATTGATAATTAAATAATAGGGGAAAACGAATTACCATGCTATACCAGTTATCAATTCAAGTTAACTCTTATTCTTTCCGAACTTACTTTGTTTTATATGTATGTAACAGCAATCTGAGTGCTTGTTATAGTGGAGCTAACGTGTTCACATGTACATTATGCATCCGAAAAGTGTATGATGCTTTTTTGGTTTAATTTCCTTTGTGTTATGGATATTGGAATAAGTATGCAGATCATGAAGCACGCCTTGGTTTTATGGACAAAGTTGTGGAGGTCTATGAACGGGCTGTTCTTGGGTCACGTACTCAGTGGACATTTGGTTGCATTATTGCATATTTGCCATATCCATGTATGAGGATCCAGAGACCATTAGAAGGTAATAGCTGTACATACATCTGCTCTTTTATCAGCCCACATTGGAATCATGATCATTTGGTTTCCTGTGTCGCTAGTATTTGGTGATTTTTGTTGCTCTCTAACATTATTTCAGTACACCTGCAACAGTGGTTTCTCACATAATGGTGAAAGGTTTGATGGGAATGTTTCAGGAATACATTTTCTCTTGTGCAAAGCTTTTAATTTTAGGCTACTGTATGGGTTGCTGTTTGATTCTTTTTTAGTATGCCAACTCTATTTTTTTTTCGGCCTCATTATACCCCATCTCTCCTTCCTTCTTTCAAGGGTGCCATCATAGTAATGTAGTTAATATGAATCATGGCTGTCTTAAACTGAGACTCTGAGGTGCATCAATATGCAAAATGCTGCTGGGAAGATCTCACCAAATAAAGCCTAAGATGGTATATGCATCATTTAGAAGTGTCCTGCTGTTAAGAGTGAATTTTGTTCCTTCTCCTTCAGTGTTACTCTCGGTCTCTAATTTATGGAATTTTATGCATTGATTGTGCTGTATCCATATTTATATCTTAACCATATGTCTCTTTTTGGGGGAATCAGGCTTTTTGAGCGAGGATTAGTTTATGTCGGAACAAATTATCTGTCTTACCCCCTTTGGGACAAGTACATTGAATATGAAGAGTTGCATGCAGAGTGGGGCTCTGTTGCCATGATTTATGCACGAATATTAGAGATTCCTAACAGAAAGCTGGATGATTATTTCAATAGGTAATATTCTGTTCTAGCATTTGCATTTTAATAGCTGATCTCATTTATTGAGTTATTTGTGTTATATAATTATCAAATCTTTGAATTCCATAATATCGTTTTTTACAGGTTGAAATGTGTCTGTAGTGGATTTGGTTATTTTGTATTTGTTTGAGCAGACAATTGTTTGTTTTGTTATGCATAAATTTTGGTGCAGGTGCCATTTACTCTATATTTTGTGATAATGATCGCACAAGACAAGGAATAGTCTTCAGATTAGGATAAGTTCTTACTTTTATTTTTTTCATCTGCACGCTATTAAAGCCTGCGTGCATTAGATTCAATGCTGTCCCATGTTTCGAATGTGGCAATAAGTTGGTTGTGGCTGAAGACTAAGTTTTGTAACACTTGACGGTTTTGTTGAATTAATGATTCGTGTTCCTCCCTTATTGTGAACTTCATTTTTAATTGACTGATTTCCCTACTTCAGTATTGCAAGTAGTTTCTCATATGTTTGATCTTTCCCATTTCAACCAAAAAGGCCTTTCTCTTGAAAGTAGATTCATATCGGTGTTTTCCTTAAATTATCACTGTATTTTACTGTGAAAGCAGAGGTGGTTGTCAACTCTTGGGCATTGCCATAACTTCTACTTACCCTGATGTATTCATATGAGACATATATGGATGCATCATATGGACTTGGATGCTTGGGTTGATCCTTCAAATATAGGAAACTTTGAAAAAATGTATATATCCCCATTTCTGGTGTGGATGTTATCCTACTCCTAGGTTTGAGTAATATGCCTTTGTTGGAGTAACTTAGTAATATTTTTCATATCCACCTAAGATGCCTTATTGATCTATGTCCAAGTTAGTATTTTCTTCACTAACTGGTTTTTGAGGTCCTAGAAAAATGTTTGCATGTATGCTTCTAGTAAATTCCAGGTTTGAAATCCATGTTTGGCATATCTATTATTTCATTCTTTGCACTTTTACAGGGGTTGGGCATCTGAAAGGTATCTAGCATGACAGGCTACAATGCATGCCATATGCAATAAACATAAGATCGTTGCCAAATTGTATTTTACTGGATCTTTTGACCGTGTCTTACCAAAATGTCTGCTGATTGATTAGCTTTTACTTCGATGTGCTTTTTGTTGGTATCTCAGGTGCTCAACAAAGGTCTTGTCCTTCACAATGGTTGCTATGTGCTTTTAGATGCTGTTAAGTTTCAAATACCTTGTTTTTATATACATTGGTGATCTTGTAGAATGGATCTAGATTCCACACTTCAAATTATCTACTCTTAAAAAAAAATGGATTTCACCTTTCTGCTTTTTTGACACGGTGCTTATCAAAGGAAAAAGAAAGGGCAATGAGAAATGTTATGCTTAAATATGATTGCTGAGTGCAAATGCATGACACAAACATTAACAAAAAAAGCAAATGAGAAGTGTAGTTTTACATATGTTTTATTTGTTGGCCTTCAGATTTAAGGCTTTTGCTGCAAGTCGACCTCTGTCAGAATTAAAGACTGCCGTGGAAGCTTCTGCTGCTGCTGCTGGAGCATGTACACTTCTGGAGGATGGTGGCCAGGCAAAAAAGGGAGAGGTCCATCCTGATGCAGCTGAACAGCCTTCTAAACCTGTAAGTGCTGGCTTAGGAGAAGCAGAGGAGGTGGAGAAGTATATCGTCGTTAGAGAAGAGATATATAAAAAAGCTAAAGAGTTCGATTCTAAGATCTCTGACTTTGAAAATGCTATTAGGAGGCCCTACTTTCATGTGCGCCCCCTTAATGTCACAGAGATTGAAAATTGGCATAACTATTTGGATATGATAGAAAGAGAGGATGACTTCAATAAGGTATTTGGGTTTGTTTAAGTTCTTCAGTGATCTTTTTGGTTTTTTTTTAGCTTTTAGCTGTACTTTTCTATACATTGGCTTACAGTTAAGTAATATCTGCTGCATCATATGCTCTAATGGCTAAACCATTAGATGAAGCAACATTTTTTACGGGAAATTGAACTGAGACTAAAGCATGGGCCTTCGATTTGGTTTCTATGAGGCTAAGTATTTCAAACCCTAGTTTGTCAGTGGACTAGGTTTCTGTATATGTTAAAATTTTATTCTTCTTAAAATTCATATGTTATGTTATGCTCTTATGTTTTCTATACAAACCAAAATGTTGCAACATGTTAGTTGTCTAATGCATTGATCAAAATGAAGCTGCCTGGCTGCATGTTAGCAGTGTTGTTTGCCTAAGTCTCTTTCTTTACCTCCTTTCATCATCATGCCTGGACTTTATGAACTGAATATTTAACAGAGACAACCAGATATTCACCTCTTTGCGGCGCGTTTTAAGGAGCAAAATGGGGATATACCTGGTGCTCGAGCTGCATACCGAGTTGTACATGCTGAAATTGCCCCTGGTCTTCTTGAAGCAATCACTAAGCATGCAAACATGGAGCGTCGGTTGGTAAGATAGCCTTAGCAAGTTCTTATGACTTCTCAATTGTGATTGAGATGCCCCCATGGTTTGACTTCATCATTTCTTCTATTACCCAGGGGAATCTTGAAGATGCTTTCAAAAAGGGAAAAGAGCTTCCACTAGTGTTGCCAGCATTGTATGCACGATATGCTCAGTTCATATATTTGGTAGGTCTGTGTGGTGTGCCTATTTGTGAGGCTTTTTTTTTTAATCTTTGGCTTCTAATGGCTGTGTATGTATAACTTCAGATATGATTTCCTGGTATACTGTTTTTTCTCTTCTTGTTACCATTTATGCTAAATGCCTGATGTATTGGGCCAGTATTCTTGACATTTTCATTCTCTGCAATGATATTTTGTTACTTCTTTTTAATGCAGACATCAAAAAACTTACTGAAAGCCAGGAAGGTTCTAGTTGAAGCACTTGAGAATGCCCAATTTTCAAAGCCGCTTCTTGAGATTTCTTCTCTATCTCTCTGTACTTGAGGATGAAAACACAATCTTTGTTAAGCTATAATTCCTACAATGCTCTCCTGTTACCAATATTCTGTAGTTACATTTGTATGCAGGCCCTGATACATCTTGAGACATTTCTGCCACAGCCAAAACAAATTGATTATCTTGATTCGTTGGTGGATAACTTCATTTTGACCAGCTCAGACAGTGTCAATACTGCTAGTGCTGCTGAGAGGGAAGAGCTATCTTGCATTTTCTTGGAGGTGGTCAATGTTTCTTTTATCCATTTTGAAATCTACCTTCTGATACAAGAGTTTAATCAAATTTTGGCTTACAGTTACCTTAACAGTTATATGACATTATGCTGGCATGCATGCAGAATTCTTTTTCTCTCCATTCATATCGGGACTGCTATGTTAGAAGTTCAAAAGATTTGCTATTCCATTGAAGAGGGTGTTAAAAATTGCTTTGTGGTTTTGTGGTGTGTGTCAAGGAGGCATAAGTAGACTCTGGAATCTAATTTGGTTTCATTTTAACAAATTACAGGCTTCCTTCTGTTATACAATCTGGAATACTGTTCGATTTGTTAGTGTATTACAGGGCATACTCTTGTTCAGTCACTGCACAATGAATATATGTTAATATGATATTGATTTTGGACATGTTGCTGGCAATGGTTATCCTTAAGAGGTGCCGAGTGTCTTGGCTGAGGATTCTGGTGTTTTCGTTGGTTTTCCCCCCATCAGTTCTTAGGTATCTTTGGAGATGCTCAATCTATACAGAAGGCTGCTGATCGGCATGCCAAGTTCTTCTTACCCCACAGTAGCAAGTCAGAGTTGAAAAAGAGCGATGCAGAGGATTACCTTTCTTCGGATGGGGCAAAAATAGCCAAACCCTACTCTGATGGCACTTCACCTCCACAGTCTCTGATGGGGGCTTATACAAGTGCACATAATCAATGGACTGCTGGTTATGGTTTACAGCCTCAAGCTTGGCCACCAGCCACGCAAGTACAGACGCAACAGTGGACTCCAGGCTTTAACCAACAGGTAGATTACCTTTTCTGAATGTTATTATTGAACTTTTTACTCAAGGGCGCTAGTAATTTGATAATGAATTGACGCTGCATGCTTGTCTTCTTCAGCCATCAAGTGTCTTGCAAGCAGTATTATCGATTACCTCATGAAAGTGATATTCCAATTATTAATATTTTTTTATGTAATTAGGTCGCATATGGTGCATATGGTGGTTATGGAGGCAGCTATACGTGTCCTCAAGTCCCTACATCAGTTGCTCAAGGTGCTTCTTCTTCTTTTTTTTCCCTTTCCCTTACCCTTTTTCTTACTATTACAGCTTTCATAATTCACATGATGTCTGAATCAGTAACGGTATGAACTTGCTTTATTATCTGGATATTGAAGGGATTAAGGTCTTTCAGTGCCCCATGAAAATTCAAATAACCTCCCTTTAGTAACGGTGGTTTGTTACAGTATCCTATCAGGAAACACATCATTATCGTCCCAGGAGGCGTGGCGTGATGTGCATCCCTTGTAAGAGCCTGGGACAGTTAGGAATTTACTTGCTCACCTGGGCCCACGAAGTGCGCTATCTGGGGGTGGGGGTTTCCTTGCATGCAAAAAAAAGAAAGATACACATCATTATCTCCTTCCTCTCTTCATGTAACTTGGTCTATAAAAATTACATATTTATAAGGCGTGGTCTAGAGTTTTATCTTTTAATTGTTTACTCCTCTTGTGTGTGGTACTACTGCAATTTGGACTTTGAAGGTCATTTTCATTTATATTGCTTCCCTATTCACATTCAGTATTAGTGGTCCAAACAAAATGACATCGTTAACCTTCTTGTTCCCTGCAAATATCATTTTGTGCCATTGAACTTTGTTTACAATGTTAGTGACCTTTTTCTATTTCATTTTTTTGGGTCGCCCCTTTGCTATAAAAGGTTCACTTGTCTATTGCTGGAATAAAGAAACCGCTTTTTCTTTTTTTGAAATCTTACTTCCTATTACTAATGGTGTTTATATGATTTGAGCAGGCTTTCCCACAATAAAGTTACACATAACCAGCGGCAGCGTTGACTCCAGTGCAGTAGCTAGAATTTTCCTGTGAGTATCTTTCTTTTCCGTTATGCCCATCTCTTTGCCGAATCCACTCCTAACACTTGTGTTTATAACCTCCATTGCAGTTTTGTCTGCTGCGTGATTTTTGAGTTTAGATTTATGTTTACTAAATGACTATTTCGATTTTTGTTTCTTAAAAGTAACTTAATTTCTAAGGTCATAAAATCATGATTTCCCAGGTTGTCCGTGGCGACTAGGTAGGATTTAGCTTGCGTGTTCAAATTCTGACAACTGTTGTACGCCATTCTTTTAAAAGCTCGGACTCGCTAGCGAGTCAACCCTTTCATTTTCCTTGTTCTTGCTTTTTTAGTTCAGATTTTAATTGTTGCTTCTCCTTTTTTTTTATTAAAACTATTAGCGATTGTTTTTTCCAATTTCTAGTATGGAGAAAGATCTTGCCTCACCATCTTAGTGTCAGGTGCCTCAATTTATTCTCTTGTTGCTTGATTAGTTTTTATTCATTCACATTTAGAGACTGACAACTTTTCAAATCATTTCTTTTGAGTTGTCTTTGCTCGCCTTTTTTTAGGCTTGGCTCAATGCATTTTGTGCTATCTGCTGTAGTTTATTTTCTTTCGAGGTAAATTCAGTTGCGTGCACCTGTTCTACTTTTCTAGTTTCACCATTGTCGTTTTCTCTTTCATTGGTGCTGCAACTTCACTGCATGATTATTATCTAGAGCACTTGATCTTTTGTTTAATATGTTTTAAGTGGAAATTGCAGAGTCGTCTCATTATTAATCGATAATTTATTTTGTTTGGTTTGTATGTTCTCACATCTTATTTTGTCCGTTTTTGTTACTCATGAAGCTTGCCACAAGTTTTTAAGTTTTCATACGTCAACTCTGTTGTGTTGCTTTCTGTTTTTAGATTGTAGCTCTGATCTTGGACGGGTATGTGCTAGAGTTTGTTGTAAGAGTTTTTTCTTTTTTATTAAAAAAAATAGTTTTTTCAACACGATACATGTTGCACGTTTTCTTCTCTTTCATATGTCATTTGTTGATAACTTTTTTTCTTGTTACATGGTATGGTTTTCCCTTTCCTCTTCACTAACCTTATATTCTTTTCTGTGTAGGTCTGCTTTTTTTACTTATTAGGTGTTATGTTTGGATATTGAGGTCCATAAGTCTTATCCATGTGCTTAACATTTCTTCTCTATTTGTTAGACAATCAAGATTAAGAATTGTTCCTCCTATTACTTGTTCAAATTTTATTTGGTAATCTTTGGGTATATTGGGACTGTGTCTTGACATTCTTCCAAATGTAGTAGTTTCTTTAGGGTTTAGCCTATTAAAATGATTATTCCTTGAAGTTGTTCTATCTATGTCTCTTGTTTAATTATCTTTATCCATTTGTGTGGGTATTCCTTATGATATGTCACTACGTTCTTCTAGTCAATTTGTTGAAGATTTTGGTGCTCTATCTATTCTAATGTTTATTTCATAATTTGATTCGCTGGTTATGTCATTGTCATGTTTTTGTTTTATATTCTGATATTCATCTACACCATTAGAAGTTGTTGTACTTGTTCTTCTGTGTCTATTATAGACATTTTTATAATCCATTCTTCTAATGGTGTACTCATATTTAGATTATATGTTTTCCTTTGTCTAAGGTCTTTTTCCCGTATCCTATTAGAGGTGGTCGTTGTAGAATACTATAATCTGGATGATTTGAATATTCAGTATATTCATTTGTTTTGGTTGTGTTTTTAAGTGTATTCTTGTGTATTTCAAAACATTCACATTTGTCTATTTTTGTTTTTACGAAATTAAATTCTTATTTAATTTGTTTCCCTAAGATTGTTGTGGATTTTTCTATGAGATCTATAATCTGTGTTTGGGGAAGTGAACTACTAGATGTAGGTTTTTGTAGCTGATTTATTTGTATTTCTTGTAGTATTTGGAATCTGTCTTTTGATTTATCGGTTACATTTTCTTTATTGCTCATAACTTTTCGGTGATAGTGTTAACAATATCTCGGATTTGTTTTAGTTGTTCTTTGATTTCTTTATTTTCATGTGTGATTGTATTCATTTTGTCTCTTAAGTTGATAGTTTTGTTTTGGTCTAAAAGTTGTGAGATTCTGTCATTAATTTGGGTGATATGGTTGGATTGTTGTTCTGTATTTTCTTAGCTAATTTGTCAATTGCTTTTTTCTAAATTTTGTCCTCATGTGATGTGATACTTTGTACTTCTTTTAAGATATCTTCTTTTTCTTTTTTTATTAAGGTTTTGATTTCTACATTTTGTCGTATGATTTCTGTTTTTATTGGTTCTTTTGTTTCGGGGGCAAAATGTTCACTAAGTGGTCTTAATTCTTTGAGGTAAGGTTGTAGTCCTAATTTTTCTCCAATAAAGTATGTTCTTATGAGGATGTGACTGGTAATACTATTGATGTTGTTGCATAATGATACCAAGGTTGCTATTCCTTGTCCTGAACCTCGAAATAAATATTTCTGGCTATCCTCATTGTCATATTTCTTAAGATATATTGGTTTGTTTTGTAATATATTCTCGGGTTATGATAATTTATCTAGTGATGGCTCATGATGTAATTCGATTGCTAATTTTTTTCTTTTAAGTCATTAATGTCTCTTTGTGTTGTTAGTTGGGTTTTGTCTAGGCTATTTCTTGCATTGTTTGATTCTGGTTTTTCTTTTTCCTTTTGTTTAGACATTATTGTTCCTTCTGAATTTATAATTATGGGTTCATTAGTTTTGATTTCTCCTATTTCTAAAAGGGGTTTCAGGTTTGAGTCACATGCAAGAAGGAAAGTCTATAGTCGAATTCCTAGACGAGGGATAAAGGAGGCTTGTTACTTGGATGAGATAAGCAATGTATTGAAATTAGGGGTTTTCTGTACCAGCAGATTGCCTTGTGCTAGACCAGACATGGAGGAGGTTTTGCAAGTCTTACTAGGATTGGTGTATGGGGTGAAGATAATTGGAAGTGTGCTGTATGATTCCACTAGTTACTCAAAACGCAAAAAAGTCATCTAAATTGGCATCCGATGTTTGATCGCTCTACTGAATGCACCTAAATCACCACTAGACTCCCGATTCACCTAAAGAATAAAGTTTCATTTCTGGAGTACAAATTGTAAAATGAACTAGTATAAGATTGTCTCTAGAGAAGGAAATCGGAACCTGCAATGCTGTGGCTTGTATGATTTTGAGTCAAGTGTCCAAGCAAACAAGTGGCATAAAAAGTAATTGATACCCTGCTCAACTTACCACTACGAAATTTGGATTTTGCTGGCATCATCCTGAGAACTAAAGTTGTTAGTTTCGCTTCAGTGGGTGTTTTATTTTTTCAATTGGAACGAAATGTTTTGGTTTTGGAGTGTTTAGAGGCGCTGTTTCGGGGATGTACTGTTCATATATAATTAATTAATTATATATGAAAAAAATTAAAATATTAATTTAACAAACATAACTCAAATTCAAGATAAATTAACTTTAAATTATATAATACAAACACAAAAATTTGAATGATGGGATTTCAGAACAAAATTTTGAATTTATGCACAAGAGTGACATAACTAGCCAAGTGAAGAGATGAGTCATCCACAACCATAAATAGGAGCTTAGTTTCGAGTAAAGAAGCTTCTCAAAAAATCCACGAGTTGTCTCAACCTTATTATCAAAAAACAAAAAATGTTTCAGACTTGCCTACCTTTCTCTATCCATGCTCCAGTAGTTGCATAATATCATTGTCAACTTATTCTTAAGAAAAAATGAGAACATTGTAGTTCTTTCTTTTCATAAACTATGAACCAAAACCATTTTCAAAATAGCTAACTCACATCAAGACAGGGCTTCAAAAAGTAATACCTATCAATTCTAGCAAAATCAGACCCCAAATAGCATTCAATTGATATTTTACTTATTGACGAATTAAATTCTTAGAGCAAGTCCAACCAACGAGCCATCAGACAAGCAAAAGCTAAAAAACTATCCTTTTACCTTTTATTTTTAGTGTTCTCTTCTCCAACGCAAGAGGCATTCGAATAGGCAAACTGACTATTTTCATGGGCAACTGCTATTTCTACATGTTTCAACCAAAAAACCAAAAAATAAAATAATGCATTCTAAAATGGCTATTCTAAATGGCTTTTACTATTGGAGTAGACATACACAAAAAAAACTATATTTACACTATTCAAAAAGTCATTTTAGAGATTTAGTTCTCCAAAATGGTTTTTACCATTGGACTTGCTCTTACAATGCAAACACTAAAAAAAATTCCCACTAGACAAACATGACTTTTTAATCTAGATAATTGGTACATAAACATCATCACCACAAATTTAACCTCAATCCCTAAACCTCATCAACAACTAATTTTAAAACAAATGAACAGGATGCTGGAAAACAACAAGTATAAAGTGAAAGACAACAGAAAATTACGAGCTTGAAAGGAACAAAATAAAAAAGGAATTCCTGAAATTACTTACCAAACATAAAACCCTAGTCAAACATAAAAATTATAGCATAAATACATAAATCATTAATATATTTATAAATCTAAATTATTCGGTGGGTTCTCATTGTAATCCATAATTTTCTTAACTATTATCAATTATCACAAACAATTTAATTCTTAAGATAAATCAAAAACAATTTTGACCCGAGTTCCAAGTAACCCAAGATCTTGGCCGAGTCTTAAACCATAAAAAAAAAACCCCAAAGATGTGTACCTTTTAAAGGGGGTGTCGTCAGCCACTGTCGTGGAAGAAGAAACGATGGGGGTGTTATTGTGGTAAGAATTTAGGGAAGACGAAACAATGGGGGTGCCAACGTGGGAAGAAATTTGGGGAAGAAGAAAATGATGGGGGTGCCACCGTGAGAAGAAAATTGGGGAAGAAGAAGTGAAGAACCGATGAGGGTGGTGCCATCGTGGGAAGAACAAGTTAGGGACTTGAGATTTTGAATTGAGGGGAAATGAATTGGGGGTGTAGGGGGGTATGTGTGTGTTATGTTAAGCCTTTGATTTGTTATTTTTGTTTTTTTTAAGGCCAAAATGGCACAGCCTCTCATCACCATCGGTCACCCTCCATTTTATTGTTCATGTAACATGTGAACAGTGCAAGTGGATTTTATGAAACCCGAGAATAAAGTATACAAAGAGAGAGGAGGTTTATAATAATTCAAAATGTTGTTATAATGCAAAATTTATACAAAAAAAAACAGGGCAAAAATGGAATTAAAAAGAGATGGGAGTATAAATACCCATCACTTCTCTCATCCATGGCCGACTAGTAACTAGAAGGAGGGGAGAATTTCAGATTTTTTCTTCATGAAACTAGGAGTAAACACTCAAAATTAGTACCCATATAAGCCTTGAAATTCTAAAGTAGAAGAACACAATCGGGTGGAGAATTAACAAGAAGAAAAGTAAATAATTGGGGAAGAAAAGAGGGAGAAGAGTGGCTGGTTATATACAAGGAGAAGAAGGCTAAGATTCTTCCAAAATTTGTGAAGTAAAGTTAGATTCCATCCAAGTAAGGAGTTCTAATTCCAATTTCTATGAAATTAACTTCAATTTGATTAGAAGTTCATGATTCTTCTTGAATTGGGAATTAGGGTTTTTTTAACACAAAATGTTGGGAAAATACAGAAATGAGTGAGATTAAATGGACTAGAATAATCTAAGTACCTTAAAGAGGAAGAAGAAATGAGTGCATAGAAGAGAGGAAGGGAACTCTTGTTTCCCTTGGGCATGTCTCGGCAGCAACACTGCAGAGAAAGAATGAGAATTTATGAAATTGCTTAACTAATTAACTTGGTACAAATGACCTTAAGAGGACATAAACAAGAAGGGTTTCCATGAATAAAGGAAAGACATGGACATGACTGACGAGGAAGTAGGGATTGAAGATGAATTGGAGATACTTTCTCTATTTTGCAAAACAGGGCAGATTCGTTGCCCTGTTTCCTAGGGGAATTCATAAAGTGTGTTTTGATCTTCAAAAAATAAAGAAGAGAATAAACTTTGATTAAAATTGAATTCATGATGTCCATTTGGACTACTAATGAGCTGAAAAGTTAAAGGATAATAATGAGGAATGTAAGTGAGAAAGAAAATTTTTGGTAAAAGAGAAATGAATATTATTATCATTATTGTTGTTGTGTGTGATGTGGATTAATATGGAATAATGATGGGTGTTTGTGGTTTCAGGAGTAACCATGGGAGGAGTACATCAACAACAATGGAAGACAAGTCGAGCGTTTACTACAGGTAGGTACTTGGTACCTATATCTCCTCTAGTCAATAATTATTTTAACTAACTATTGATGGAAATATATATATATATATATATATATATATATATATATATATATATATATATAAAGAAAGAAAGAAACAAGCTAGTTGACATTGGCATTACCAGTACGTGGGAGGAGAAATATAAACCTTGATTAACTATTTAGGTTCATAATAGTTAATGATTTCGGCAGGTGACGTCGATATCGACAAAATTTATAAACTTGATTAACTATTTGGTTTCAGAATAGTTAATGATATCTGCGTGGGACGTCGATATCGGTAAAATTTATAAACTTGATTAACTATTCGGTTTTCAGAATATTTAATGATATCGACGGTGACGTCGATATCAACAAAATTTATAAACTCGATTAACTATTTGTTTTCAGAATAGTTAATGATATCGGCGGGTGACGTCGATATCATCAAAATTTATAAACTTGATTAGCTTTCCGAGGTGAAAGCTAATGATGTCAAGAATTCTTGACATCGGCATACCCGAGAACCTCCCAAGGTAATATGGAACAATGATTAGCTATTTTAGTTTTAAAAAAATATTTAATGACACTAATGGCTACATGATAGTGCTAAAAACCCATGATAAAAAGCTCAAATAAAATACTGGGGGCATGTCAAGTCAACATGATGTTAGTGCTAAAAACCCATGATAGAAAGCCCAAACAAAATGCTGGGGGGGCATGTCAGGTCATTATGCAAATCAATTATAAGGACCAAAAAGAGCTTTGAGAGTAAGCAGTCATGGTCCTTAGTCTAGAAAACCCTCAAATACTTTTTAAGACTTAAAATATCTTTTTTTTCGTAGCCAACAATCTAAGCCTACGTTACAAGCTTGATAAAGCCCTTTCTGATCAAATACAAGCAATCTGGATTGGTAAGCAATGCTTTTCCACTTGAAACAAGCCTTACAAATGCTTCACACAACTTGATCGAAGCCTTTTTGACATGCAAGACATGTGAACAAGCATCATTTCACATTCTTGTCAAAAGCAACAAAAACTATAAGAGCTCAGGCATCAAAATTCCCAATCTTTACAACAGAAACACGTCAGGCATCAAAATTCCTAAACAAAGTTGCTGCTTCTGTCCTTTCTGTCGGCTAGGGTATCAGACATGCCACCATCACCAAGGAGCTTATGGTTCCATCCATTGCCAGTGTTGATTTTACCTTTGAAGAAGTCTAGACTAGTGCACTTGCTGAAAGAGCTCGAGAAAAGAAATGACACTCTCAGGAAAAGAATTGCATTTAGCAAGAATTACCATTTTAAGTGATAGCTAATGCCACAGTGTCATCTATATCTCTAGAACTCCCAATGCACGTGGTGCATCCATAACCAACAATATGAAACCCTAGCTGATTCAGATATTTCTGCAAGCCACTGCAAGGAAGTTCCAAAGTGACTACTCTATCTTGTCTAGGAGTTGAGCCAGATACTCCAACTATTCCTATTCCATTAATTAAGTTGCAACTGCTGGTGTCTTAATTAAGTTGAGCCCTCGTTTGACTGTCTCACTGCTTCAAACATTTCTGGTTACTTGTCATGGACAAAAACCCTCTTGATGGTTTGTCGATTCCCCTTTCTTGAAGTGAGTTGATGTCACTGGTATATAAGTAGCAGCGATATTTATCATCAAGGGGGCCAAATCTGCTGTACGAGGATAAATCAATATGTTTTCTGTTTGGATCATCCTACAATACATTTTAAAATTTTCATCATTTTTTTCCATTCTTGGAATAAAAACCAATTGTTCTGGTATCAAATCATAATGATCCAAATTCTGGAATAGCATATACAAGAAATGAAAATTTTCAGATATTTTTTTAATTTGCTTCGAAATTACTATTGAAATTTCGACAGAATTTCTCCTATATCAGAAGATCCCAAATTATCAACTAAATCAAAATCTTCTTCCAAATTTATCATTTCATGATCTTAGCTAACATCTTAGACCCCAACAACTAAACATCATCAGTTTAACACTTTATATCTTATATCAAAAAGTAAAATTTATGGAAATAATGATAATGCATAATACAAGACTTATAGAATATTTTCACATAAACTATATCAATATAATGACATCATATAATTACAATTCACGTAAAAGTCTAAATTCAACAAACAACATGCATAGATTATGGTTATTTAAAATTTTAAACACCAATTTAAGTCATGCATCCAATCTACAAAATTATATTACATATTCGAGTTCATGGAAAATATGTATCTCGAATTGCAAAATTAATTTTCTTATGACTAATAGCAAATTTTTCACTAATAAAAGTCTACTCGTGGTGTGAACCTAGTGTACCTGAAAATGACAAATAACATGCATACATAAATATATACCAAGGTAAATAGAAAAGCTTTCAAATACAAAAAGAAAGATAAAATTATTACTTCACTAGCATTTCAATTGACACATGTAATTTATCATAATCCTC